>JAULUF010000020.1:26027500-26377500 GCA_031834385.1 Semotilus atromaculatus | reverse complement strand
TTCGTAGTTCGTCTGTGTAAAAGCTTTATACTGTACATTCTGTTAGGATTTCAAAGGTTTTCACGTAGTTTGTAGTATGTTTGGTTTATTTTAGTAAAGACTCCACATAAAGAATTACTGCAATGTGATTTGTTTGATAGTTAACCTCAACAATTTCTGAGCAAATACATAATGTCATTGATCTCTGTTAGCATTTGTGCTTTAGAGCGGTCATATTATCTACTTTTGCTAAATGTTATTTATTTATTTTCTCTCTTGCCTCAAAAACAGTAATAGGGCTGTAAATATCGATAATTTTTTACGATTGTTTAATCTATCGACTTTTTTTTACAATTAGTCAGTTAATCTATCGATTTCTTTTTAAATTAGTCAGTTAATCTATCGACTATTTTTACAATTAGTCAGTTAATCTATCGACTATTTTTACAATTAGTCAGTTAATCTGTCAACTTTTTTTTACAATTAGTCAATTAATCGACATTTTTACAATTAGTCAGTTAATCTATCAACATTTTTACAATTAGTCAGTTAATCTGTCAACTTTTTTTTTTACAATTAGTCAGTTAATCTATTGACTATTTTTACAATTAGTCAGTTAATCTTTTTTTTAATCTAATCTGTCTATTTTTAAGATTAACTCTTTAGTTAACCTACAATAACTTCTGACATTAATGTTTAAACTTCCCCTGTGGTGAAACTCCAGCTTTTAATGTTGTTTATATGTCTATATGGTGTTTTTTAATATGCCTCTAAGCCTAACTATGTGTAAATTCATAAGTCGACAGCATTGCTGAGTATTTTCTCCTTAAAACTGCAGTGAACCAAAGACAGTCTCAAAAACACGGTTTGAAAGATCAGATCAACGTGTGATCGTCAACGAGTGGATCTCTAAACTGAGTGAGTGAGTGGAGGCGGGGCTCATTTGCATATTCATAGAACCATGTATACTAAATGAGGCAAGGGTGTCGAGTTACATTCAAGATATTTTAAGGCATGAAGAATTTTTTTTCAAGGATCAAAGATGAGTTTTAAGGGATAAAATGATTGACAACAGGGGGGACTGTAAGTATTGTGCAGTTTTAATGTAAGCGCTAAAGGCCCCAAAATACTCACTGCAAGCTCTTTTCCATTCTTCGCTTTCGGGTAAAATGAATTAGAAAATGCCTGAGCAACAAAATACTGTTCCATAGATTCACAGAGATCTTCACGAGATCTTCACTCATGAGAATGGCTGGTATCGTATTAAATGATCAAATTAATCTTTGGCGGGACAAACATTCATTTTAGGGGCTGACAAGATATTTTCAATGCTGGAAAAACCCTGTATGTAAATGTGTGCTGCACACTTTCCTCTCAATAACTAATAAACACAACAAAATTTTAGAAAACAGCAGTTCATAAAGCATCTGATCATAGCGACTCATTCAGACTCCAGTCACGTCACGTTTATTCATATACTTTATTCAGTATATTGCTTTAAATCAGCAACTTTACAGTATTAAACATGAACAACAGTGTCAGAGTCTCTTTCAGCTTCAGCTTCTACTATAAAGCGTCTCTCAGTGTCTCATGTGTTTACTCGCGTCTGAACCTCGACCGACTGAACAGAAGGAAGGAACCAGAGAAGATTTACACCTCAAAGGAGGCGGAGCCTCAGAGACACACCCACATATTACATCATCACCACTGACCAATGAGAGTGGGAAGGGGTTTACCTGTCAGAGTGAACTATTCCCGGGAAGTTCACTTTGACAAGCTGTTTCGGACTCAAAAAATGAACTCCAAACGTCGTTTTGGCCTGATTTTGTTTGAAAGGACGGCAGGTCATTCTTCAGTTTCTCTTGAAGCCTTAAGCATATGTGTACAGCTGGACGTGTTTCAAAATAAGTGTGCATGAACACTGGTGTTCGACAGCTTCCATCTTTGTTCAGTGTCTGTGCTATTTCTCTCCGGATGTGATGAGCAATAGAAAATCGTTGTTTCTTTTAACCATTGTTTCCCCTTTCTTAGTGTTTCAACACAATATTAACTGACTAGCTAACATATTTAAAGAAATGTAGTAGAGGAACAAGAAATTTGTTTTATTCAAATTAAAATTCGAGAGCTGTAATTGATTCAGTTATGAGTGTTATTTTAATCAAACACCATAATCAGGAACTTTTAAAAGTAACATTATAAATTATCAATTAACAGTTACGTCTGATTAATGCCACAAAAGGCGTAGTTGTCCTTTCAGTGAGTGTTAGAGCACTAACAGCTCATCATTATTAAAGAGGCCATATTGTGCCCTTTTACAGTCTTGATCTACTAGAACAGGTTTTCCTGTTTGAATGTTGATTATTTTCCTCATATTCTCCATTGTTGCAGCTCCTCTCTTCCCAGTCTGTCAGTCACGCTCTTTTTACTTCCTGTCTCTATGAAGCCCCTCCTTCTGAAAAGCACACTGTGCTCTGATTGGTCGGCTGGAGCAGTGTGTTGTGATTGGTCGAACGCTCTGAGTATGTTTGGGAAATGTCCCGCCCCTTACCACAACCACCAGTTTAACACACTACTAACTAACTCAACAAGGTCCCACCCCTTTATTCTGCGTATGAATTATTATAATGAGGAATATTGTGACGTGTTCGTTCCCTGAAGAAACTCAAGACTACAATGGAGGCGTTTCAGGAGTTCAGAAACACTGACACTGATATAGAGAAGAACTGGAGCTTTTCATGATCAAACAGCAACATTACACACTAAAGAAAGTAAAAAAGCAAAGTAGGCTCTCTTTAAAGAAGCATCCGAGTTCATGGGGTTTAGACAGATGAGCTCTGGTCTACTCTCACCCGTTCTGTCAGTCAACTCATCCATGTCTGGTTCACTGAAAGCAACAGTGCCACTCATTCATCAGCTTTAGCAGAAACTCAATCTCCTCTGAGAACGAGCTGAAAGGAGCCAGTGTGATTGTGGAGGAGTGTGTGTCTGAGTGAGTGTGTGCCTGAGGAGTGTGTGTCTGAGAGAGAAGCTTCTCGAGTGTTTCAGCCTGACAGACAGTGGTGCCAGATGTCTCTCGCCCGCCTCTCTCTTTCTGCATGTGACCGCAGTTTCAGATTGTGTTATCACTGTGTTTGGATGTGCACCGGCCAACAAGCCAACTGAATACGAGCTTCTCGAATCTGAACATGTTGAATCGGTCAACTTCTAAATAAATAGCATTATGTGTGATGTGTGCGTTTACAGCAAGTTTGTAGTCAAACACACATATAACCTGAGTATTTTTCAAGGAAAATCTGGTCATATTTGCAGCTCCTCTCTACTTAAATGGGGAAATACTGAAATTTCAAAAACATGTTAAATAACATATTTCAAAGCAGCAACAAAACCTGACATGAACTGTCCCATAAATATAGTTTCAGTAGCACTTTGCAATAAGGTTCATTAGTTAACTACCTTAGTTAACATGAACTAAGAATTAACAATACTTCTTCAACATTTATTAATCTTAGTTAATATTAATTTCAACATTTACTAATACGTTATTAAACTCAAAGGATATATATTTTAACATTAGTTAACGCATTGTGAAATAAAATGAACAAACAATGAACAGCTGAATTCTGATTAACTGACATTAACAAAGATTAATAAATACTGTAACAAATGTATTGCTCATTATTAGTTCATGTAGTTAATACATTAAAGTAAAATTTTAACTAACATATTTCAAAACAACATCAAAATCGGACATGAACTGTCCCATAACTATCCCATGTGCAGTCTTAAGAATAAATCTTTTCATTCCACTGCGCTACTTTTCCTTTGTTTTTTTTCTATGTAAGCATGCACTAGACGGAGGTCTTTAACCATTGCACGCTCGTGCAATTTTTTTTTTATTTTTAGTATCAGTAATGCAGCATTTTCTCCTTCATACAATATGTTTTAAAATGAATTGCAGCATCCAGCATTTATTATTTTGAATAGGCGACCTCTAGTGGCGAAAAACTACATATTGTGCCTTTAAGACCCAAACCAAGACCTGTTGGTCCATTTGAATGAACCGAAATCCGAGTCACTTTAATGTCACAGCTGTTGTTAAAAATGATTGAAATAGTGTTATTCAGCGTTCCCACGGGTTCTTGAAAGTATATGAATCTGATAAAATAAATAAAATAAAGGCCCTGGGAAGTTTTTGAAAATAAACACACATAGATACCAGTCCTTGAAAGTACTTGAATTTATTTTGTACAAGAAGTTTTTCTGGAAAAAATTCCATATTATTCCCTCCGGTCCGCTAATGTGTTATTTCGCCAACACTTCGTGGCCTATGCATACATACAATACGCATTATGCTTTAACATAAAAACATAAAAAACATTTGTGATTAATCTTGTTGGGCAAATATTTAATTTAATGTAATGTTGAATTGTTTTGCTTGTTGAGATAATGTAAACCCATGAGGCAAGAAAAACTTAAAAGCATATCCATATCTTAAAACTTCTGGTTACATGAGCCTAAGCTCTTTTAAAGCAATGCTATGGAAAAAATTTTACCTTAAAATAATGTTTCCAAAATCTTATCAGTGGTTCATCAAGTCGTAACAGGGTGAAAGGCACTTCTGGATACGCTTTGCGGTCCTATATCTGCTATAACCACACTATGCAAGTTTGCCAGATCGGGTCGCGTTTCTGTAGTCCGAATGAGACATAAGAAAACTACACATTTGACTTGCTTTACGTCAAGCGTTACAATAGTCATTATTTATTTTTTCTTCGTTTCTGATGTCGCAATACATCATACTTTCATGAAATCATGTAACATACTCTACCTTGTCTGTGGACATCGTTCATTCCAAAGCCGGTGCTGATAAACAGCGAGTGTGCGTGCGATGGTAGGCGGCGGTAGGCTCAATGATTTACGACAGCGGCAATGGACAATTTCGTTCCAACCAGTAGGGCGACCGAAGAGGAAAAGTTCCCTGGTGTTGCTTTAACCCTTGTGCATCAATTAAAAAAAGTTGCACAGCTACATAGAGGACAAAAATGTCCATGTCAAAAAAATTCATAAAAGTTTGAATCTTGGGAGCAAAGACTTAAGTTTAGTATCAATTTAAAGAAGACCATTGGCAGATTATTGCTGAAGTAAAACTAAATTAATTAAAGTTATATAGGTTTAAGTTTATGAAAATTATTAATGAACATTATTTTATATATAATATATATTTTATGAAACCTGTTGAACTCCAAAACTGATATAAAATCATAGCCATAAATCTAAACAAGTTGTGTTCCAAATTTGAGGATGATATATAAAAAAAAATTGCTTTTGGTAAGATTTTGTTTTGGCGCAGTAACAGATTTTCCCCATTGGGTGCCATCAAAACTCCACTGGTGCACACAGTGATTGGATTTGTTATTTGCAGTTGAGTTTTTCTCTCTCAATATTACAAACACACCGTTACGTCCACATATATACTTGGCATCTAGAGGTTATGGGACGCAACATACATTAAAAAAAAATATAAATCCAATAAAAAAAGGTTGTTTAAAGTAATATATATTTTTATAACATACACATTTTTTATAACACATACTAACCACACTCTGACATCCATACCAACACACCCACACAAATATCGTTGCATAATTTATCCAATTGGCTCTATAATATGCTGAAGCAGAAAAAAAAGGAATAAATTGAGTATTTGCTTTATAGGCCAAGCCTAGTAAAAATTGCACCATCTGATAAAAAATAGTAAAAATTTTAATTTTGAAGCCTTGACAAAGGAATGAAAGCCTCTTATCAAAGATTGCATTTTATATTTAAATGGCCCTGGGATAAAAAATTGCAGTTTCAATGGGGACATTTTTGTCCAAAAGGCACTGAGAGGGAGTATTTAGAGTCTACCTAGTACAAAATAGATTTTTTTTAAAGGAAATGGCTGTGAAATATTAAAATTCCAATAAAAATACACACCTGTGCCAATTTTATGCAGGTAGCATTAACACAGGCAAAGTGATTAAAAAAAAAAACGTAAAAAAAAACACTGAAAAAGCCACAAATGGCCACAAGGATGCACAAGGGTTTATCATCAATGCAAAAGTTAATATCAGATCATTTTAGAATACAGTATAGGATATACTGAATATTCTTCAGTTTTATGCAAAACAGAAATACGACAAGTAGAATATCAGATCTCTGTCATATGGCCAAAAAAAATGCAACAAAAAAAAAAAAGCTTTTTTGCATTGTTGTGTTTGACACATGAAAACTGTAACAATGTATCTTACAACATGATGTCATCTTGCTCTCACTTGCAACATTCAGTCTTTGACTGACCTGGAAAGTCCTTGAAAGGTCCTTGAATTTGGAGTTTGCCGAGGTGTGGGATCCCTGATTATTGATTTTGTTTTTGACAGGTTCTTGAGAATTATGAGCGAGAAGGTTTCCAGTTCCTAGCGAAGGTCTTCAACTCTTCCCATTCGTTCCTGGAGGATCTGACCGGCCTGACGTTACTCCATCAGGAGACCCAGGCAGCCGAGGTTAGACTTTTATCATCTGTGTGTGTGTGTGTGTGTGTGTGTGTGTGTGTGTGTGTGTGTGTGTGTTCAGATTACGGATTATGTTCAGATAGACAGGGAAAAACTATTTGTGTGTTTTCATTATTAGCTGATCAGATCCATTTGCACCTGTAAACTTGGAAATATGGTTATAGAGGAATAATATTATGAGAATTAATTATACACAAAAATTACATTAACATTTTTACATGTAAACAGGCTTATTTTCTTGAAATGATCTTAGGTATTCTGTTCTTGTGCTCGCCAACCTTGGTGTGATTTGCTGCAGTATTCCCTGTATCTCATCCATAATGTAATCTATCAAATATATTGAGTGTAAAGTAAATAGTGAAAACCGTTCAACAAGAACATTCATAACACCAAACAGAAACGATAACATCTGCTTTTATATTCACTCATTTATATTATATTTATACGCGTCTTTTAACCGCTAGTCACATGTTGACTGATGCTCGTAGTTCAGGGTCAGACTGAATGACTGAATTATGATTTGTTCACATTGTAGAAATATGATCACGCTGATCATTTTAAAAAGGAAAGAGGAACTACTATGAAGCGTTTAGTTTCTGACGGCCACAAAGGCTGATGACCCGACATAAGGTGAATACACAACACAATCCAGAGCTCATCTCACACAACTCCCCTTAAACACGCCTCACATGGCCTTATCTGTGTGTGTGTGTGTGTGTGTGTGTGTGTGAGAGTGCGTGTGTATGTGTGTGTTAGCATGTGTGAGAGTGTGTTCAACTCACCTCAAACATGGTGCGGTCACGCCACACATGGGCTTATCGAATCGCTAATATTCAATATCTGTCTGTAAGTTCATCAAGGTATTGTTGTTATATTAGAATGCAGTATCTGTGCAAATTCATTGAGCGTTTCTGTTCATGTTTATTTGCATTTATTTCAGCATATAATACCATGCGACTTGAGATCTGTTTACACCAAGGACTGTAATGGTAACAATGTAGTTCTAAAAATTGAGCAGAGGACTAATGCATTGAAGAACAAGAAGAGGGTTGTGTGTGTGTGTCTGTGTGTGTCTGTGTGTGTGTCTGTGTGTGTGTCTGTGTGTGTGTCTGTGTGTGTGTCTCTGTGTGTGTCTCTGTGTGTGTGTGTGTGTGTGTGTGTGTGTGTGTGTGTGTGTGTGTGTGTGTGTGTGTGTGTGTGAAAGTGTGTGTGTGTGTGTGTGTGTGTGTGTGTGTGTGTGTGTGTGTGTGTGTGTGTGTGTGTGTGAGTGAGTGCTTGCAGAAGAGGTTAGTCTTCTGCTGCTTCTTGAAAGACGTGATGTTGAACAGAGAGAGTGAAGGGTCTGGAAAATGACGTTGTGTCTCGTTGTGAAGGAAAGCCGCACTCGTTTAGTGAGTGTAACTGAACAATAACACACACTCTCGGGGAAACAGCTGCAGAACTCGCTCGGTGTCGTCACTATCCAGGGCAGGTGTAGATGAGATGAGTTCACAACTGATGCTCAATGTCTAAATGCCGTTTGTGGAAGTCTTGCATTTGTGGATGGACAAACAGGAGATTTGCTTTTGAGGTACAGATGTAGAGCTGCAGTTCTGAAAAGCAAATGGTATCAGATCCACCTTTAACAGGTCATGAAATGATGATATTTTGACATATAAGGGCTCATTGTATTGTTTTATACCTCAAAAATTCCTCCTCACTGCAGAAAGAGCATTTGTTGCATGTGGTGTCCACATTGTGACACCACACTGTTATAGACATTTATCACAACAGTGGACGTTTACTGACAACTCTTAAACTCTTAAATGTTTTTTGAATATATGACATACAAAAACGTAAAATATTAAAATAAAAATAAAAACTTTAAACGTTCTCATTTAGTGTGCAGGAATCAACATTCAAACATAAAATAAAAATTTTATATATGCACTGATTTGTACTTCAAAATATTAATTAAAGTAAATATAAGCTTACTAATTTTACTTACTCATTTTCTAACCACAGGTAAAAACTAATGCTGGGTTGTGATGTCAAAATCATCAGATCAACAATTTAATTTCTCTGAAATTAATTTAGTTCGTCTTTCAAAAATTCAGTGAACTAAACAGCGATTTTTTTTTTATCTCTTAAAATCTCTAAAAATTCTTCATGAAAATCCATGTGTGGCTTTTTGTGTGAATTTAAAACATTAGTCAGGAAAATTTCCTTTATTAATATGTATTTAGTATGTATAGATGTTTTAATATGTAACCAATAAACAATGAATGTGATTAAATATTATTCTTTCATTAACTTTTCTAATTTATTGTGAGAAACTGTACTTTTTACTGTTTTAGGTCTTTATTGAACATTTCTAATCTATTTCAAAAGAAAAACACTTTTTTTACATCACAACGAAGTTCAACTGAATATATTGACGTTGTGCTAGTAACTATTTGTCTTTGATTTATTTTATTATTTTATTTTTTTAATTAGCATTTAAAAAGTCTTAATGACTTTAAAGTCTAAAAAGTCTTAAATTCCCTTAAACTTGCAGAAGTTCAGATCATGGACTAAATTGTTGTATGAAAGTTTAACAATTGCAACACAGACATCATTTAGAAAACCCAAATGCTACATTTCCTTTTCTTCCTGTTAAGAAAAATACCCACAATGCAGTCTGTTCTTGCTATTCCTGGCTCCTGTCCCAAAACTTCACTTCTACTTGCTCTGGAGATCGTGTGTTTTAAAAATATCTCCGTGTATGGCTGATCCAGGGACAGTTTCTCTCAGTTTACACTGATCTCAGTCGTGTAACTCCAGCAAGCCAGACTGACCCAGGAACAGTGTTTGGATTCTGGGAACGGGACTCTCCAGTGACAAACATGGAGACTGAAACTGTGGGAAAGTCCCACATCAGCAGTTCTGAGCGGTTTAGAGACGCAAACCCAAAATGAGAGGATATGTGCTCTTGCATTCGCCCACGCTTATTGTCTGAAACCTTCAGATTCATTTCAGTTGGATCTGCAGTCAAGCACTTTATATTCCCATGTTGATGTGATGTATTTTTAACTTGTGTTTGTTCGTGTTGCCTCAGGATTGATGGCAAGCTGTGAGATGAATTGAAATGTACCACTTCTAGTTTGGAAGTGGTGGTTTTGTGTGTTTTTGTGTGGGGAAAAACACATCTCTCATTACTTCTGGACTGTTTGGCTTCAGTTGGATACTTTGTGAACACTAGGGTGTATAATCTTAGTCTTTACACTTTATTTTCTTTGCCATTTTACCATGAATATGGTACGATTTGGTTTCCCATTAGTTTTTTGTTTTTTTAATCATTAGAGGCAGAAGTGTTTTTCTGGTTTGATACATTTCATCTATCAAGTTAATCTAGCATAAACGCATAAAATATCTGTATAAAGACAACATCCCCACTGAAAATTTGGGATTTAGACCTTTATGAATGTATCTTGAAATACATTAAAACACTTAAAATCATAGATGAACATCATAATTTTGACAATCTAATGTATATTCTTATTTTTGCAATGTTTAAACATCCACAATTAACATAATTTTGACATTTCTACAGCATCTTTGTTTATCATGTGTAATAATTCTTATACTTATTTAACATAACTAGAAAAACACAAAACAATCAGAATTTAGAGTTGTTTAATTTAGGTAACAGGGTTGCAAATGTAAATAAATAAAACCGATCTGAAGTTTAGGCACCTCCTTCCACTGACCATTTGAAAAAAATTAAATACAAAAAACATGTCATGCCGGTGGTTTGAACTCTATTCATGGAAATTAGCAGTTTATTTTTGGATTTGCATGCTTTACTTTGTTATAAGAGCACAATATGAGTGTGTCCGTGAAATTGCATAATAATGTGCTCTTGCTGTTGTGAAACTCAATGGATATAAACAACTTCATACAATCAAACATCATACAATCAGCTGATGAGCCTTGAGGAAATCTATGAAAACCTATGAAAAGGTTTAATTAGGCCGAAGGAATTACTTTTTAAGCATGTTTAGATTTGATAATCAAGAGTTTACAACATTCACAACCAATTTTGCTTCCACTAGACTTCCATCTGTAACAAGATGTTTACTAAATAAAAACGTAGGCCGACATTTGTGAAAGAGGGCGTTTCTTAACAGAATGTTCTATTCATAATAATTTACTCACTCATATGTTATCCAAGATGTTCATGTCTTTCTTTCTTCAGTGAAAAAGAAATGAAGGATTCTGAGGAAAACAATCCAGGATTTTCTCCATATAGTGACTTCAACAGGTTGACGTTCCAAATGTGAGTTTCAGTGCAGCTTCAAAGTCTAAGAGTCTTATCTAGACAAACCAGCAGACATTTTATAACAACATAAACATTTATATACATATAACCACAAATGCTCGTCTTGCACGTCACACATTACATAATCACTTTGCAAAATGATCAGGCGTGTTCCAGTTCAGAAATGTAGAGTAGTGCGATAAACTCTCATTTTCTCCTCCAATTTCAAAATCATCCGACATCGTTATTTTACCTTTTTTAAAAAAAAATTTTTTTATGGTGTTTAACTTAGTCTTTGCACGTTCGCTTTGTAAACACTAGATCATACTTCCGCCTACGTCACGCTTGACCTTTCAACGTGATTACGTAATGTGTGAAGTCGTGGACTTGCAAGATGGTCATTGGTGGTTAAAAAGTATATAAAATGTTACTTTTGTTATAAAATGGCCACTAGTTTGTCTAGATAAGACTCTTATTCCTCGTCTGGGATCATGTCGAGACTTTGAAGCTGCACTGAAACTCACATTTAGACTCGTTGGACCCCATTGAAGTCACTATATGGAGAAAAATCCTGGAATGATTTCCTCAGAAAAAACTTAATTTCTTTTCCACTTAATTTAAAGAAAGACATAAACATCTTTTATGACGCAAATTATCAGGAAATTATTCTGAAGTGAACTAACCCTTCATGTTTTTCCAGTGAAACATGAGCTTATTGATGCAATTCAGTCAATCTGCTGTTTTCTTCCAACTGTTGCGCCTAGTTGTGACATAAAGAGGCAATACGTTGCAAATTTGCGCACTACTAAATATTTTCGCTTTGCACCAATAAACAGTTGAAACGTAACTGTACGTGTAAACTAAACAATTATGAGAGCCTGTGACTAGGAGCAACAGTTACAGGCTGTTGATCCTGAATTGTTGTTCACTAAATGAGTGAACATAAAAAAACGTGGCTGTATAACACTGAATAACCGCACCATTTGACAGCATTTGGCACACATTCTTATCCAAAGCGACAGTATGCGTCTTTATCAATTTGTTTACCAGTTGTAGTGTTTATGTCTCAGGTGTATATCTGGCCAGCATGTAGTGTTGTTAGTCAAATGTTTCTTATGATAAAGTAGATGATTGGGAGTTTGCTGTTCCGTTATCAGATATTTTTATCTGCATTAGACAGTGATGAACCTGATGACACTAAAGACATTTAGGATTAAACCTCTCTGAATATATCCTGGTTTTTAGTGGCATTGCTGTTCTGTCTGCTTAATTTAATTAAAGGTTGTATCAGTGACTACGTTTACATGCAGCCAATAACCGTTCAAAACCGGAATATTAGCAATAACCCGGTCGCGCACGGCCATGTAAACACCGGCAAAAACCCGAATATGCTCATATACCGGTTTTTAAAAACCCGAATATTATACCTGGGGTACCCCTTTTCTAACCCGAATATTTGGTCGTGTAAATGCGTATCGGCATATCCCCATCAAAATGAACATTGATTTGTGTTCTGCGCATGTTCTATTCGCAAGGAATCTTGGTCTTAGTAGAGGAACTTCCGTCTGGCGCATACAAAAACTTTACGTCGGGATATTGCCAATTGATTACAAATTCCATGTATACAGGAGTAACTCTCTCTGCTCACGCATGTAAACGGGTTATTCCGAATGTTTCAGAAACCCGAATAGTGTCCTTAACCCGACCATAACACGAATATTGACAACTTGTAAACGTAGTCATAGATTTCAGGCCCAAAAATAAATGTCTAATCTTTCCTAACGATCCGCTAGCTGCCCGCCCCATAAGCATGCTGTCCAAAAAACGCGTCTCTGTAGGCAGCCTAGGCTCTGAGATCTGCACACAAAAACAAATGGGTACACCACCACTCAAAACCAAAATAAACAGTGTTTAAACCAATCACCGACAGGGGCGGGTGTTGCTCCGACTTCGCGTCCAGCCGTGCACGAGCGCTAAACCTCACAACACCCGCCCCTGTCGGTGATTGGTTGAAACACTGTTTATTTTGGTTTTGAGTGGTGGTGTACCCATTTGTTTTTGTGTGCAGATCTCAGAGCCTAGGCTGCATACAGAGACGCGTTTTTTTTGACAGCCTGCTTATGGGGTGGGCAGCTAGCGGATCGTTTGGAAAGATTAGACATTTATTTTTGGGCCTGAAATCACTGATACAACCTTCAATCTCAATTTATTTTACCATTTTATCGCTGTTCATTTCTTACCAGCTCACGGCCTTAGATTTTCTAAAGGTCCCCCTGTGGTGGAAATACAGCATTTAATGTTGTTTATATGTCTATGTGGTGTTTTTAATATGCTTTAAGGCAAATCATATGTAAATTTATAAGTCGACAGCATTGCTGAGTATTTTCTCCCTAAAACTGCAGTGAACCAAAGACAGTCTCAAAAACACGGTTTGAAATCGCTGGCGTTTCTGATTTCTCAAACTACCTTGTAATCAATCAGATCAACGTGTGATCGTCAATGAGTGGATCTTTGAGCTGAGTGAGTGAGTGGAGGCAGGGCTCACTTGCATATTCATAGAACCGCACATAGTAAATGAGGCAAGGGTGTCGAGTTACATTCAAGATATTTTAAGCCATTAAGAATTTTTCAATGAAATAACTTTTAAATGTGTAATTTTGGTGATGAAAGATGAGTTTTAAGAGATAAAATGATTGTCTACAGGGGGACTTAAACAAGCGTCGGCACAGATAATGTCTTGTGGGAAACGTCTGATCGTGCTACACTGCTGTAAATATAAATTTCTCAAATGACAACAATTGTTGTGATTATAAATTTAAGAAAAATAATCGTTAGCCTATTATAAATGTATGCCATATTAATTAACCATTATGCAGCATGACGAAAATATGACTACGTTTTCATTAACTAAAACTGGACTAAACTGCCCAGGCTTTTAGTCGACTAAAACTTGACTGAATGAAAACAGGGCAAGGTTGACTAAATATCATAAAAACTTGAAGTACATTTGACACAAAACTAAGACTAAATGTAAAAATAGCTGACTAAATGAACACGAACACACACAGACACACACACACACACACACACTCTCTCATGCTGAAGCTGTTTTTGGGGGGTAATATTTACTGTCTTCAACTAATGCACTGAAGGATTGTCATCTTCATTTATATAGCGCTTTTAACAATGTAGATTGTTTCAAAGCAGCTTTACAGAGATAAACATATAATTTAAGGTAACAGAGATTGTTTTGGCTTTATAGTGGTTTTTGAATAATGTTTTTTCCAGCTAAAGTTAGTTTTGATTGATTCACTTACGGCGAAATGATCATTTGTTATTAAATTAGGGGCCGCTAAGACAACACCGTTCTCTCTAAACAGACTTTAAACACGAACCTGTGATAAACGCTGATGGCATTCACATGCGCATTAAGAATTGATTCTATAGTTATGTGCGTTTGAATATATGTGTGCAGGTTTGTAATTCCCTACAAACCATGCCTAAACAATCTACTTATCTTGTCTATAAATTTTGATACAGAATTTTATTTTATTTGATCACTTCGGGGTAGGTACGCGAACCGAATTTTCCCACAACGCTTTATCTGTAGAGTGGTAAAGGGATCCTCCATAGGGAGAGGCTAGTTGGCACTTCAGCACTGCATTGTCATCGGGTCCAGGCGAAGCTCCTCGTCAGATCTGGATACGGCCTGGATCCGGCAGGCTGCGGGAAAAACTTGGGATAAACAAAGACACTAAAATTAGCGTAGATGCCATTCTTCTTATGATGTAACGAGTACATCAGGATTTAAGGGAAGTGTTCGCAGTTTCGGCTGACCTATTCTATGCAGCCTAACATTGAATTATAGTAGTCTATAATCTGTTATGTGAATGCTAGGTCAAAGAGATGTGTTTTTAGTCTAGCTTTGAACTGACAGAGTGTGTCTGCTTCCCGGACAATGGTAGGAGGACTGTTCCAAAGTTTTGGTGCTAAATAGGAAAAGGATCTACTGTCAGCAGTCGATTTTGATATTCTAGGTATTATTAACTGGCCAGAATTTGGTGATCGCAATAGACGTGAAGGACTATAATGCGTTAAGAGCTCGCTCAAGTACTGCGAAGCTAAACCATATAGTGCTTTGTAAGTAATAAACAATATTTTAAAACTTATACGATGTTTAATAGGCAGCCAATGCAGTGTTGACAGAACCGGGCTAATATGGTCATACTTACTGGTTCTGGTAAGAACTCGAGCTGCTGCGTTTTGAACTAGCTGTAGTTTGTTTATTAAGCGTGTAGGGCAACCACCCAGTAGAGCATTACAATAATCTAGTCTTGATGTCATGAACACGTGAACTAATTTTTCCGCATTTGTCAATGAGAGCATATGGCGTAATTTAGATATATTTTTAAGATGGAAAAATGCAGTTTTACAGATACTAGACATGTGACTATCAAATGAAAGATTGGTATCAAAGAGCACACCCAGGTTCCTAACCGAGGACGAAGATATAACAGCAGCCATCAAGTGTTAGACAGTATTTTAGATTTTTACGTGTGGAAGTTTTTTGTCCAAAAATTAGAATCTCTGTTTTTTTTCAGAATTTAGTAGTAGGAAATTACTAGTCATCCAATTTTTTCTATCGGCTATGCATTCCGTTAATTTTGTGAATTGGTAAGTTTCATTTGAAGAAATATACAGCTGAGTATCATCGGCATAACAGTGAAAGCTAATTCCATGTTTCCTAGTGATATCTCCTAATGGTAGCACGTACAGAGTGAACACCAGCGGTCCTAGTACTGAGCCTTGTGGTACGCCATACTGAACTTGTGATCGATATGACATCTCTTCATTTACTTCTACAAACTGATAACAGTGAGATAAGTATGATTTAAACCATGCTATTGCAATTCCACTAATGCCAACATAGTTTACTATGTACATTGTACTATGGTACGGTCTAAATCCGGACTGAAAATCATCGCAGATATCATTTCTTTCAAAAAAGGAACACAGTTGTGAGGATACAGCTTTTTCTAATATCTTTGACAGAAAAGGCAGATTCGAGATTGGCCTGTAATTTACTAATTTTGTATAATCAAGTTGGGTTTTTTTAACA
The DNA here is from genome assembly GCA_031834385.1 of Semotilus atromaculatus. Lineage (NCBI taxonomy): Eukaryota > Metazoa > Chordata > Actinopteri > Cypriniformes > Leuciscidae > Semotilus > Semotilus atromaculatus. The sequence continues at coordinate 26,361,572 of JAULUF010000020.1, read as the reverse complement.
AGCTGTTTAATCATAGCCAGCTTAAAGGATTTTGGTACGTATCCTAGAGAAAAAGACTAATTACTGATATTAAGAAGAGGATCTATGACATCTGGAAGCATCTCTTTCAGTAGTTTAGTCGGTAAAGGGTCTAACATACAAGTTGTCGAGTTAGATGAATTAACGAGTTTGCAAAATTATTTTTTCCTCAGGGAGACTACAATGCACTCCCTGATGCGATACTGTAGTACACGGTTGCATAGTTATAATTTTATCCCTGATATTATCAGTCTTATAAGTGAAGAAGTTCATAAAGTCATTACTGCTGTGTTGCTTGGACACTTCTGGGCTTGAAGCTTTCTTTTTCGTTAGTTTAGCCACTGTTTCAAATAAATACCTAGGATTATGTTTATTTTCTTCTAATAGGGTTGAAAAATAAGGAGATCTAGCAGCTTTTAAGGCCTCTCTGTAAGCAATCGAGCTCTCTTTCCATGAAATCCAAAATACCTCTAGTTTTGTTTTCTTCCAGTTGCGCTCCATTTTTCTGGCTGCTCTCTTAAGGGCCTGAGTGTGCTCGTTGTACCACGGCATTGGACTATTTTCTTTAATCTTCTTTAAGCACAACAGAGCAAAAGTGCTGGAAAAGAGAGAGTTAAAAGTTTCTGTTGCAATATCAAGTTCTTCTAAGATATCTGGGATGCTGAGATGATGAAACTGATTAGGAAGATTATTGATAAAGCAATCTTTAGTGGCAGAAGTTATAGGTCTAATTTATTTATAACATAACTTTGCAGCCTTGGCTAAATGTAATTTACATGAGACTAGATAATGATCTGAGATGTCATCGCTCTGCTGCAGAATTTCAACGGCATCAACATCTATTCCATGTGATAATATTAGATCTAGAGTATGATTACGACAGTGAGTAGGTCCTGACACGTGTCTAACTCCAATTGAGTTTACAATGTCTTTAAATGCCAATCCCAATGCGTCTTTTTCATTATCTACATGTATATTAAAATCACCAACAATTAGTTGGTGCAATTTATCTGCAGCCAATACAAATTCTGATAGAAAGTCCTTAAATTCTTTGATAAAATCTTTATGGTACAATTTATCTGCAGCCAATACTAATTCTGATAGAAAGTCCTTAAATTCTTTGATAAAATCTTTATGGTGCCCTTGTGGCCTGTATACAGTAGCCAGCACAATTCTCAAATGTGATTTATCGTTTACACTATATATTTTTACATTAAACACCAACACTTATAGTAGTATAGTATATTTAAAACTAGATTTCTTAGTGGTTTTGAAAATATTACTATAAATTACAGCAACACCTCCCCCTTTGCCTTTTTAGACGAGGTTCATGTTTATAACTGTAATCTTGTGGGGTTGACTCATTTAATGTAATGTAATCGTTTGGTTTTAGCCAGGTTTCTGTCAAGCACAGCACATCTAGATTGTAATCTGTAATCATATCATTAACTATGAGCGATTTTGAAGCAAGTTATCGAATATTCAGCAACCCAAGCTTTATCATTTGCTCATCTGTATTATATCTGTTTTTTATTGGTTTAACATCAATAAAAATTTTAACATGAAGTTTTTTGGATTTCCAAATTCGGGGAACAGACACAGTCTGAATATGATCATATCTAGGTGAAAGAGGCTCTATGTGATTGGATTTATCTGACCTTGGTGACGTAAGGCCGCTAGCAGACGGTCAGTTAAGCCAGTCTGTCTGCTTCCTGACCTGAGCCCCAGGTTGTCATGTTTTTTCTCTAAGACTATGAGCCAAATTACTAGAGAGAAGAGCAGCACCAGCCCAGGAGGGATGAATACCATCTCTTTTCAACAGATCAGGCTTGCCCCAAAAACTTTTCCAATTGTCTATGAATTCTACATTATTATGCGGACACCACTCAGTATCTGAGACTGGAAGAGTTTGGTTCATGTTGTTCATGTCGAGAAGATGCTGTTTTCTGAGATTGAAACGGTAAAACCCACGCCATCGTTACTGTTCGTATCACTGTGATCAAGAGCTGAGATTCAGATATGATAATGAGCGTTTGCTTTCTGACCAATCAGAGCAGAGCAGCTCTCAGAGAGGCGTGGTTTATGGAAGCGTTTCAGACATTGAGAGAAAGAGTTGATGCTGCAGTGGAGATTATGAGGAAATTAAAGTGTTTTTGACCTTGAATGAATGTGAACCTTTTGAAGGAGATGCCAAAACAACATTAGGAACATTAAAATGGCATTATAGGGATACTTTAGTGTACATTCATGGTCTTTGTTCACCATTCATCAATATGTGTTTTTGCAAAGAGTTAAGTCCGGAATCTTTCATCAAAATGTTATAATTTGCTTCATCTCTGAATGACTTTCTTTTTCGGTTGAGCAAACTGTGGTATTGAATAGCTTATTTCGGTTACTTTAAACTCATGTAACTCTTCATTGTACAAAATTAGATCTGGACACACAATCTGATTGGCCGAGACCTAAAGTAATTTATGCGAAAACACAACACGCTGAGTCTTCATCTGTTTCCACCATGTCGTGTCTTTTTCCCGTCATCGTTCTTCCTCAAGTTTGGTAAATGATCCTGTTATCTGCGGTTAGAGTTGGTAATGTATGGACACTAGAGTTCTCCTGAAGCTCCACACAATGGCTCTCTGTTACTCACACACTCACACACTTTCACATTCACTGCCCTTCATTTCTGATGCCGTCCATCACTGTGATAAAGATGGCATTGTGTTTCCAGTCCCTCTGTTGGCGTTATGAAGTGACAAATAAACCTGTCAGACGCCGTTCCAGCAAACACCATTTATTCACAATAACATCTAGCAAAAGAACCAAATAGAGCATTGAGAAAGCATTTTTCACTTTATTTTAAAGTGTATTTTATTACACATTACATTACTGTTATCACTGTAGTAAGTACAAGTATGCATAATTACAAATAACTAACCCTTGCCCTGTAGTAAGTACGTGTTGTTAACGAATATTACTCAGTACTTGCAGGAAACGTGGAATCAAGTCATAAAAAATTAATTTGCACTATTAAGTGGAATGTCACCAAATTTTTTGTATGAATAAAATAAAAGTAGATCTGCACACTCAATCAAATGGAGATATGGTCGAGTGTGTGTGAATTTAATAATAAAAATAATAAACAGTAAACAAACTGTTATGCATGACCTTGTTTGCCAAAACATGAAAGGAATTGGTCACATTTTATTTGATTGCATTTTAAAAGATTAATTAAATGCACTGTAAAACATGATTGTCGAAGTTGTAAATAAAAAAAAGAATATTGTAGTATGTTTTAGAAGAAAATACTATTCAAAATTTCACGTTTAAATCGATGTTACTTGTCGTTTCTTTGTAATTGTTTGTGAAATTTACTTGCAATCAGAACTGAGTGAAAACTGTTACTACACCAATTTCTTTTTCAGTTTGTTATGCATTAATTTTGTTGCCTATGGATTTGATCAAATTGGTATATAAAATTTGTATTAACTCATAAACAACAGTTTAAAAAAAACAAAGTAAAAAAAAAAGAACAATAAATTGTTAATGTGTTATAAATTCAAAAGATATTCAAAAGATACATTCTTTTTGATTATTAAAAATTGATGAAGCCATTAAAATGAAGACGTTCAACACAGAATTTCGGTGTGGAAATCTAATGGATTTCAAAGAGCCCTACCATTCAAAGAATTAGTTTAAATAATCTGGTTTCAGTATGTTGTTCAGCTAGTAAACTGATCCAACTTCATTAGCAGGTCAATTCAATACACAATCTATATGTTGGAGATTAATCATAACATTAACAAGATATTATAATGTGTAAATAATATTGTGCGATGTACTGAAAATATGCCATTGCCATAACAAATCAGTACAAGTGATGCTTGAAGTAATGTCCTAAACAGTGTCTAAAATACAGAAAATCTGTCTGTAAAGCAGGAAGTTCAGCACATGTTGTTAGTAAGTGTTTTATATATTTGATACCTGTTTAATAAATGTTAAACCAATTTTTAAAAGTGTTTGCTCACACAATTTTATAATTGTGCACATTATAAAATTATGTTTTTGACTATATGTCATTAAAGAGTCAAATGTATTTGGACTATGATTCCTGAATGTGATGAAAATAAATAAACTGTAAAAGTGAGCAGATCATCTGTAATGCTCTACATGTGTTGTATTCTTTTATGTAGTTGTTTTCAGACTTATACAAGGATTGATGTCGTGTCAGAGATGTTGACAGAGACATTCATCATTCTAACCTGAGGAGAGTCATCTTTTTAGATCTTAATAATAGGTTGGCTGGATATTATGGCTCTGTTTCAAAACCTAATGAGTTATCAAAGACACACTCCTGATGCTGTCGGTCATGCTGCCTTCTAAGATACAAGAATATCTTGCAACTTTGTATAGAAAAAAAAAGATCTATCATAACTGACAATTTAAAGAGGCCATATTGTGCCCTTTTAGTCTTGATGTTGTTTCAGGCTCTACTAGAACAGGTTTTCCTGTTTGAATGTTGATTATTTCCTCATATTCTCCATTGTTACAGCTCCTCTCTTCCCAGTCTGTCAGTAACACTCTGTTTACTTCCTGTCTCTATGAAGCCCCTCCTTCTGAAAAGCACACTGTGCTCTGATTGGTCAGCTGGAGCAGTGTGTTGTGATTGGTTGAGTGCTTCGAGTGTGTTTGAGAAATGTCCTGCCCCTTACCATAACCGCCAGTTTAACACACTACTAACTAATTCAACCAGGCCCCGCCCCTTTATTCTGCGTATGAATTATAACGGAGACATTACGTCGAATGACGACGAAATGGGGTTTCGCTTAGAAAGCCTATCAACTTTGAGAAATATAAAACTAGTCAATGGAAAAGAAATGCCATGGGTCTGCGTAATTTGCATAGTGAAACTCCACCCCACCTTGTGGGTATAAAAGGAAGGACGCCGGCATCATGTAGATATGTTTCTTCGCTGAAGAGCCGAGACTGAACTCAGGCTGTTCCAGCGGTACAGCGGAGGTGGCAGGGAGACGTAACGATCGCTTTGTTCCACACTATAACCCTCAGGTCACCCTGGCCACCATCCGAAGTACCACCTCACGAGGAGGGTGTAGATCGGTGTGTGGATGAGGGGACTCTCACTCTAGTGAGTTCGTGGAGTCTTGACCGCAGTGGTCTGCAGTGGAACATGTGATCATGTTTCCACAATGAGAACATGAAGCATCCACAAAAGCTGCTTTAGCATGATCAATTCCCAGACACGCAAAGCAGCTATTATGCCCATCAGTTGACGAAACCAACCGACCGCAACCAGAAGTGCACGGACGAGACCTCTTTCACAGTTTTGTCGGAAAGATGTATCGTGCATGCAACTCAAAATAGAGAGGATTAAACCCCACAGGTGCTGAAGCGACCAGGGAGAAACACACAACTGGCAATCACTGCACAGATCAACAGGCAATATGAATCTCGCTGGAATTCGCCGTCACACCAACACCTGGAGAGTAGCTCATCTCGAACTCCAGAATCGCTTGTGGAGTGAAGAATACACTTGGCTCCGAAGCAAAAACATATCTGCATGTTGCCAGTGTCCTTCCTTTTATACCCACGAGGTGGGGCGGAGTTTCACTATGCAAATTACGCAGACCCATGGCATTTCTTTGCCATTGGCTCGTTTTATATTTCTCGAAGTTGATAGGCTTTCTAAGCGAAACCCCACTTCATCATCGTAACTCAAAGTCCTACGAAAGGGAACTGGAGCTTTTCATGATCACACATTACACACTAAGCACAGATGAAGATGGACAAAAGTAGAATAGATCCTCTTTAAAATTATGCTTTTATAAGACACGCTCCTGTCTTTTACGAGTCCATCAAACAACTGTGGTGAGTCAGATCAGTCAACAAACACTGTAAATCATACCATCTTCTCCTGTTATTTGTCACTTGCACTACCTGACACATGTATAGCCTTCTCTGTCAGCCATGAGGGCTTTACATGTGATAAATGCAGGGAGATATTCAGGGTGACGGAGAAGATTTCTGAATTAGAGACACGCATCCAAACTTTAATCGAGGATAGTAAGAATGCAAAGGCTTTAGATACTGCTTTAGAAATATTTTATCAGGTCTTTAAACACAAAGCTTCTGCGGAGAGAGCAGTTTCAGCATCAAGATCAAACTAGATGGACATTTAAGAGATACGGTATACAGTCATAACACTTAATACACAGCATTTCAACACATAAATAATTATGGAGATAATAGATATTGAGATTAAACTGTTTTGTATCTTATCTGTTTTGTTTGTATTTCATAATCCACCAGTGTACAAAAAAATAGTCACAAAATAGCAGCAGTGTTTGTATGAAACGAGAGAGAGCGAGTCCACAATACTGAATGGCATAGTTAAATTACTGTATACAAAATATTGTTTTGACGGAGTTTTAATATTTTATTAGCTCACTAAATGCAAAACTTTCACGAAGAATAACCTTTTCTAGCAAGTGACCTGGATGAGTTTGTGTTTCTGTTCTCAGCGGCTGTTATCGAGGAATAATGACCCGATTGACCAATCAGAATCAAGTATGAGCCGTGTAAGCTAGCATTATTTCAGCCTTTAAAAAAAAACATATTGGCCAAGCACTATTGATCAGCTTTGAGTCGTTTCTCAGAAGTGTTTTGTTTAACTGTATCTGCATGTTGTTACGATCACATCAGTGCTTGAGTGTAAATCCAGCTGTGTTATGTTTACAACGACGCTTAGTTAAACATATTTGTCTTTCATCAAGAGGCTTAAACCTCCTAAACTTCCTTACAAGCAAGTACATGGCTTCTCATTCATGGATTTACTGTCCGCTGGCCAATGTTTAGATTATTCTCTGTTTCTGCTGTTGGAACCGGTTTTGACCTTGATTTGATTTTAAGTAGGCCAGTCTGTGGATAAAACTCAACACTAATATAACCTAATAGAAGTCAACTTTATTGTGTACAATGCAATTGCAAGCATAAAACGCTTCAGTACATAATTGTAACCCACTAAAACTTTTTATACTTGAGGAGGATATCAGTTTGATGCTAATGCTGAAGTTGAATGAAAACATGGATGTTGATACGACTGAATCTGTGTTTCTTGGATTAGAAGGCACTGGAAACCTAAAATGTAGGTTGATCTTTCTGTAAGATATCCACAAAATGATGTTTTATGAGCAGGATAGTGGCTTAAATGCCACTGCTACTTTGACACGCTGAAATCAAGCTTTATTTGCCATTATGAACAGTTTCTCTTCAGTCATGTGTCGTTCAGGATTAAATCTGCTGGTTTGCTGTGATGGATGATTCTTCATGTCAGAGTAGATGTGCAGAAACACAAGCGTTTGCTGACTCGTTCAGGTCTGATGTCTTCACAGCGTGAGCGACCCATATATAACACTAGAGCTGCCATTAAAGATTGATCGTCTCCTATAGCGAGCGTCGATCACATTACAGTCATTCTCTAGTGTTTTTATTATTAACCACCTTCAGCACCTGCAGATGAGCCAACCAACACATCTCAAGAAATCAGTCTTATGCATCATGGTGTACTAATAGCAGATATACAGGTGAAACTCGAAAAATTTGAATAATGTGCAAAAGTTATAATTTTGATGATTATGGCTTATGAAAACCCCAAATTCAAAATCTCAGAAAATATGAATATTACATTAAATCAATAAAAAAAGGATTTTAAATACAGAAATGCCAGCCCTCTGAAAAGTATAATCATGCATATGTATATAATTATATTTACTTAATATATTAGGTTTTTTTTCGAGATTTTTCGAGTTTCACCTGTAATATGCTTAACACTTACTATCCAAAACATGCGATTAGGAGTGTAAAGGCATGGTTCGATATTAATTCAATACAATAGGGAAAAGCAACAAATCTCCAATGCTAGATTTCTTTAATTTATTTTGACCAAACAATAATGCTTATTACAGTTTCTTCCACCCAGCAGCATTTAGTCCCCATGAGGTACAGTACAACCTCCTGTAGTGTATTAAGATAAAAAAAATTGTTACTGCAATTGATAGGTTGATCAGGTGTCTCCTCATGGAAAGGTCAAGTAGGCTTTTTTTTTTTTTTTTAGTGAGAAAAAAAATAGCTTAAATAACTGATAATAATAAAAAATAATAAGTTATCGCGCAATTCTTCTGACAGGATCATCTCATTCATTGATAGTCCAGGTCGCTCTCACTCACTATTATATGTTTGATCTAAAACGCTAAAACTGCTCATGTTTCACCGCAGGACAGCAAATGTGAGTGAATTCTGTCATGTTTGCAGGACTGTGATATGAAGAGTGTGTGAAGCAACATATTTTAGCAACAGTGTGAAAGTGAATAGCAGATAACAGGCACAATACCGCTATAAACATGAATATCTATACGTACAATATGTGTCACATGACTAAACTTGCGTCATCGGTTTTAAATACCTCTGTTTTCCCACTCCACACTACAACACTAAAACAGCTTTTTCAAATTTATCCACTTTGGAGAGCGTTTTCAAAAAGGTTTGTTTTCATTAATAAAAACACTCTGTTTCACTGTGTGCGGAAGACAAAACATAGAGAAAAAGATGCCTTTTCAAACGAAAGTGTATTAGTGTGGACGAGGCCTGAGAGATTGTGAGGCGATGAGCGCTGATAGCTACTGATCTGCAGTGTTCTGGCTGAAAGTTGTGTGTTTTATCTATTGTCACGGGTCCAGATGGAGCACAACTGATCCTGGCACCAGTCGACAGCACCGTAATCTCCTCTGAAGCCTTTAGGGAACACATCACTGTTTCTAATCTCCCAGCACGCCTGGGAGCGACAGATAGCATCGTCCCCATGTTTGGGTTTTCCACTGTTTTTTAGGCGAGTTACAGATAAAGGTAAAGGTTTTAAACCATGACTGTTTAATTATCTCCACCTATTGTAGGTTGTCATTGCAAACTGCATATTATGGATTGTTGTCAGGCCACATAATGTTTTGAATTAAGAATATACACCATCCACAAATGATTGCTCGAATGAAATCTGTCATTTTCCTGTGGTGTGAGTTAGCCTTTAGCAAGTGCACACAGTCATTAGTGGTGTTTTCTAAAGCAAGGATAGCGAGCTATTACTGATGCTCACAGTGTCAGTGATGGGATCATAGTGTTAAACATTGTGGAGACGTTTACATCACTGTTAAAACTTGCAAAAATTTCCTGTTTAAAAAAGTTGCTTAATATTCTTTAAAAGTAGCTTTTAATATTCTTAAAATGTTTCTAACAAAAATCGTTCTGAATCTTATCCGGATGAAGTAATGACAAAAACACGATTTTCACAGCTTTTTGTTGGAAATATATATATTTTTTGGGGGGGGGGGGAATTTAATACACGTTCAAGTGTCGATAAAAACGAATTAATAAAGCTACAATAAAAGCAGAGGCTTTTCTCTTTCTTTTGATATATTGACTGTTTACATATTCATACAACAAAATATTGTGGAGGCCATGACATTTTTGTGACATGATCATAAATGATGGTGCTGGCAACTAAAAAAAAACCACTGGATGGGAGAGAGTTAATCTGTTCTTCCGAATGTAAACATCTAGTTTGCTCTACTTTTTACAAACATTTGTGAAACTTAGGCGAAATTTTGCAAAGAAAGTAAGTCCAATATCTTTTTCCAAAAGTATAGCGTCACTTTCCAACGAGCATCTTTATATTGGTCAACACAGTTTAACCAAATTATGGGTACGTCTACGTCGGGAGTCCCAGGCCACTTCTGTCACTAACTTATGGAAGCTTCAAGCTAGTTTCTGACTTTTAATCTCAAAATTCTAACTTTTTTTAAAATTCAGAGAAAAAAAAAATCTGAATTGCGAATAATAAACGTGGAATTGCAAGAAATGAAGTATTGCGAGTTCATATCTCTTTATATCTCTATATTTTGCAGATTTGTGAGATATAAAATTGTGACTGAATTGTGAGATAAAAAGTTAAAAACCTTTTTAATGTTTTTTTATCCTGTGGCAGAAACAAGCTTCCATACTAACTTGGAAAAAGCAAATGTAATTTCTCCAATGCCATTATACCTTCTGAAAGAGTTATTTGTACAGTGAAGAAAATAAGTATTTGAACACCCTGCTATTTTGCAAGTTCTCCCACCTAGAAATCAGGGAGGGGTCTGAAATTGTCATCGTAGGTGCATGTCCACTGTGAGAGACATAATCTAAAAAAAAAAATCCAGAAATCACAATGTATGATTTTTTAACTATTTATTTGTAAGATACAGCTGCAAAAAAGTATTTGAACACCTGTCTATCAGCTAGAATTCTGACCCTCAAAGACCTGTTAGTCTGCCTTTAAAATGTCCACCTCCACTCCATTTATTATCCTAAATTAGAGATGCACCTGTTTGAGGTCGTTAGCTGCATAAAGACCCCTGTCCACCCCATACAATCAGTAAGAATCCAACTACTAACATGGCCAAGACCAAAGAGCTGTCCAAAGACACTAGAGACAAAATTGTACACCTCCACAAGGCTGGAAAGGGCTACGGGGAAATTGCCAAGCAGCTTGGTGAAAAAAGGTCCACTGTTGGAGCAATCATGGAAGAAGCTAAACATGACTGTCAATCTCCCTCGGACTGGGGCTCCATGCAAGATCTCACCTCGTGGGGTCTCAATGATCCTAAGAAAGGTGAGAAATCAGCCCAGAACTACACGGGAGGAGCTGGTCAATGACCTGAAAAGAGCTGGGACCACCGTTTCCAAGGTTACTGTTGGTAATACACTAAGACGTCATGGTTTGAAATCATGCATGGCACGGAAGGTTCCCCTGCTTAAACCATTACATGTCAAGGCCCGTCTTAAGTTTGCCAATGACCATTTGGATGATCCAGAGGAGTCATGGGAGAAAGTCATGTGGTCAGATGAGACCAAAATAGAACTTTTTGGTCATAATTCCACTAACCGTGTTTGGAGGAAGAAGAATGATGAGTACCATCCCAAGAACACCATCCTTACTGTGAAGCATGGGGGTGGTAGCATCATGCTTTGGGGGTGTTTTTCTGCACATGGGACAGGGCGACTGCACTGTATTAAGGAGAGGATGACCGGGGCCATGTATTGCGAGATTTTGGGGAACAACCTCCTTCCCTCAGTTAGAGCATTGAAGATGGGTCGAGGCTGGGTCTTCCAACATGACAATGACCCGAAGCACACAGCCAGGATAACCAAGGAGTGGCTCTGTAAGAAGCATATCAAGGTTCTGGTGTGGCCTAGCCAGTCTCCAGACCTAAACCCAATAGAGATTCTTTGGAGGGAGCTCAAACTCCGTGTTTCTCAGCGACAGCCCAGAAACCTGACTGATCTAGAGAAGATCTGTGTGGAGGAGTGGGCCAAAATCCCTCCTGCAATGTGTGCAAACCTGGTGAAAAACCTGGTTTGACCTCTGTAATTGCAAACAAAGGCTACTGTACCAAATATTAACATTGATTTTCTCAGGTGTTCAAATACTTATTTGCAGATTATGTCTCTCACAGTGGACATGCACCTACGATGACAATTTCAGACCCCTTCATGATTTCTAAGTGGGAGAACTTGCAAAATAGCAGGGTGTTCAAATACTTATTTTCTTCACTGTAGATGGAGAAATAAATACAGTTATCATAATTCTTCTGACAGGATCATTTGTTTTAGCAGAATATCTCCGCATTCACTGATCGTCCAGGTCGCTCTCACTCACTATTATATGTTTGGTCTAAAACGCTAAAACTGCTCATGTTTTAACACAGGACAGCAAATGTGAGTGTATTCTGTCATGTTTGCTGGACTGTGAAATGAAGAGTGTGTGCAGTAACATATTTTAGCAACAGTGTGAAAGTGAATAGCAGATAACAGGCACAATACCGCTATAAACATGAATATCGATTGGTACAATATGTGTTACGTGACTAAACTTACATTATCGTTTTTAATTACCTCCGTTTTCACACACCACACTTCAACACGAATGCACCGTTTTCAAATGTATCCACTTTAAAGAGTGTTTTCAATTTCGTTTATTAATAAAAACGCCATTTGGAAGGCCAAAGCGGAGAGAAAAGATGCGTTTTCAAACGGAACAGTATTAGTGTGGACGAGGCCTGAATCTGATGCAAAAATTGGAAATGTTTTGCCTTGTATAAAAATGTCAGATTCCCATTAAGACGCCCGCAGTATTTCTTCATGCACAGGTAAGCGTGTCGACACACTTCATTCTCATTAGTAAACACAGCGACCGAGAAGAATCTGATACAACACCGCAGAAGTTTAACGTCCCCGAGCTCTTTTGATGAACTCAGAGCCACTGGAGCCATCAGAAGCTCATCTCGTGTTCCTCAGCACACCAAAACCCCCAAACACATCAGAAGTGTGCAGGAGTGTGTGTGAGAGCCGGATCGCCTCTCACTCTGCGGTCACGGTTTATTCTCTGGAACAAGAGCTTGTGTTTGATCTCCTCTAAAACCTCCTCTCTGGTTTCAAATGATTTGCCCTCAAAGTCTTCCAGTCTTTCTCATTAAAATATATTTTTCTCCAATCCTGGCTTTAAGGAGGTCTTAAGTGTGTGTGTGTGTGTGTGTCTGTGTGTGTGTGTCCACACTTCAGCGGCTGCTCGTCACACTGGTAATTAAACAAGGCAGGTTTGTGTTCGCACACACACGCCCTGTGTGTTTCTCTATCGTTTGATTATCACCCTCGACTCGACTCAAACACACACGCTGTGAGAAACTCACCTGCACCTGCAAACACACATGTGTGGACGTATATCATGTGTACGTGTTTCGACCTGCTCCACCTCCAGGTACGACACACACATCTAAAACACACCTGGCCTCATCAAACCATACGTTACAATGAGGGATTTGTGAAGCAAGTGTTATGCGGATCCATTGATCATTTGCACTCTTGTATTGGATATAATTTGTGATGTTTGCTCAGTCAAATATCAGTTTCCATACACCTATTTTTATGCAAATGTTAAGATATTGCATAAAAAAATTGCAGAGTTCTACATAAATTAAAAAAATGTGCATTAAACCAAATTTATGTCAAGTCATCTTCATTTATATAGCTCTTTTAACAATGTAAATTGTTTCAAAGCAGCTTTACAGAGATAAACATATAATTTAAGGTAACAGAGATTGTTGTGGCTTTATAGTGGTTCTTGAATAATGTTATTTTCCAGCTAAAGTTAGTTTTGATTGATTCATTTCCGTCGAAATTATCATTTGTTATTAAATTAGGGGCCGCTAAGATGACGCCGTTCTCTCTAAACAGACTTTAAACACGAACCTGTGATAAACGCTGATGGCATTCACATGCGCATTAAGAATTGATTCTATAGTTATGTGCGTTTGAATATATGTGTGCAGGTTTGTAATTCCCTACAAACCATGCCTAAACTGCTTGTCTTGCCGATAAATTTTGATACAGAATTTTAATTGATCACTTCTGGGTATGTATGCGAACCGAATTTCCCCACACCGCTTTATCTGTAGAGTGGTAAAGGGATCCTCCATAGGGAGAGGCTAGTTGGCACTTCAGCACTGCATTGTCATCGGGTCCAGGCGAAGCTCCTAGTCAGATCTGGATACGGCCTGGATCCGGCAGGCTGCGGGAAAACCTTGGTATAAACAAAGACACTAAAATTAGCATAGATGCCATTCTTCGTAACGAGTACATCAGGATTTAAGGGAAGTGTTCCCGGTTTCGGCTGACCTAATCTATGCAGCCTAACATTGAATTATAGAAGTCGATAATGTATTATGTGTATGCTAGGTCAAAGAGATGTGTCTTTAGTCTAGCTTTTGAACTGTGTCTGATTCCCGGACAATGGTAGGAAGACTGTTCCAAAGATTTGGTGCTAAATAGGAAAATTATCTACTGTCAGCAGTCGATTTTGATATTCTAGGTATTATTATTTAATTGACCGGAATTTTGAGATCGCAATAGACGTGAAAGACTACAAAGCGTTAAGAGCTCGCTCAAGTACTGCGGAGCTAAACCATTCAGTGCTTTGTAAGTAATCAGCAAAATTTTTAAATGTATACGATGTTTAATAGGCAGCCAATGCAGCGTTGTCAGAACCGGGCTAATATGGTCATACTTCCTGGTTCTGGTAAGAACTCGAGCTGCTGCGTTTTGAACTAGCTGTAATTTGTTTATTAAGCGTGCAGGGCAACCACCCAGTAGAGCATTACAATAATCTAGTCTTGATGTCATGAACGCATTAACTAATTGTTCCGTATTTTGTCAATGAGAGCATATGGCGTAATTTAGATATATTTTTAAGATGAAAAAATGCGGTTTTACAGATACTAGACACGTGACTTTCAAATGAAAGATTGGTTTCAAAGAGCACACCCAGGTTCCTAACCGAGGACGAAGACTTAACTGCAGCCATCAAGTGTTAGACAGTATTCTAGGTTATTAAGTGTGGACGTTTTTTGTCCAATAATTAGAATCTCTGTTTTTTCAGAATTTAGTAGTAGGAAATTACTAGTCATCCAATTTTTTCTATCAGCTATGCATTCCGTTAATTTTGTGATTTGGTACGTTTCGTTAGGTTTTGAAGAAATATACAGCTGAGTATCATCGGCATAACAGTGAAAGCTTATTCCATGTTTCCTAATGATATCTCCTAATGGAAGCACGTACAGAGTGAACAGCAGCGGTCCTAGTACTGAGCCTTGTGGGACACCATACTGAACTTGTGATCGATAAGACATCTCTTCATTTACTGCTACAAACTGATTACGGTCAGATAAGTATGATTTAAACCATGCTAGTGCAATTCCACTAATGCCAACATAGTTTTCTAGTCTATTTAAAAGAATGTTGTGGTCAGTGGTGTCAAATGGAGCACTAAGATCAAGTAACACTAATAGGGAGATACAACCACGATTGGATGATAAGAGCAAATCATTTGTAATTCTAATGAGAGCTGTCTCGGTACTATGGTACGGTCTAAATCCGGACTGAAAATCCTCGCAGATATAATTTCTTTCAAGAAAGGAACACAGTTGAGAGGATACTACTTTTTCTAATATGTTTGACAGAAAAGGCAGATTCGAGATCGGCCTGTAATTGACTCATTTTGTATGATCAAGTTGCGTTTTTTTAACAAGCGGTTTAATCATAGCCAGCTTAAAGGTTTTTTGTTCGTATCCTAGAGACAAAGACAAATTAATTATATTAAGAAGAGGATCTATGACATCTGGAAGCATCTCCTTCAGTAGCTTAGTCAGTATAGGGTCTAACATACAAGTTGTCGATTTAGATGAATTAACAAGTTTGCAAAATTCTTCCTCTCCTATAGCAACAAATGAATAAAATGTTTCCTCAGGGAGACTACAATGCACTCCCTGATGCAATACTGTAGTAGATGGTTGCATAGTTATAATTTTGTCCCTGATATTATCAATCTTATAAGTGAAGAAGTTCATGAAGTCATTACTGCTGTGTTGCTTGGACACTTCTGGGCTTGAAGCTTTCTTTTTCGTTAGTTTAAGTCAAGTCAAGTATATTTATATAGCGCTTTTCACAATACAGATTGTATCAAAACAGCTTCACAGTATTAATCAAAACAACTTAACAATGTCCGTTTCTTAGTGGAAAAAGCATCCACGTTTGGTAGGGCTGATCAATGGTATTAAAGGTGCTCTTGGTAACTTTTTTAACTTAATAAAACTGTCTAGAAATCATTTGGATGGTTAAACAACCTGTTCTGATGAAATTGGTGACTTCCCCCGCTCCCCCCAGCGTTCACAGGCGGAAAACCAGCCTTGCAACATTGGGACTACCGTCCCGGCAAGATGAAAATTTGAAGTCTCGTGAGAAGCGAGACGAGAGCGAGAACGAGCGAGAAACACAAACTGCTTTACGACAATTCGATATAAACACACACGCCCCCCTCAATACTAGCTAGAATTATTACAAGCGACGATGGATAATGAGCCACCGCAAAGACAGAAGAGACGTTTATCGGCGGAGGAGGGGAGAGAGGAAAAAACTTTTGGACCTGCGAGGGACACTAGAATCAACATTGGTCATGCGTTCACTGAGTGGCGAGAGCTTATAGTTAAAGAACATGAAGAATCCAAAACAGATGCTGGCCTTGCGTTTCTGCTAATGCAATTGTAAGTACATATTTGTTTTCTTTATTCCTTATTCTTGTTAGTGTTTATAAATGTGTTCAATCCATGACCGTCTGTGGCGAGCCAACGTGTTTGTTTTGATTACGGTAGATTGCTATATCTTTTGTATTGGGTAAAAATCTAATTTATTACGCTAACATTTGATGTTGTAGTCAAGGAAAATTGTGCGTACATTTTTTATAGTTAGGTCAACTAACTCCTCAACTAACTCCTCTATGATCTACAATTGTTCAATAATAACAGGTAAAACACAGTCATTGTAACCTAGAAGTTATTTATTCTACTTTATAAAATAATGCAACTGGAACATTGTCTGCACGATTAACATTATAAACTATAATATTGACGAGCTACCTACCACACAAACATTGAATTGAATTAGCATATCCATTGTAAAACAGTAGCAAATAGGCTACTATAAAGACGCTGACTTGTAAACGTGGGCTACGCGATCTTTTGGGGTTTGAAAAAAATAATAATAATGTACCTGGGATGAAGACATTTCACACGCAACACTGGTAGTCTGGCCAAGACGTGAGGACGCATTCTGCAGAGTTCGGGGTATCGCTTGTCAACAAATGCACGCGTGTATGGGTGTAACCATGACAGATTTTACGACAGTAGAAGACAATACTGTTTCCCAACTGTAGGGGGACCCAGAGCAACATTTCAAACGTTACCAAATGCTGCTTTAATGATCGGTTAATTAATTTGAGTATCCCTAACTGAGCAAGCCAAAGGCAACAGTGGCAAGGAACCGAAAAACTCCATCAAGTGACCAAATGGTGTACTAAAACTCCATCAGGTGACCCAATGGAGAAAAAAAAAAAACCTTGGGAGAACCCAGGCTCAGTCGGAGGCCAGTTCTCCTCTGGCATTTATGAACTAGTGGCCGGATTTACAGTAACTGTAAGATAAAAAAAATTATATGAATGCCTGGCTGAAGAGATGCGTCTTTAGTCTAGTTTTAAACTGGGAGAGCGAGTCTAAGCAACAATCAATAACAGGAAGGCTATTCCAGAGCTTCGGAGATAAATGTGAAAATGCTCTCCCTCCTTTGGTGGATCTGGATATCCTAGGAATGACCAGAAGCCTCGAATTTAGTGATCTTAAAGAGCGCGATGGATTATAGGGCGATAGAAGATCCGTTAAATAGACTGGAGCTAAACCATTTAGGGATTTATAAGTCAGTAGCAATACCTTGTAATTAATACAGAACTTTATAGGTAACCAATGTAGTGATGATAAAATCGGTGTTATATGATCATATTTTCTTGATCTAGTAAGAACTCTAGCGGCTGCATTTTGGACTAACTGTAGCTTATTTATTGAGGATGCAGGACAACCAGCTAATAAAGCATTACAGTAATCTAGTCTCGTGGTCATGAATGCATGAACTAACTTTTCTGCATCAGAGACTGATAGCATATTACGTAGCTTAGCAATGTTTCTAAGGTGGAAAAAGGCTGTTTTTGTAACATATGAAAAATGTTTTTTAAAAGTAGGGATGCACCGATACCACTTTTTTCAGAATCGATCCGATCCGATACCAAAAATTCAGAGTATCGACCGATACCCGATACCGATCCGATATCAACACACTTTTTTTTTTTAAATCAAGTCGAATTTATGTAACTCTTTGTGTGTTGAACTGATAAGCACTCTTTTGTGTTAAACACAATCTACTTAATACAGACAACTTCATTATAAAGAAAAACAAATCCAAAAAATATATGATCATAATCTATGACAAAAATGCTATTATAAACTAGATTAGTGGATAATTCAACAGTAAAATTTTGTCTAGAAAAATCATGAGTATAAAATCGGAACATTTAGTGAAAAAAAGAAATAAGAGACAATAAGTGTAACACTAAATCTGGTAAAACGTTACACATTGCTCTTTGTATTGTAAAATACATTCATGAAAAACAAGATAAAAATCAAAAAGATACATTATTTTATATATAGCTATAGGCTACTATACAATTGAGACATGTTTTAAATGTATAGCACTGCTGTTTAATGAGGCAGCAACATATGATAGAACAGAACAAGAAAGGCTATTAATAATCTTCCATTGCGTCACTGTATTATGATTATGAAAGGCTCTAATACAGTGCGGCACAAAGCGCGTATGCGCATCCCGAGCGCAGAATGATGCGCTTGAAGCAACACAGAGTCACAGCGCGCAGCGCGTCGAGTCTGCATTGAAAAGTTCAAAGCACAAACGAAAGACATATTGATACATAGTGTATTATACAGTATCTATCTTTGCAATAGTTCATTGAGCCTTTTCTTTTAACAGTTTTAAATTTCAGTTACTGTGCGAGTGAAGAACAATTATAGTGCAGCTGACTCTAGTGTTGTGATCTAACCGACACCCGGTAGAAAGTAACAGGATTAAGTTACAGCAATAAAGTCTAGCAAGATAAAGTTGTTTTATGCAAAACCATAGAGCTTTATCTACAGATCAAGTATAATAATAGTAACATTGAATCATCTTGGAGAGAGTTTCATCGTTGACTGACTCGTAACCGAACGCAACGCGCTGTTGGAAAGGCTGAATGGAGAATGACTGACAGCCGCAGCAGAGGGAAAAGTTTACGTGATCTCGAATTTAATGACTTAAATGTTCATTTCTATCTCACATTATACTATAATGGCTTAAGAACACTTGTAATATAGTGCACGAAAACTTTATGGTGCTTATAATGTTTGTGTGCCTTTTGTGGGGCTTAACAACAACACAGAATAGTAAACGCACAATATCGGATTTGGATCGGCCTCGTCTGACCGATCCCCGATCCGGCAAAAATGGCAGTATCGGACCCGATATCCGATACAAATATCGGATCGGTGCATCCCTATTTAAAAGACAGGTTGCAGTCTAATATAACACCCAGGTCTTTTACTGTAGAGGATAAAGTAACAGGGCATCCTACTAGGTTAAAGTTGTGTTGTGAGAGGTTTTGTGGACGGTTTTTAGAACCGATAAGTAGTACCTCTGTCTTGTCTGGATTTAATAAAAGAAAATTACGTGTCATCCAATCTTTTATATCTTTAACACAATCTGTCAATTTGGATAATTTAGCATGTTCATCTGGCTGTGATGAAATATAAATGTGAGTGTCATCAGCATAACAATGGAAACTAATTCCATGTATCCTTATAATATTACCAAGTGGCAGCATATATTTTGAGAATAATAGAGGGCCTAACACAGATCCCTGCAGCACTCCATAGTTTGCCGAAGTTATGATAGATTTTTCTCTATTTAAATAGACAAAATGGTAGCGGTCAGATAAGTATGACCTGAACCAGCTTAATGCTTGTCATTGAACACCAGTATAATTTTGTAGTCGATCTAAGAGTATTGTGTGATCTATAGTATTGAAAGCAGCACTAAGATCAAGTAAAACTAGTATTGAGATACAGCCTTGGTCTGAAGCTAAAAGTAAATCATTTGTGATTCTTACAAGCGCAGTTTCAGTGCTATGATGTGGCCTGAATCCAGACTGAAACTTTTCATAGATGTCATTTTCTTGCAATAAAGAGCCGAGTTTAGCGGACACAACTTTTTCTAGTATTTTAGACATAAATGGAAGATTTGAAATGGGTCTGTAATTTGCTAGTTCATTTGGATCTAATTGTGGTTTCTTAATAAGAGGTTTTATAACTGCCAGCTTGAACGTTCTTGGAACATGACCTAAAGATAAAGATGAGTTAATAATATTGAGAAGAGGCTCTTTCACTATAGGTAACACTTCTTTCAGTAGTTTAGTTGGTATTGGTTCTAATAAACATGTTGTTGTTTTAGATGAAGTGATAAGTTTACTTAACTCTTTTTGTTCTATAGTTGTAAAGCATTGTAATTGTTCTTGCGGGTTGATAATTGAGACTGAATTATAAGGCGCGAGCAAAGATTGAACGTTTACAATTGTGGTTCTGATGCTTTCAATTTTCTCAGTGAAGTAGTAGTGAAATCATTACTACTAAACTGTAACGAGGTATTTTGTTCAGACGACGTCTGTTTATTTGTTAGTCTAGCCACAGTGTTAAATAAAAACCTTGGATTGTTTTGGTTGTTTTCTATTAATTTGCTGAGGTGCTCAACCCTGGCCGCTTTTAGGGCCTTTTTATAACGTGACATACTGTCTTTCCACGCGATTCTAAAGACCTCTAAATTAGTTTGTTTCCATTTACGCTCTAAATTACGGGTTTCTCTCTTTAGAACATGCGTAGTATTGTTGTACCATGGTGCTATACTTTTCTCTCAGACCTTTTTTAATCTAATGGGTGCAACAATATCCAATGTTCTAGAGAGAATGGTGCTCATAGTGCTAGTTAGTTCGTCTAGTTCATCTGTTTGTTTGGGTTCAGGCAGCAGCTGAGACAGATCAGATAAGCTATTGGTGAAATTATCTATGATGGATGGAAGGATTGTTCTGCCTGGTCGATAACGTGGCGCAGCATGACAGCAGTACATAATATGCAAGTTACCATGTAATGGTCAGTGACATCATCACTTTGTGGAATTATATCTAGATCGGTTGGATCGGTTCCATATGATATAATTAAATCAAGTGTATGATTAAGACGATGAGTTGGTCCGGTGACGTTTTGCTTGACCCCAAAGGAGTTTAATAAATCTGTAAACGCAGCCCCTAACACATCATTTGAATTATCTACATGTATGTTAAAATCTCCAACAATTAATGCTTTATCGACATTGACCAATAGATCTGAGAGAAAGTCTGCAAAATCTTTTAGGAAATCATCGTAAGGCCCTGGAGGTCTATATACGGTAGCCAAGGCTAGAGATAATAGGGATTTTTTTCTTACATCTGAGAGCGTAACATTTAGCACAAGTACTTCAAACTAATTAAACTTGTCACCTGTTTTCTGAGTAACATTAAGGATATCTCTGTAGTAGGGATGGGACGATTACCGGTTTCACTATAAACCACGATAAAATGTACTGACGGTTAGTAATATCGTTTAAAATTTAATTATCATTAAAACCGTGTTTGATTATCGCGATTTTAATAACTCACTATAAATCCTGTTCAGCCAGCAACAGAGTGTTTCCATTGTGCACATTTTCAATTCGCAATTTATATTTGCACAATTTGAAGGGTAATGGAAACGCATGGAATCGAAGTCTTGGATATAATCCATCTTTTTAGTGGTACGGGTGTATTGTAGATGAACGATAGACGAGAAAATGTTCGTTTGTTAGTGAGTGTAAAGAAGACTCGCTCAGCCGTGACCCACAGGTGTAACGGACCGGTGTTGGGTCACAATCGGCTTAAGACGCGTCTGCTCAACAGTCCGAGTTGTAATTGAGGTAAATGATGGTTCAAAACAGAAAGAAAATACGAAGCTAATACGAGGCTTAGACAGCCACAAAGCAAACAAACTCGCAGCAGGCAGCGAGGCAGACAGAAGCAATCGATCAAGTGCGATCCACTGTTTCAAATAAATACCTAGGATTATGTTTATTTTCTTCTAATAGGGTTGAAAAATAAGCAGATCTAGCAGCTTTTAAGGCCTCTCTGTAAGCAATCGAGCTCTCCTTCCATGAAATCCGAAATAGCTCTAGTTTTGTTTTCTTCCAGTTGCGCTCCATTTTTCTGGCTGCTCTCTTAAGGGCCTGAGTGTGCTCGTTGTACCACGGCGTTGGACTACATTTACATTTACATTTACATTTATTCATTTAGCAGACGATTTTATCCAAAGCGACTGACAAATGAGAACCATAGAAGCAGTTAAACTAACAGCAGGACCACAAAATGTAAGTGCTATAACCTTTCACAGTTTAATCCAACGTAGAACCCTTACAATTTATTTTTTATTTTTTTTTAAATAGAAAGGAAGAGAAAGTGTTAGTATTACTGGAACAAGTGCTGCCGAAAGAGATGCGTCTTCAACCGTTTCTTGAAAATGGCTACGGACTCAGCAGCTCTGGTTGAGTTGGGAAGGTCATTCCACCAGCAGGGAACAGTCATGGTAAAGGTCTGAGAAAGAGATCTTGTGCCTCTTTGACGTGGCACCACAAGACGCCGTTCGCTTGCAGAGCGCAAATTTCTGGATGGGACATAAGTCTGAAGTAATGAGTTTAGGTAAAAGGGTGCAGAGCCAGTGGTTGTTCTATAAGCAAGCGTCAGTGACTTGAATTTGACGCGAGCTGCAACTGGAAGCCAGTGTAGTTTTGTGAGGAGAGGAGTGACGTGTGCTCTCTTCGGCTCGTTAAAAACCACTCTAGCTGCAGCATTTTGGATTAGCTGTAGAGGTTTGATCGTGCAAGCTGGAAGACTAGCCAGGAGAGCATTGCAATAGTCCAGTCTGGATAGAACAAGCGCTTGAACAAGGAGTTGTGTAGCATGCTCTGACAGGAAGCACCTGATCTTCCTAATGTTATACAAAGCAAATCTGCAGGACCGGGCAGTTCTAGTAATGTGGTCTGTGAAGTTCAATTGATCATCAATAACAACTCCAAGGTTCCTGGCTGACCGTGATGGAGATATGAATGACGGACCTAGCTGAATAGTGAAGTTGTGACAAAGTGTTGGATTGGCCGGGATCACAAGTAGCTCTGTCTTCGCAAGGTTAAGTTGAAGGTGGTGGTCTTTCATCCAGCCAGAGATGTCTGTCAGGCATGCTGAGATGCGAGCAGCTACCGTCGGATCATCAGGCTGGAATGAGAGGTAGATTTGTGTGTCATCAGCGTAGCAGTGATAGGAAAAGCCATGTTTCTGAATCACAGTTCCTAGTGATGTCATGTAGATGGAGAAGAGAAGTGGTCCAAGCACTGAGCCCTGAGGCACTCCAGTATGTAGATGTTGTGACTTCGACACCTCACTCCTCCACGACACCCTTTAGGACCTACCTGAGAGGTAAGACTTGAACCATTGGAGTGCGGTTCCCGAGATTCCCATCGTCTTTAGGATTGACAGGAGGATCTGGTGGTTAACTGTGTCAAAGGCAGCAGACAGATCTAGCAGGATGAGAACTGAGGATTTGGAAGCTGCTCTTGCCAGTTTCAGAGCTTCGATTACTGAGATTACTGTGTCCACTTTTGAAACCAGACTGATTGTTGTCCAAGAGGTTGTTCTGTGTGAGAAAGGAAGAGATCTGGTTGAAAACAACTCGTTCAAGTGTCTTCGCGACGAATGGAAGAAGGGATACTGGTCTGTAATTATCCAGATGTGCTGGATTAAGACTAGGTTTCTTAAGCAGTGGGGTTACTCGGCCCTGCATAAATGCTGTGGGAAAGGTACCAGTGTGAAGAGAGGTGTTGATGATGTGCGTGAGTGCGGGGATAACTGAGGAAGAAATGGCTTGAAGTAGGTTAGTAGGAATAGGATCAAGCGGACAGGTAGTAGGGCGGTTGGAAAGGAGTAGTTTGGAGACTTCTGCCTCTGAAAGCAGAGAGAATGAGGGTAGAATGTGTGTTAGCTGGTAAAATGTGTGTCAGTTTGTGGATTGTTAAATTGGCCACTGATGGTGGTTGTTTTATTTATGAAGAATGTGGCAAAGTCATCAGCTGTTAGGGTTGATGAAGGAGGAGGAGGAGGAGGGTTGAGAAGAGAGGAGAAGGTTTTAAAAAGCATGCGAGAGTCAGAAGAATTGTTAATTTTGTTGTGATAGTAAGTCATTTTAGCAGTAGAGACATTAGCAGGGAAGGAAGAGAGGAGGGATTGATAAAGACCAAGGTCAGTAGGATCTTTCGATTTGCGCCACTTCCTCTCTGCACCCCTGAGTTTAGAACGATGTTCACGGAGAACATCGGATAACCAGGGGGCAGAGGGTGTGGTGCGGGCTGGCCTGGAAGAAAGGGGGCAAAAGTTGTCCAAGCAGTGTGTTAGTGAGTGGAGAAAAGAGAGTCAGTTGCACTGTTAGTATCAAGTGTTGAGAACTTGTCAGGTGGAGGAAGTGTGGATGAGACCAAAGAGGATAGGCGAGAGGGTGAGAGGTTGAGAGGTAGGTTTCGCCGAAAAGTGACCTGCGGAAGAGTGTGTGTTGTGTTCTGAGGTAGGTTGAGGCTGAGAGTGAGGAGGAAGTGGTCTGAGGTGTGCAGTGGAGTGACCAGTGGATGGTCAGTGGAGCAGTGGCGTGTGTAAATAAGGTCTAATTGGTTACCTGATTTGTGAGTAGCTGCAGTAGGTCAAATGAGGCGAGCAGAGTGTGGAAATCAGCAGCCTGACGTTTTTCTATGTGGATGTTGAAGTCTCCAAGAACTATGAGAGGAGTACCATCCTCAGGGAAGGATGAGAGTAGCACATCAAGCTCCTCCAAGAAACTGCCAAGCTGACCTGGGGGACGATAGATAACTACAAAATGGATTTTTATAGGACTAGTGATGGTGATTGAATGCGATTCAAATGAGCTGTGGTCACACCGAGGTGGTAAAGGATCAAATTTCCAATCATTTGAGATGAGTAGACCAGTACCTCCTGTACTATTTTCTTTAATCTTTAAGCACAATGTCTAAAGTGCTAGAAAAGGGAGAATATATACATATTTATAACATGGAGTCGGCTTTGCAGCCTTGGCTAAATGTAATTTACATGAGACTAGATAATGATCTGAGATGTCATCGCCCTGCTGCAGAATTTCAACGGCATCAACATCTATTCCATGTGATAATATTAGATCTAGAGTATGATTACGACAATGAGTAGGTCCTGACACGTGTCTAACTCCAATTGAGTTTACAATGTCTTTAAATGCCAATCCCAATGCATCATTTTCATTATCTACATGTATATTAAAATCACCAACAATTAGTACTTTATCTGCAGCCAATACTAATTCCGATAGAAAGTCCGCAAATTCTTTGATACAATTTTTATGGTGCCCTGGTGGCCTGTATACAGTAGCCAGCACAATTCTCAAACGTGATTTATCGCTTACACTAAATATTTTTTTAATTAAGCACCAACATTTCAAAAGAAGTATATTTAAAAGTACATTTCTTAGTGGTTTTGAAAATATTACTATAAATTACAGCAACACCTCCCCCTTTGCCTTTCAGACGAGGTTCATGTTTATAACTGTAATCTTGTGGGGTTGACTCATTTAAGTAATGTAATCGTTTGGTTTTAGCCAGGTTTCTGTCAAACACAGCACATCTAGATTATAATCTGAAATCATATCATTAACAATGTGTTTTTGAAGTAAGGGATAGAATATTCAGGAACCCAAGCATTATCATTTGCTCATCTGTATTATATATATGTATTATGTGCTCAAATGAGGAGGATCATTTTTTTTTATCCAATAAGAAGACCTGCATATAAACTATGATAGAAACACATTCACCAGTGGACCAATGTAACCGGCATCGCAGCATCTCTAATGTTGGTTTGGTGTTTCTGAAAGTTGAAGTGTGTGATCAAAGTGTGTGATCACACGAGAGTGTTCCCGAACACCAGGATCCGAACGTTAGAGAAAATGACAGCGTTTACTGTGTTTCGCCTGACGCCCGAAACACACTCATTTATGATTGAGGGAAAAGAGTCTGATTGCAGAAACTAAAGTTTTATTGCTGATATTGGATGGAAACTGTGCTTTACTCGCAAATGTTTTATGCAATATTCCAAATTTGCACGTAAGATAAATTCTGAACTTTGGATGGAAGCAGCTACTGTTACTTTTGCTTATACTTAGGATTATTAAACGTAGGTGTGTTAAAAACAATGTAAAGTTTTGATGCAAACACTAGTACATGTGAACAGCCAGACGCTGGACTTTCATAGTAAACTTCATTTCATAGTGTTCGCAAACACTGGCGCTCAACAGAAAGGTTCATCTTTGTCTAGTATCTTTACCTTTTCTTAGGGATGCATGATTTATTGGCCACCATATTGGTGTCGGCCGATATATGATCATTTTTAATGTTATCGTAATTGGCCTGATAAAAAAATGTGCCTGATATATTAAAGCTGATAAATAATGTATTATTTCCTTCAGCTGAGACTCTTCAGATGCGACTGTTCCACATGATGGTTTTAAATGGAATCACTTCAAAAAGGAAAATACAGTAAAGTGCAACACAAGTCTGTCATATCAGCTACATAAAACTATATTGAGAATATCATTATAATGGTGTGTCTGGGACATGGTTTTTAATGCTGAGACTTTTGTTTTTGTAATCAGGCTATCAAAAATGAAATACAAATTTTAATTTAGATTTATCGGCCAATATATTGGTTATCAGCTTTCAAATTTGAGGAATTATCGGTATAGGCCTAAATCTGTGCATCCCTACCTTTTCTCTCCAGATGTTACGAGCAATGAAAGTGTCTTTGTTCTCATTGAAGCAGGAGTTGTGTGCGTCCCCTCACACAAACGCTTGTAAATGTGATTGTTGCATGTCCAGTATTTTTATATTGCTGTTATTGTTCCATCTCATCCTTTTCTTTCTGGCTATCCACGCATAATATGTGTTTACAATGCTGATGTTTACATTTCTTTAACTGTTACAATACCCTAGTCTAGTGCATGCATAACAAACAAAGTATACTTTGGGCTGAATTCGTTCCACATCGTTTGTGCTACAGAAATAAAGCTGATAATCTTCTCTGCTGTACTTCTCAAATCTCATGTTTGCATATACTTAAAACAAAAAAGGACATCATGATGTCAAATGTCATTGAATCTCATGTTTTGTAACTGGAACTGTATTGGCACTACAGCGCTTTTCAGTGACTAGTGACTTCAGTTTGAGTGTGTGGTTCAAATTTTTTGTTTTTTAATGCAACCCCTGGTAGGACTGCATGATTAATCAAAATAAAACTGGAATTGTGATATGGCTTTCTGTGATGATCAAATGGCTGCGATTTAACTTAATAAATGTGATAAACTGTACATTTACACGAGCAGCTTGTGATCCGCTGGTGTTTGCAGCATCTCGAATCACTGTAAATACAAACTCATCTCTGCATGTACTGTGACTTGTATATTATTAGGGGTTCAAGCACATTGCGTTGAAAGCGTATTGTAATTGTTAAATTTTCCAAGGATCAGCGTTCCTCCCCTAAAAGTGATCGGGCAGACAAACCGTAAGTGGTAGAGATTAAAAACTTTAAGGGCTGGTAGTACTCACACTGTCGACAACGTCACCAAGGCTCGCCCGATCGGCCTGACGGGGTCGCTACAGCGCTCAAAAATACGAAATGGCTC
Source organism: Semotilus atromaculatus (assembly GCA_031834385.1). Classification (NCBI taxonomy): domain Eukaryota; kingdom Metazoa; phylum Chordata; class Actinopteri; order Cypriniformes; family Leuciscidae; genus Semotilus; species Semotilus atromaculatus. Next base: position 26,334,150 of record JAULUF010000020.1, on the reverse strand, counting down.
ATAACTCTTAAATCCTCAGGCGTAGACTCAAGAAAACATGAAAACGACTACTTCACCGATAGTCTGATTGACTTTAAATTTGGTATGCCGTGTCTTTGTCCAAACTGCCATGATTGTCTATGCGTACATTGACGTATCGCAAAAAACATGTCCGCCAATGAATTACTTTTAACTGTCAAAAAACTTTAAATCCATACATTTCCTATGATAAAAGTCTTTGTATTGGCTGTAAACTGTTATTTCCATCTATGATTGAGATGGGAACAGGCTTGCTAAATAAAACATATCTTTTTACGCATGTGCTTAAAGTCCTTAATCAGCTTGAACCCTGATATTTGCTGCTTGCAGCTATATTTATTATTATTATTTTAGTCATAATGATGTATAATCACAAAATAATTGGCCAAATACAAACAAAAACAGCAGAACTGTATCTTTGTTTACAATTGCTTATTAAATCACAATGGCAGTTTTAATCAGAACAATCACAATTGTATTTTTCTCCAAACTCATGCAGCCGTAGCCTTGTGTTCATCGTTGCCTAAAACATTCTGTTAAACATCTAACTGTGCTCGTCTGAAAGATGTAAGATTGAGTAAATAATGAGAGAACTTTCACTTCTAGATGAATGTTTCTTATCAGCAAACCACCCTTTTCTCCTTCCTCTGGCAAGAAAAGCACTTGAAACGGCCTTTCCCTTGATATGTGGGTCAGGAAATGTGTCACAGAGGGAGATAGAGCCAGAAATGGGGCCTTCATTCGTTCATTCATTCATCCATCAATCCCAGGAAAAACAGCCCACAGCTGGTGCTCGCTACGCCACCACACCCTCGAGACGAGCTGTGTTTTGCTAGCTGGTGTTTGTGTGAATCTGCTTGACAGAAAGAAAGCCAGAAACACTCACTAGATTCAGGAGATTTACTTCCCGCTGATTGTTTCACTGGTCTAATACAGTGTCTTTATAGAGGAATGAGTTTGCTTCCATAAAGGGTGTGTGTGTGTGTGTGTGTGTGTGTGTGTGTGTGTTGTGTGTGTGTGTGAGAGAGATGGGTAGGATTAGTGTAGGGGGATAGAATATACAGTTTGTACAGTATAAAAACCATTACGCCTAACACTCACAAGTATAGCAAAACAAACGTGTGTGTGTGTTTTGGGCTGAAGCGAGTGACTCATTCTCCTGAGGGAGTGTAGAGATGTAGAAATGAGTTTTGGAGCTGGCGATGGGAGGAGCTTCTCAAAGGGGAAAAACCCTGAAGGCCGTCTGTGAAACTTCCCCTTCCACGTCAACCAGTAAGAGAGAAACCAGTGAGAGAGAAACCTCTTTCACTCTTCTGCTGTCTGAAACCAGTGAGGAGAGAAACCTCTTTCACTCTTCTGCTGTCTGAAACCAGTGAGGAGAGAAACCTCTTTCACTCTTCTGCTGTCTGAAACCAGTGAGAGAGAAACCTCTTTCACTCTTCTGCTGTCTGAAACCAGTGAAAGAGAAACCTTTTTCACTCTTCTGCTGTCTGAGACCAGTGAAAGAGAAACCTCTTTCACTCTTCTGCTGTCTGAAACCAGTGAGGAGAGAAACCTCTTTCACTCTTCTGCTGTCTGAAACCAGTGAGAGAGAAACCTTTTTCACTCTTCTGCTGTCTGAAACCAGTGAAAGAGAAACCTCTTTCACTCTTCTGCTGTCTGAAACCAGTGAGGAGAGAAACCTCTTTCACTCTTCTGCTGTCTGAAACCAGTGAGAGAGAAACCTCTTTCACTCTTCTGCTGTCTGAAACCATTGAGAGAGAAACCTCTTTCACTCTTCTGCTGTCTGAAACCAGTGAGAGAGAAACCTCTTTCACTCTTCTGCTGTCTGAAACCAGTGAGAGAGAAACCTTTTTCACTCTTCTGCTGTCTGAAACCAGTGAAAGAGAAACCTCTTTCACTCTTCTGCTGTCTGAAACCAGTGAAAGAGAAACCTTTTTCACTCTTCTGCTGTCTGAAACCAGTGAAAGAGAAACCTTTTTCACTCTTCTGCTGTCTGAAACCAGTGAGGAGAGAAACCTCTTTCACTCTTCTGCTGTCTGAAACCAGTGAGAGAGAAACCTCTTTCACTCTTCTGCTGTCTGAAACCAGTGAGAGAGAAACCTCTTTCACTCTTCTGCTGTCTGAAACCAGTGAGAGAGAAACCTCTTTCACTCTTCTGCTGTCTGAAACCAGTGAGAGAGAAACCTTTTTCACTCTTCTGCTGTCTGAAACCAGTGAAAGAGAAACCTTTTTCACTCTTCTGCTGTCTGAAACCAGTGAGATAAACCTTTTTCACTCTTCTGCTGTCTGAAACCAGTGAGAGAGAAACCTCTTTCACTCTTCTGCTGTCTGAAACCAGTGAGAGAGAAACCTCTTTCACTCTTCTGCTGTCTGAAACTAGTGAGAGAGAAACCTCTTTCACTCTTCTGCTGTCTGAAACCAGTGAGATAAACCTTTTTCACTCTTCTGCTGTCTGAAACCAGTGAGAGAGAAACCTCTTTCACTCTTCTGCTGTCTGAAACCAGTGAGAGGAACCTCTTTCACTCTTCTGCTGTCTGAAACCAGTGAGGAGAGAAACCTCTTTCACTCTTCTGCTGTCTGAAACCAGTGACAGAGAAACCTTTTTCACTCTTCTGCTGTCTGAAACCAGTGAGAGAGAAACCTCTTTCACTCTTCTGCTGTCTGAAACCAGTGAGAGAGAAACCTCTTTCACTCTTCTGCTGTCTGAAACCAGTGAGGAGAGAAACCTCTTTCACTCTTCTGCTGTCTGAAACTAGTGAGAGAGAAACCTCTTTCACTCTTCTGCTGTCTGAAACCAGTGAAAGAGAAACCTCTTTCACTCTTCTGCTGTCTGAAACCAGTGAGAGGAACCTCTTCTGCTGTCTGAAACCAGTGAGAGAAACCTCTTTCACTCTTCCGCTGTCTGAAACCAGTGAGGAGAGAAACCTCTTTCACTCTTCTGCTGTCTGAAACCAGTGAGAGAGAAACCTCTTTCACTCTTCTGCTGTCTGAAACCAGTGAGAGAAACCTCTTTCACTCTTCTGATGTCTGAAACCAGTGAGGAGAGAAACCTCTTTCACTCTTCTGCTGTCTGAAACCAGTGAGAGAGAAACCTCTTTCACTCTTCTGCTGTCTGAAACCAGTGAGAGAGAAACCTCTTTCACTCTTCTGCTGTCTGAAACCAGTGAGGAGAGAAACCTCTTTCACTCTTCTGCTGTCTGAAACCAGTGAGAGAGAAACCTCTTTCACTCTTCTGCTGTCTGAAACCAGTGAGAGAGAAACCTCTTTCACTCTTCTGCTGTCTGAAACCAGTGAGAGAGAAACCTTTTTCACTCTGAAGGTTTCTCTCTCACTTGTTTCAGACAGCAGAAGAGTAAAAAAGGTGTCACGATCCATGATGTCGATTATAAAGGTCGATTATCGATGTCAAATATAAAGTTGGAGAAAATCCATGCATTGAAACAAGTTCCGTTTAGCAAAACAATGACTAATATGTGCACGCTGTGCGTAAAATGACGAAAGAGGGAACAAATTTGTATTAGACAAATCTGTTTAGTAAAGTATGCAAACTGTCAATCACTGCAATCGTGTTATAGTTGGTTAATCCTCCCATCCGTCAAAACTTATCACAGGAATAAATTACACTTTACTGTATATTCACATAGAAAACAGCTGTTTTAAATTGTAATAATATTTCACAATATTACTTTTTTTTTTTTTTTTTTTTTATCAAATAATTGCAGCCTTGGTGAGCAGAAGAGACTTCTTTTAAAAACATAAAACATCTTACCGATCTAAAACTTTAGCACAGTACTGTATATTTTAATTTATTGGGTTTAATTTTAGTTAAAGTTTAAATACTTTTCATGTATGTTAGTTATTTTCATTTATTTATTTCTTTATATGTCTAGTTATAGTCTATATAGTATATTTAATAGAAGCCTATATTTTTTAATTAACATTAACTTATAATGTTGTTCCCTGTTCATGATTTTTTATATTAAACCATTTTATACATTTATTTTTGTTTTTATTTATTGAATCAAACATAAAACAAAAAAGTTTTTTAAGCCTTTAAGTCGGAATTGCAGACTTCATAGAAACTGAATGTGAAATAAAAGAGCTGACAAAATTGTTTTTGTCAGGAATGGAAGCGTTTTCTGAGCGTTTTGTTGGCAGAGCCAGAATGCTGATGATAAACTTCATCTGCCGAGATGACTTGTTGAGACTTTACTATCGCTTCGCTCTGTATCTCATCTATCCAGGCCTTCTGGCTCTTTCCATGAAGGAATGGCATGGTCCCAGCTGAGCCCAGTGTGTTCCTTCCTGAGACATAAAGACAACAGCAGCGCTCCAACTCAACCAAACCATACCAAACCAGCCCAACAAACTCAAACAAACTCAACCAGCCCAACTCAAACTAACCAAATCAGCCCAACTTAACCAAACCAGCCCAACTCAACCAAACCAGCCCAACAAACTCAAACTAACTCAACCAGCCCAACTCAAACTAACCAAACCAGCCCAACAAACTCAACCAGCCCAACTCAAACTAACCAAACCAGCCCAACAAACTCAACCAGCCCAACTCAAACTAACCAAACCAGCCCAGCCCAACTCAACCAAACCAGCCCAACAAACTCAAACTAACCAAACCAGCCCAACTCAACCAAACCAGCCCAACAAACTCAAACAAACTCAACCAACCCAACTCAAACTAACCAAATCAGCCCAACTCAACCAAACCAGCCCAACTCAACCAAACCAGCCCAACTCAACCAAACCAGCCCAACAAACTCAAACTAACTCAACCAGCCCAACTCAAACTAACCAAACCAGCCCAACAAACTCAACCAGCCCAGCTCAAACTAACCAAACCAGCCCAGCCCAACTCAACCAAACCAGCCCAACAAACTCAAACAACCCAAACCAACTCAAACAAACCAAACCAGCCCAACAAACTCAACCAGCCCAACTCAAACTAACCAAACCAGCCAAACTCAACCAAACCAGCCCAACAAACTCAAACAAACCAAACCAACTCAAACAAACCAGCCCAACAAACTCAACCAAGCAAACCAGCCCAACAAACTCAACCAAGCAAACCAGCCCAACAAACTCAACCAAGCAAACCAGCCCAACAAACTCAACCAACCAAACAAAACCCAGCACAAACAAAACCAACCCAAACCAGCCCAAACAACCAAACCAGTCCAACCAACCCATCCAAAACAAAACAAAAAAACAGCCCATCCAACCCAACCCAGTTCAAACCAGCCAAACCAGTCCAAACAACCAAACCACCAAACCAGTCCAACCAACCTAAACAAAACAAACCCAACCAAACCGGCCCAACCAACCCAAACCAAACTAGCCCAACCAACCCAAACCAAACTAGCCCAACAAACTCAACCAACCAAACCAACTCAAACAAACCAAACCAGCCCAACAAACTCAACCAACCAAACCATCTCAAACCAACTCAAACAAACCAACCAACCAAACAAACCAACAATCCAAACCAAACCAACTCAAACGAACCAAACCAACAATCCAAACCAAACCAACTCAAACAATCCAAACAAAACCAGCCCAACCAACCAAACAAAACCCAGCCCAAACAAAACCAACCCAATCCAAACCAGCCCAAACAACCAAACCAGTCCAACCAACCCAAACAAAACAAACCCAAACCAAAACCAAACCGGCCCAACCAAACCAAACCAGTCCAACCAAACCAACCCAACTCAAACAAAACCAACCAGAACCAGCCTAACCCAAACCAGCCCAACCAACCCGATGGATGTGCGGACACAGTCGTTCCTGGACATGTTCCTTTACTTCCATCTTGGCAAATCTTCCGTTTCAACTTTGATGCAATTTCCCCAAAAATGAATGCCCTGTAAGTGTATTTGAGTCCACGTCATAACATTACGTTTGAACGATGTGCCGGTCTCTCTTTTGCATTGAGTTGCAGTGAATCAATGAGGACAGAAGCTTCAAAAAGACTTAAAAAAGACACAACAGAAAAACAAGTATAGTTCATCATCTGATGGTTGTGTGTTTGAGGCATTTTAAAGTCAGTCAGATTCGTTTGCAGTGTTTCTTTTACAACAATGGGAAGGAAGGCTTATATGTGACCAATGAGAGGGCAGTTTCACTCACATGTGACTCGCATAAACACAGTTTGAGAGACACACTTTGAAAAGGCCAGGGCTAATTTGCATATTCATAGTTCTGCGAAATACTAAATAAAGAAAGGGTGTAGAGTTACATTCAAGATATTTTAAGGCATGAATAATTTTTTTCAAGGACAAAAAAACACATAATGTGTCATTTTAGGGATCAAATATGAGTTTTAAGGTCCCCCTGTAGTCAATAATCTTATCCTTTTATCCTTGGTTTAAGCGTTTTTTCCTTGAAAAAAATTCTTCATGCCTTAAAATGGCTTGAGTTACATTCAACACCCTTGCCTCATTTAGTATGTGTGGTTCTATGAATATGCAAATGAGCCCCGCCTCCACTCACTCACTCACTCAGCTCAGAGATCCACTCGTTGACGAACACACGTTGATCTGATTGATTTCAAACCGTGTTTTTAAGACTGTCTTTGGTTCACTGCAGTTTTAAGGAGAAAATACTCACCAATGCTGTCGAGTTGTGAATTTACACATGGTTTGTCTTAAAACATATTAAAAACACCACATAGACATATAAACAACATTAAAAGCTGGATTTTCACCACAGGGGGACTTTAAATACCTGTCAGCATCAAGTCAAGTCATATTCATTTATATAGCGCTTTTAACAGTGTAGATTGTATCAAAGCAGCTTTACAGAGATAATCATATAATTTAAGGTAACAGAGATTGTTTTTGCTTTATAGCGGTTCTTGAATAATGTTATTTCCAGCGAAAGTTAATTTTGATTGATTCACTTCCGGCGGAATGTTCCTCAAACACTAAACCTGCTCCTGATCTCAAGCATTCGTTCACAAGCTTTCTTGATAGCAATATCATTTTAAATATTTCACTGGTTGTAATAATTAACCCTCTGGTTCTCTTTGCGTGTCGGTCAAAAATGACCAAAATAAATATATTTTTTATTTCAATGAAATGAATGTACTATATTTTAGTTTGCTAATGTTTTTTATTTGAATAATATGTATTTTTAGGGGATTTTATGGTAATAAATTATATTTATTCTGTATTTATAATACATTTATTCACTTTTTGAGCGTAGACCCTGAAATTTAATTTCCAACCTAAACTGTTGTAAATCTTGAATGCTTTAGATTGACAGTCTTAAGTTTGATCTCTTTTCAAAGACAACACGTGGCAGATTATTGCTGAACTGAATAAAGTTTTAAAAAGTGAACTTAAAAGTTTTAAAAAATGTATGTTTATTGTTATGAAAAATTTGCATAAATACTATTTACATTTTGTATATATTTTCAAAAACATGTTTTACTCTTATGGCTTTGGTTTTCTCACAGTTTTAATCTAAACAAGTTCAAAATGTAAGTTTGATATCTCAGTAAACCAGCATTCAGTGAGATGTTGTGTGGCTGCAGTACCAAACGCTTCCACTAGAGGAAACATCCATTTCCAATGCGCTCATTTCTGACCGCGAGGAGCACAAGTGACTATTCTTACAGGACCATTTAACATTTTTGAATCATGTCCATGATTTTTGTGTGTTCACACAGCAAGTGCCAAAACCTTTACCAAGTTTCATACCATTCCGATGAAGAAAAAAATTCTAAAAAAATTTAACAGATGTAAACCTTTTCGGTCAAAAATAACCGAAGAGCACCAGAACCGTCATTATCGGGCAGACATGCTTTTAAGGATATAACACAGAGTTGGGTTATTGAATCATCACCTCATCATGGATTCCCCTGACATGTTTTGAATGTGAGCTGAATGATGTGAATATCGATGTTTGGATTTCTTCTGCAGCCGTTGTTGTTGATCTTCTGATGTAAAGGTTATTGTTTTATGTTTGTCAGTGTGTGAATCATGAACACGGGCTGCTGTGATTCATCTGTTATAGTAATGACAGATTTATTAATAACTCGTCAGGTTAATGTGAGCGAGAAATGAAGATGTTCTTCTGCTGTTTACATGTAGTTCTGCGTGCAGGAATTACTGTGTGTGAGAGAGAGAGTGTGTGTGTTATGAAGACAAGCATTATAGATTAGAAGAATATTACTTATGTTTCTCTCTCTCACACACACACATACACTCACTCACTCTCTCTCTCTCTCACACACACACACACACACTCTCACTCACTCTCTCTCTCTCTCACACACACACACACACACACTCACTCTCTCTCTCTCTCTCTCACACACATACACACACACTCACTCACTCACTCACTCACTCACACTCTCTCTCTCACACACACACACTCTCACTCACTCTCTCTCTCACACACACACACACACACACTCACTCTCTCTCTCTCACACATACACACACACTCACACTCTCTCTCTCTCTCACTCACTCACACACACACGAGGGTGTGTGAGTGAGTGAGAGAGAGAGAGGGTGTGTGTGTGTTAGACATGCGGTCACACGCCCATGACTCTACAGTGCTGATATAATTGAATGATATTCGAGCTTCACTGTTATTAAGATGATTCTCGTAATTACAGCCCTAAACCACTGCGACAGACAAAAGCCTGCGAGCTGAGGGATAAAAAGAGTTATATATAAGATCATATTTCACAATATTATGGTTTGTACTGTATTTTTTTATCAAATAAATGCAGGCTTGAGCAGAAGAGACTCTTTCAAACTGCGGTTCACCAGACTAACTTTCCTGTTGTATCTCTCATATAAAGGTTGAATGAAGAGGTGTTTCTCTGAGGTGTGTGTGTGTGTGTGTGTGTGTGTTGTAAAGTTTCGCTTCAGCTCGGCTCTTTACCTCTCAGGGTTTTGTTGTTGTGTCTTGGCTCAGACTTCAAAGTGAAAAAGCCGCTGAAGTTGTTTTTGTTCAGCTTTTATTAGCATGTCAATGACACAGAGCTTTTGACAGCCAGGTGTGCGCAGAAGACACACACACACACACACGCGTCTGGACCGTTTGTCTTCAGTCTCGCCTCTTGTCTCTGTTCTGCACGCAGTGTGAGTTTGGTCTTCAGATGTGTGTGTACAGGATTAGTGTGTTTGAGAAGAGCTTTATCTGTATGTTCAGATGTTCAGATGATAAAGCTGCAGATCTGTGCTTTAAACATCACACACTACATCAGCTTCAGATTTTTGATCATCAGTCTTATGATTGCACCAAAGCAGCTTCACAGTATCAATCTAAAAAAATAAAAAATAAATCACAATCTATGTTGTGAAAAGCGCTACATATAAAATATACTTGATGATCCTCGGTTTGTGATTATACACTTGCATTCTTCTGCTCAGCAAGGCTGCATAATTTGATAAAAATAGTCAAAATCTTTAATATTATTCCAGTGTAAATCAGCGGTTTTCTATGTGAATATATATAGTAAAGTATAATGTATTCCAGTTATCAAAGCTGAATTTTCAGCATCATTACTGCAGTCTTCAGTGTCACATGATCCTTCAGAAATCAGTCTATGATGCTCAAGAAACATTTATGATTATTATCAGTGTTGAAAACAGGACTTTTGTTTCAGGATTCTTTGAATAGAAAGTTCAAAAGGACAGCATTTATCTGAAATAGAATCTTTAGTAAAATTATAAATGTCTTTACTGTCACTTTAGATCAACTTAATGCCTCTTTACTGAATAAAATATATACTTACCCCAAACTTAAATAGTAGTTTATCACGGTTTCCACAAAAGTTGAACTGTTTTCAACACTGATAATAATCATAAATGTTTCTTGAGCATCAAATCATCATATTATACTGATTTCTGAAGGATCATGTGACACTGAAGACTGGAGTAATGATGAGGATAAATTCAGCTTTGATCACAGGAATAAATTACACTTTACTAAATATTCACATAGAAAACAGCTGATTTACACTGGAATAATATTTCACTATTTTTACTGTATTTCTGATTAAATAATGCAGCCTTGGAGAGCAGAAGAGACTTCTGCAGAAACTGTAGACATGTATATTGTATATCTAACAGTGATCTGATCTTCTGTTCTCCAGATCTGGGACATGAGTGACGACGACAGCATCTGAAGATCTTCTGTGGCTTATTCTCATATTCACATTTATATTACATGAACAGGTGCATACGGTCTCCTCACTGTAAATGATCTTTCATTAAAAAAATCTTTCCTGACGCACCTGTAGAAATAGCTCAACCATTCACACCAAATCACATTATATCTGTCTGTGGATCTCCGGCAGGATCATCACTAAAGCGTGTTTCCATCAGCATTCATTTTAATGGAGTGTGAATACTAGGATCTGTTGCCTTGAGGCGTTTTTAACTGTCCTAATGTTCATAGAGATGTTTATCAGATTGTTTATGGAGGGTCTGTATGTTCATAATGCAGGTGTGGGTCAGTGTTATCCAGTCTCTCACATAATGTCTGTTCTACATCTGTAAATGTCTACTCGTAATAAACATGGACTATATTCACAGTAATGTATTCTGAACGTGCTTGGTAATGTTTTCCTGCGTTACGTCACTGAGGTAAGATGGTAAATAATACGAACGCTGCATCCCCATCCTGGAATTACCATAATTATAAGATTACGATGTTCTCCGAGACTGTTATCGGCGTCGAGAAGACGGTCCAGCTGAAACACCAGTTATAGTGCAGGTCATTTAATGCAGTGGCTTTTCACATATTAATTAGAAGTTTTTACTATTCAGAAACTCGTGGAATTTCAGTCATGCCGACGTGTTGAAAATGACTTCAGGGTTTGTACAAGGTGCTTGAATTTAACATTTTGAAATGACAGTGTGAAATTAGAGTTAAATTTTATTGATAAAACATCAACGTTGCTAATATATATAGAGCCATTTCTCATGGCTATGAGTGTGATATTGCTCGTATATGATACATCTTTCATTCTTCAGCTCAATCATATTCATGGGAGAAAATATCAGTTTTTGAATCAGGAAAGTGTCATCGTATCCTTTCAGTGGTTAAAATTTCCAGTTATTGCTTGTTGCACTTTATTTCAGGGTTCCCACTCTTTTCTTGAAATGATTTTCCCAGGACATTTTCCAGACTTTTTCAGCTGCTACAGTGCGAATCAAGTTATCACAACTAAGTCTGGGCGATATACCGATATCATATCGAGATATATTTTGAAACAGATGTGATATTGTACCTATACCGTTATATCTGTATTATAGTTGTGCAAAGATTGTTGTCTTTCACAATGCCACTGCTTTCCTCTACCTGCAATGCCACACTACTAAAACAGAAGTTATTCTCTACTTTAGTTCATACACTGCTATTCTACTTACTGTTTTCGCAATCAGTCACTAACGTTAGAAAATATTAACTGTTATCGGACTTCTAAATTAATTGCATCTGCTCGCACCAAGGCACATTACGCATCTGGTATACATAATGGCATAAATTGATGAGTTGTGTTTTTGACTCTTAGTCCTTTTGTAAAGCTAAATGTGTTTAAATGCAAAATCCATTTAGCCTACTGGTGTATGAAATGGATCTGAAGTCAAATATTCTGACAAACATGGGTAAAATATTATTTTCCAGGACAACGCAAACGTTTCCACGACATTTTACTTTTTCCCCCCCATTTTCCATGTTTTCCAGGACTGGAAAATTGGTCTTTCATTTACCAGATTTTCCAGGTTTTCCAGGACCCGTGGGAACCCTGTATTTGTTCCATTTTATTTCATTCGTTTATTTTTATCCATTTACCCCTTTGAGAATTTGAAAGATAATAAAGATATTGTATGATAAATTAGATGTCAGGTTGTAATCCTTGAAAACTGAAAACGATTGTTTAAAGTCCTGGTAGATGCAGTATTTTACACCCGGTGACATATATCAAACTTGCGTATCATCTCTTGGAAAGGATGAGCCTGAAGTCACGGCTGTGGTTTAAGAGCACTTTATTGTTCATTGAGGCTACTTAAAAGTACAAAACAATGGCCTGCCAAAAGTTTGTTTTATTCCAAGGAGAAACAAGGCCATGAAATGAGGGTATAATACAGATTTACAAATCATTAAGAAGTACACTCGAGGTGCAGTGAAGCGTTTTAAACGTTGGTTTCTTGTCGTCGTTCTCCTGGAAGCGCACATCAAAATAGAAAATATTGTTGCTCAGATCCCAGCGGGTCACATGGGATTGAGAAACTCGCTCAGACTCGAGGTCCGTTTGTTCAAATGTCTCCAGAGACAGTTCAGACGCGTGTCGAGACTCTGCTCAGTAGCCTTCGGAAATAATACACAAGTGGCTATTACACTAACGCAGTGTTTTCATAGAATAACTGTGTTCCTGCACTTTAACCTTAAACAGACAAAAAAAAACCTACCAACAAAAAAGATCAACTTTTTTCCTCGAAAAAAAAAAGCATGATTACAATAAAGGACAAAGGGAAAAATTAAATAGCTACATATCATTACAAATTAATTGTTCCTCAAAAATACCTACGATTTTTTTTCTCTGTACATTCGTTACGCACAGCGTAATGATGGTCTTATAGTTTCCTATATAAAAACTTTTTTTTTTTTTCATTAAGTGATTTGCCTACAGTGTGTAGGGTGACGAGCAGAGAGTGAGAAAGTGTCTTATACACAGTAAACTGGCAGTGAAATGTGTGTGTGACGGTGGGATTCGACAACGGTGTGGCGAATACATGTAGACGGAGCAATGACATCACAGTCGACGATCCAAAGATGTAGGAATTCACCATATCCCATGTTTTTAACCGGCCGGAGGAATGTAAGGACGAGCGCAAGCGTCTCCTGCATCTGCAACCTCTCGTCACACTTTCTAGTTCGTGGCTAAACTGAACACAGGAGAGAGTACAAGACGTTCCCTATCGGAGGAATGTATTGTGTTTCGCTGAAGCAGAATTAAGAGGAGATGAAGAACGACCAACACACGGAATTAGCTTGACGTTTTCGGCAGATTGTCAACGCTAGTTGACGTGTCCATAACTGCTAACGCTGCTTTTTCAGTCATGCAAAGCGACAGCATCCTGTACCACGGATTAATAACATACAAAAACCAACCGTTAATATATATATATTTTTATATATATATATATATATATATATATATATGTTTAGATGGCCTGTCCGGAGGCTGATTTCTCTTCTGTATCTGGCAGCTACCACAATGAATATTGAATAGAAAATAATAATATGGAGTACAACTGTACCAGCAGTAAGTTTATCTAGGACTGTTACTGACAAAAATAGAATCAAATCTGAAGGAAAAAAAAGGCTAAAAGTATTACGATTGAAATGTCTACACGATAATAGATACCAGCTATTTTTTTTTTCAAAAACATGCACTTATAAGCACTAGTCTATTCTTAAACGTCTACTCTACTAAACCACGGTGCCTGGGGGAAAACCGATCCCAAACGACAGGAATGCCCACGTTCTGCCCAAGTCCAGTTGAATGTGTGTTACGAACGCATCACTTCCCATCTGTGACATTATCACCGCTCTGAACGCCCAACGCGAAACTGACACCACCTCCGTCCATCTATAGTGCAAAATCAGTCCAGGCCTTTCGTTTCAAGTATACACACATGCAGATTCAGGGTTAACCGGGTGTGTGTGTTTGTGAGAGTAAGTGAGAGAGAATGGGCGCAATGGAAGAATGGCTTCTGAGTAAAAAAAAAAAAAAAAAAAGGTTTGCATCAGCGGTTTCTTTGGTATCTGGATGGTTAGATAAGCGCCTGGCTGATTTTGATCTCAAAAACCTGTTGTTGTTGTTTTTTTAAAGGAAGGGGCATCCCATAATGCAACAGCACAGCTATAAGTATACTAGCAAACTTACAAACAACCAAAGAATTAAAAAAAAAGAAAAAAAAAGCACAAATGAGAGTTAACCGAGCGTTCTTATGTACACCGCTATACATGAGCTCTGCTAAAGCATGCGTGTTGCTCCGAGAGGGCTAGTGTGGAAGAGGTTCTGGTGTCACTGGTTCTGCTGGTCCTCATGACACGAGGGAAGGCGATTGGTTGTGGTTGACCATGTGAGCGCTGGAAGAGGAGGAGTCTGGGCTGGTCTTGGCCTTGATCTGGAGCCACTTCTCTCCCAGGGCCTTGGCGAAGTGGTCGTCCACGGAGCCGGTGATGGACACGGAGTTGGGCTCGGGCTCCGGCTCCTTGTAGTTCTTGCCCAGACTGCGCCGGAAATGCTCCTCGATCACGGGGTCACAGGCGGTGTTTGCTGCAAACAGGGGAACCACAGGCATTCTGCTCAATTACGTGTTTATCAAAGACACTAAAACGCTTCGACAAGGATAATAAATGGCACTTAAAACTAACTTTAGCTAGACAATAACTTTATTCTAGAGCTGCTGTAAAGCCTAAACAATCTCTGTTACTGTAATTCCCTATTATCACTGTAAAGCTGCTTTGAAACAATCTATATTGTTGAAAGCGCTATATAAATGAAGACTTGACTTGATACCTTTTATTTATAGGCACCTTTTTCAAAGCACTCGAGGGCACAAATCAAAAATAAAATCACTAAAAGCTATTCTAAACAGAACAGGTTTCATCTGTTTTAATCACTTTCCATAGATAGGCTTCAAAACAGGAATTGTGTTTTTCCTTTCTTTTTTTTTTTTGAACGGACATATTCACACAAAAGTATGACAAAAATGCCCATGTATCCTAGTAAACATAGTCAGTTAAGTGAACAAACATTTGAGAAAGACCACGCATGTGTACAGTAACAGTATATTGGATCCGTTTTTGAAATCCAAAAAAAAAAAAAAAACCTGCCTTTGACTGAATAACTTTGTATAAATTAAAATTATTTTGCTCAGACTGTCCTTTCAGTGAAAGGTGTAAAATTCTGGAATTAATAACCTGATTATTTAAAATCTGCTTTTAGTTTCAATATTTTTAAAGCCACTAAGTCTTGGTTAATTCAGCAACAAACTAGCAACAAACTCTTTATTATTTATTAAATCAAAAGATTTGATGGCCCTTCATACACATGTAAACTTTGATTTCAAACTTTAGTAACTGTTGAATGGTTGACTAATCTTGACTAATGCATTTAATATGGTTTAATAACAAACTGATCAAATAAACTGAGATTTACTTAAATTATGTCACTTCCTGCATGTTACAATTACGTCAGGTCTAGAGGTAACTGGATTAAATTGAATGTTTACATAATTTATCTGACATCTAATAATTCTCTCTGTAAAGGAAATGGGATCAGTGTAATTTCCAGGTAAAGATATGAATAGGGCCTGCATATGCTGTGATGTGAGAGGTTGTGCTGTACTCACAGTTGGAGGGTCTGCGGTAGCTGGGGGTCGGGCCGCTGTGGGACACGGTGCAGTGCGTGAGGTTACAGTTACGGTTGTTCGCTGGGGCACATGTGATCACAGAGGGACGATTCTGCACACAACACACACACACATCAGATGAGCAAGTGTACAGACAGACAAACAAACACAACAACAACTACTAATGTATTCATTACTTCAATGAGCTCATTGTTTCGGTAATACCTTTTTCGCTAACTGAAGTTATGTAATTCAGAAATGTATACAAATCAATTACAATTTAGAGTGATCTGTTGTCATAGGAAATTGTCTATGGACTTGTGAAAAGCGATATACAAATAAATGTGAATAGAATTGAATTGATTGACGGATCGCAGGTGATCATGATGCATGCAGTTCGGCACGCGTGTGATTCACGGAATTTGGACGTCACGGAATGAGACCAAAATAGAACTTTTTGGTCATAATTCCACTAACCGTGTTTGGAGGAAGACGAATGATGAGTACCATCCCAAGAACACCATCCCTACTGTGAAGCATGGGGGTGGTAGCATCATGCTTTGGGGGGGTTTTTCTGCACATGGGACAGGGCGACTGCACTATATTAAGGAGAGGATGACCGGGGCCATGTATTGCGAGATTTTGGGGAACAACCTCCTTCCCTCAGTTAGAGCATTGAAGATGGGTCGAGGCTGGGTCTTCCAACATGACAATGACCCGAAGCACACAGCCAGGATAACCAAGGAGTGGCTCTGTAAGAAGCATATCAAGGTTCTGGCGTGGCCTAGCCAGTCTCCAGACCTAAACCCAATAGAGAATCTTTGGAGGGAGCTCAAACTCCGTGTTTCTCAGCGACAGCCCAGAAACCTGACTGATCTAGAGAAGATCTGTGTGGAGGAGTGGGCCAAAATCCCTCCTGCAGTGTGTGCAAACCTGGTGAAAAACTACAGGAAACGTTTGACCTCTGTAATTGCAAACAAAGGCTACTGTACCAAATATTAACATTGATTTTCTCAGGTGTTCAAATACTTATTTGCAGCTGTATCTTACAAATAAATTGTTAAAAAAAATCATACATTGTGATTTCTGGATTTTTTTTTTAGATTATGTCTCTCACAGTGGACATGCACCTACGATGACAATTTCAGACCCCTCCGTGATTTCTAAGTGGGAGAACTTGCAAAATAGCAGGGTGTTCAAATACTTATTTTCTTCACTGTATATATACACGCAAATATTTATTAAATATATACATGCATATGTGTGTGTGTATTTATATATACAAAATAATTATACACATATATATTATGCAAACACAAACTTTTGTTTTGAATGCGATTAATCGTTGCCCAGCACTAAAAGAATAATAAGAGTGTGTGTCGGTGTGTACCTGCTGGCGCTCGACAGGGCTGAGCGCGGGTGAGATGTTGACAGTGCGTGTGTCCGTGTGTTTGGTCAGAGCGAGAGGCTGGTCCATGGCCAGGCTGGGCATGTGGGAGTAGAGATGCCCACCCACGAGACCCACACTGGGGGGGGCGAGGCGCTCGATGGGGCTGCGGCTGCGGTCCCGGGGGTCCTTGCGATAGTCCCCGTTGGCAGGCTTTCCTCTGCAAGAGAAACAAAGGAGGGATTGTATGGACGACACAAACAAGCAGAGATATTAATGCATTCAGTGGGTCTGGCAAGAGTTGCGCACCTCCCGCAAGTCATGACTCCATAACAAGGGTTTGTATGTAGTCAATATTATATTCAAGTATTTGCTTGGTGTGCTCAACAAATAATCTCTATTATTTTAACCCTCTGGTGCTCTACAGGCATTTTTGACTGAAAATTTTTACATTTGTTTTTTGGAATAGTACAAAACTTGGTAAAGGTTTTGGCACTTGCTGTGTGTAAAATAAATAATAATAATAATGGACATTAATCGAAAAGTTATTTAAAATGGTTTAAAAGGTCCTGAAAACAATAGTTACACTTGTGCTCCTCGCGGTCAGAAATGAGCACATTGGAAATGAATGGGAGACGAATTTCCTCTAGTGGAAGCGTTTGGTACTGCAGCCAAACTCTCACTGAATGCTTAATTTTTTGAGATATCAGGCTAAATTTTTTTACACAACTTGTTTAGATTTATGTATTTGATTTTCTCACAGTTTTAGAGTAAAATGTTTTTGAAAATATATTTTTCATTTAAAAATGTAAAATTCTCTAACCTTTTTTTTTAAGTTCACTTTTTTAAAACTTTTTTCACTCCATCAATAATCTGCCACGTGCAGTCTTTGAAAAGAGATCAAACTTAAGTCTGTGCTTTAAAGCATTCAAGATTTAAGAAAGTTTAAAGGGATACTTCACCTCTGGAAAGATTAATGTGTATTTAAAATGGGTCATTTATGTAGAAGAAATGTGAAATTATTTTTGAATTTGGAGCTTTCTAGACTGAGAAAAGCCAGAAAATGTATTTTTGGCTTATGTGGATGAAAGACAACAACTCCCAGAATGCACTTGCTTCGTTGCCCTAGGAGGCCACGCCTACCGGTAACAAAGCGCAGTTTAAGGCTAGGCTACTAGTGAGTCTGCCCGGGATTCGGCTTTTGTGTTCTACAGTCGCCATTCCTCATGTTTACTGTGGCGAGCAGGACGAGACTGAGGCGCGGGAGAATGAGGCCGGTGGCATGATTACTGATGAGCGACACCTGTGAGACGCACCGGTCTCGTATCTCTCACGGAGGAGCGGGAATTTTCTTAGCAATGTTAAAAAACACATCAACCGATCACTTGTTTAGTGTTCATGTAAACACTACATTCAGATTCACCAATCGGAATGAATTCAGTTAGATTGAAACAAAAGTTGTGCATGTAAACAATGAATGGCGAAAGAAAGCAAAAGCTGAATCCCGGACATGTTCGGGAAAAAGAGGATGGTGAGATCCCACCCTCTATGGGCGTGTTGAGAACATGCGGGACAGCCCCTACTATTGGCTGTAGTCTTTAGCCTCTTTTTTCCAGACAAAAAATACATAAATCTCTCGTCTCAGGAGGATATGAGGGTGGAAAGCACGCTAATTAGAAAATACTACAGGTTTTCTACTAATACAAAGCTTAATGCTAAATCCTGAAGTATCCCTTTAAGTTGAAAAAAATATATTTTCGTGGTCTATGCTCAAATAGTGAATAAACGGATTATAAATACAGAGTTAATATAATTTAGTACTGTAAAATCCTGTAAAATACTAAATATAAAATTTTATCGAACTAAAATAGTTCAAATAAAATAAAACATTTCGGTAATTTTTGACCGACACGCAAAGAGCACCAGAGAGGGTTAAAGAAAGTGGTTTCATTTGATCAAAACCCGGTCAGATTAGCTCAGGTCGCGAGGACTAGATAAGAATGGTTTGTATGGAGTCAATATTGCTTATTCTCAAGTATTTGCTTGGTGTGCTCAACAAATAATCATTATTATTTTAAAGTAAGTTGTGTTTCATTTGATCGAAACCTCATCAGTTTAAGATAAGATAAGATAAAACTTAAGTTAAATCTAGGTGTTACAGCAGCATAAATAGGACAAAACCAAATATTACACTTAAGACGACAAAAAACAAATTGCAACTATGTATTCCAAAGATAAATTAAGTAGGAAGAACAAAAAGCATTATTAGATTAGCTCAGATCGCTTGCTACAAAAGGCTTTCCCACTACCGGCCTCCTTTCCTGTTTTTCTTTTCCCCCTTTAAAAGAATAGACACACAAGCAGCAAAAGCCCAAAGCGTTTTCCACCCTTCCGGAACGACCGGCCTCCTGTTGCCAACAGAGGAGGCCCAGCGAGGGGCAAACACACCACTCAAAAGCCTTCATCTGTGCTTCACAGGAAGAGAACTTAATACCCTTCACCGGCACACAAGCTCTAAACAACAGCGAGTGAAACTCTAATCAGGTATTTGAAGGAAATGCTTTCGATGCAGAATCAGTAACCTCAGTTTGGTGAGCGATAAACGCTGTGTTTCGGCGAGGCTCAGCTGTGTGGGATGCGATCCTTGAAATCGGCTGTTTCTTGGCAACGCAATTGGCAAGCGAAGCATCTGCAAGTAAATTGTTACGTCTACCGGAAATTACTGTCCTCACAATAACTGATGGAAAGCTGGAGGGAAATCAGTCAGAAACTACTCCTTCACAATCCCTTCCTCAGCTAGATCAACTTTCAGTGCAAAACATACGGTGTGTGCACACCCAGAAGACGAGATATCATGATGACAGCAGGGCTGGGAGGATGCATATATAATAGCACTGCACTGCACTACGATGTGCGATAACTCATTAAATAATGCGATATTCGATATGTGATACAATAATGCTTAAAGTGTGTAAAATAAACTTAAATTATCTTATTATATAACCTACATGAGTGTTTCACATTCTTTTTGTGACAAGAAAACATCCCTGTAACTTCTAGAAGTGAACAGCAGTGTTTTACTGTAGCATAAGAAGTGTTATTTTAACATCAGTGGGGTTTAGGGTTTCAGGTTATCCTACATTAGGTTTATTTAACAACAGAAACTGAATAATCAAATGTAAAAATAAAACACTGCGTAGGTTTCACTGTATGAATTAAATATATACTGATTCTTATTAAAGCTACTAAAGTTATTTAGCCAAGACCGGAGAGTGATTTTCTCTCTGTCTTTTGTTCATGACCCAGTTATTGCAAGCCGTTGAGATATGCATATTGTGATATATACATTTGTGATATTTCGATATATTGTGCAGCGCTAATATACACTCACCGGCCACTTTATTAGGTACCCCATGCTAGTAACGGGTTGGACCCCCTTTTGCCTTCAGAACTGCCTCAATTCTTCGTGGCATAGATTCAACAAGGTGCTGAAAGCATTCCTCAGGGAGTTTGGTCCATATTGACATGATGGCATCACACAGTTGCCGCAGATTTGTCGGCTGCACATCCATGATTCGAATCTCCCGTTCCACCACATCCCAAAGATGCTCTATTGGATTGAGATCTGGTGACTGTGGAGGCCATTTGAGTACAGCGAACTCATTGTCATGTTCAAGAAACCAGTCTGAGATGATTCCAGCTTTATGACATGGCGCATTATCCTGCTGAAAGTAGCCATCAGAAGTTGGGTACATTGTGGTCATAAAGGGATGGACATGGTCAGCAACAATACTCAGGTAGGCTGTGGCGTTGCAACGATGCTCAATTGGTACCAAGGGGCCCAAAGAGTGCCAAGAAAATATTCCCCACACCATGACACCACCACCACCAGCCTGAACCGTTGATACAAGGCAGGATGGATCCATGCTTTCATGTTGTAGACGCCAAATTCTGACCCTACCATCCGAATGTCGCAGCAGAAATCGAGACTCATCAGACCAGGCAACGTTTTTCCAATCTTCTATTGTCCAATTTCGATGAGCTTGTGCAAATTGTAGCCTCAGTTTCCTGTTCTTAGCTGAAAGGAGTGGCACCCGGTGTGGTCTTCTGCTGCTGTAGCCCATCTGCCTCAAAGTTCGACGTACTGTGCGTTCAGAGATGCTCTTCTGCCCACCTTGGTTGTAACGGGTGGTTATTTGAGTCACTGTTGCCCTTCTATCAGCTCGAACCAGTCTGGCCATTCTCCTCTGACCTCTGGCATCAACAAGGCATTTCCGCCCACAGAACTGCCGCTCACTGGATGTTTTTTCTTTTTCGGACCATTCTCTGTAAACCCTAGAGATGGTTGTGCGTGAAAATCCCAGTAGATTAGCAGTTTCTGAAATACTCAGACCAGCCCTTCTGGCACCAACAATCATGCCACGTTCAAAGTCACTCAAATCACCTTTCTTCCCCATACTGATGCTCGGTTTGAACTGCAGGAGATTGTCTTGACCATGTCTACATGCCTAAATGCACTGAGTTGCCGCCATGTGATTGGCTGCTTAGAAATTAAGTGTTAACGAGCAGTTGGACAGGTGTACCTAATAAAGTGGCCGGTGAGTGTATAATATTGCTTTACATGTGTGTGACTATCAGCACGTCTGCATAGACTGAGTAAACACAGCAAACAAAAACGTAGCCTGAAAGTTCTGGACTCACTTAGACAAACATACTAGTTTCAAGTGACTTGGTGACTAAATTTATCATCGAATTTACACCAAACTATATCGAGGAACTGTATATTGTTACATATGAACTTCATAGCATCCAACTTTAGATTGTTCAGCAATTTTTGCAGTTAAAATATGGAATCCGTGCGATCAGGAATTTCTCTTGCTCGATTTCCCCACGTGTTCAAGCTGGTCTAGGGTTGGGAATCGGTCAGGAATCGGATACTTTCCTGGAAAATTTCCTCTGAAAATTTTGATTCCTTTGTGAGCATTTCAATGACTGTTGTCAGAGCTGCAGGCGTGTGTAACTATTGGACATCTCTTAAAGTGACATCAGCCTAATATCCCTGCTGCCATCTCTATAACACTAATCAAACAACAAAAAGACAGAGAAAATTCACTCGTTCTTGACTGAATAACTTTTGTAACTATATGTGTAATGTATATTTTATTTATAAAATGCAGTGTTATTTTACATTTGATTACAGTTTCTGTACCTAAATACCTGAACATTTAAAAACACTGTCTATTTCAGCCGGATCTTTGTTCAGTTGTACCCATTTATTGCGACTGCTATTTTTTGTTCTTTTTTAATTACTGAGTGTTTACTTGTCTTTAATAATGCTTGAAGTTTACATTAGTTAGGCTAGTTGTTTTTCTATAGTGTTTTTAAGCCTGTTAATTTTTGTTTATGATATTCAGCTACAATTGATATCTAAGGTTGTTATTTATTTTACCTAATTGGAATCAAAATTAGGAATCGCCAAGAATCATAATCAAAAGCAGAATCGAAATAGGAATCGTTAAAATTAAAACGATATCCAACCCTAAGCTGGACCCATGGATTTGCCATGTAAACTAACAGAAACCTGCTAGGTTTGAAGATGACATCTGAGATCCACACAATCGCTACACTACTTGAAATTGTTTTTGCCTGAGGATTTTTTTACCATTTCGCTAATGTGGCCTCACCTTTTCACCATAGTACAACAATAATGTGAATCTATATCGGCTTCAAGCATCATATTATTAGCAGTAAGGTCAGATCTGAGAGAAAAACCTGCTGAAAGCCTCTTCACTCAAGATCCTTTGAAAACAAAACAGCAAAGAGGCCTTTTCATGAGATCTTTCAGTTCTCTGCGATTCCTCTTTGATGGGAGCAAATGCTCTGGCATTAATCCACCAGTGCTTTCAAGACGCTTGCTCCGAGAAAGAACATTCAGTTATTCGGGATTCTGAATAGCATGAATCTACTTTCACATGAAGCTCTAGTGTGTGTTTTGATGTTTTAGGCTCAATATAATAGTAAATAATGTGCTAACTTTTAATACTGTGACAGTAACAAGCCTTAGTATTCAAGGAGCAATCTTTGTGCCATTGAGCTGGATGTAAAGTAACTTTATTAACCCTCTGGGGGCGGCAATCACGCCGGCGTGATTTGCTCGATATTTTTCACATAGCACCAAAATAGACTTCAAGTAACAGAGTTTAACAAACTATTTATTATATATATATATATATATATATATATATATATATATATATATATATATATATACCACGTGTGTGCTCCTCCTCTTTGTGTTCAACAATGTGTGAAACTGTCGATTTGATGCAGAAGTATAAATCACACTTTACAATCACTTTAGTAAAACAGAACAAGGGGAACGTGTTGCTCTCAGGAGTAGGCTAGGAGCACATTGGCATCTTTCCACTGCAGAGGCTCTTTCCACAACATGGAGGAGAAACTAGGGCTGGGAAAAAATTTATTTGATTTAAAAATCGAGTTGGTAGGTCAAATCGATTCATATTTTCAAAAAATCGATGTTTTAGATTTTTTTTCTCCCCCTCTTCAGTATAGCGTACATTTTGCATTCACCAAATCTTCCTTCAGGGTTTCCCGCTCCCTGTGGTGCAGCCCTCTGCTCAAAACGCTATGTTCCTCACCAAATGAATGAGAATGGTTTTTAATCTAAATAAAGGGCTAGTAGGATTGTGAAATGTTTCGATGTGATTGATAATTAAATTAAATTAATTATTTAATAATAAAATATAACGACTAATACAATGCGTCAACGCCACATCAAAAGCGTGCTGTCAGAATGTGTGACTGTTGTGGACGTGCTCTTCCTGGAACAACGCACTGAAAACGGCAACTAAACCCAATGAATTCACAACGATTTAATAAAATAGTGTTCTCATGTTATGTAATATGACAGTCCCAATTTAATCATCGTTATTATTAGTCGTGCATTGCTGCTTGAGCGGCGCGTGCTGAATGAATAACAGTTGAGCACTTTGCTAGCGCGTTATTTAACTCAAAGAAACGCACCCTATATGAGAGTAATCAGATATATACAAAATAAACATAATATTACAAATTATATCTGCACAAAATGATGTGAATGCACAAGTGAACTTTACGTGCCATTCAGAATGACTCGTGTTGTGGACGCGCTCTTCCTGGAACAACGCGACACGGCAACTAAACCCAAATAATTCACAATGTTTTATTACAATTTTGTTCTCTTTATAATGTTATGTAATATGACAGTCCCAATAGTCATTATTAGTCGTGCATTGCCGTTTGAGCTGCGTGCGCTAAAGATCACGCTTTCAATTCTCAATTCTTAACCAAATGCATCCAATATGCGATAAATCAGATATAGAAAGGCGTACACAAAATAAACTATTACAACTTACATTTGCACAAAACAAAAGGCTGCAAATGCACACGCAAACTTAAGGTGATGATACACAGGGCAACTTTTTGAGCAATTTTGCTGGGCAATCTTGCCGAGCGATTGTTGCTTGGCCGCTTTCTCATTGAAAATGGGCAATGCATTTCTTTCTGGATAATTTAGATCGGTCGTGGGCCCTGTGTCTCATCTGGTTGCCCATTGACGGCAACATTGCCCAGCAACATTGCTCAAAAAGTTGCCCTGTGTATCATCACCTTTATAGTCATGATGAAGGTGTAAAATAGTCCCAAGCTCTAGGAGAAACTAGTTTAAATGAGTGTATTAGTATTTACTAGTATTAGAATCTACTATAGATTTAGTCGACTGAAATCTTATTGTATTTCATCGACTAAAACTAGTAGGGCTGTAGCGATACACTAATCTCACGATACGATACGATACACGATATTCAGCTCACGATACGATATATATCACGATATTCAGCCAACGATACGATTCGATACGATTCGATATAATTCGATACACTTACATAATTTTCTGAAAGATTTAAAAGGGAAAGAGTGATTTGTGACATCTTGTGAGTGTTCCATTTACTTGGATTGAATTAATTGAACTGAAAACTAAAACTAAACTAAAACTGAAAACTAAAAACATACATTTTTATCAAAAACATCAATTACACAATATATATATTGACTCTGACTGGACAGAGAGTCTACAGCTTGCAAATGCAAAGTACTTTACCATGCAATGTTGTAAGATCATTTTTATTTTTTATATTTATCAACCGATTTCAGTGGTTTGTTTTGTGGTGTACAAAAAGTTCCATAGTTATTTAAAAACTCGATAGACTTATAAAATATTTTTTTAATAAGGAATTGATGGATCATTTATGGTAATACATGTGGTACACAGTGCAATGCAAATAAATATAAGATAAAGTGAGAAGTAATAGTAAATAGTTTAGTAGCCTAAATATAAAGTTATGAAACTTCACTTTGCCAGGAAACAAAACGATTTGACAGAAAACAACTTATAGATTAATGAGACCAAAGATAGCCCGTTAGATATACACAAGACGAATTATATCTCATGTAAAACCACTAACGTTAGACTAGAGCCATCCGTGCCAGCGGCACACGTCAGAAGCACTAGCCGAGGAAAGGCTGTTCCAGGCGGGGTTCAAGAGCGCTGAGCGCCCGCTGATCTCCTGGATGTCACAACTCCAAAAACGTCAGATCAAATTTTTAAATAGGCGCTATCTTTATAAATAAACCACAGATTTGATCTTTAAACAACTACATTGTCGACTGAAAAACTATTAAAACTACATTTCGTGACACAATAACAGCAGTATTTTTAAATGTCGCGGCCTTTCTCCTCTGAACGTTATTATCACTAATTATATCATGACCAAATACAATCAGAAACAAATGTTTAGTCTTGCTTGTGACCTGTTTTTAATTGTGTGGCGATTTGTAAAGTCCCAAGCAGAACACGAAACAGGCATTTTTCTCAATTCCCGGTATGAGAGGTATGGGAAAGTAAAAGTTGCCCTCCGCAATATGGCGTACGCTCCAGCAGCCGTCTATATCTATGTCAGCGTCTGTGTAAAGTTTACTCTACAGCGACACAAGCGGCTGGCTGAACAAATTGCTCGTCCTGCAACGCGAACGGGGGAAAACACGGGGGATTTGAATGGGACTTATGTATCGATACTCGCGGTTTAAAAATCGATACTTTCTTGGGAAAAAAAATATCGATTTATATCGCAGAATCGATTAAATTGCCCAGCCCTAAAAACTAGACTAAAACTAAAACAATTCAGATGACTAAAATATAATGGGTTTAGTTCAATTGTAATGCATTAATTTAGAATTTTTCAATTTAAAAAAAAACATATACTCCCGGAGAAAACATCTATTAACCTGTTAATATGTATGATTTTAAAGTTTGAACATGCAATACATATATAACTACTGTGACTTAAAAAATATCTTAAAATTAAATAAAACCACTTTTCCTAAAGTAGAATAGTCTTCTTTTCAATGAATGATATATGCATTCTTTATAACTACTTGCATACATTAGGGATGGGACGATTACCGGTTTCACTATAAACCACAATAAAATGTACTGACGGTTAGTAATATCGTTTAAAATTGAATTATCATTAAAACTGTGTTTGATTATCGCGATTTTAATAACTCACAATAAATCCTGTTCAGCAACAGAGTGTTTCCATTGTGTATATTTTCAATTCGCAATTTCTATTTGCGCAATTTGAAGAGTAATGAAAACGCACCTACATCTGACGCAGGCGCAGCGCGCAATGTTGTTTATTCAAAAAGGACAGGCGGAAGGCAGTGACCGTGCTCGGGAGAGTTTTCAGCCTTTTAAGAGGACCAAATCTGAGGTGTGGTCATATTTTGGCTTTTACAAAAGTCCTGAGGAAAACTTAATTGAGGATGGTCACCCTGTCTGCAGAACATGCACAAAAAAGTCGCTGCAATAGAAACACTTCAAATCTGCTGATTGTCTTGTGTGACCATCACCCACTGATTCTATAGTGAACGCAAGTCAAGTTAACTTAGACCTGAATACCAAAACTACGTCTGGGAAATAATCGGAAATAATTGATTTTATTTAAAAAAATTAAATCGGTGAATAATTAATTCACGTGAAGTGAAGTTCAAACAAGACTATTAAGAGTGACAATTAAGGGATAATAATGTATATTCATTGTACACTAATTTTTGTTTTGTTTTTACCACATAATTACGGGGGCATATTGAATTGAGATTAATGTTTTACATCTTAGGCAAGGCAAGTATCTTACCTGTTTATAAATTAATTTTGTACAGCGTACAAAACAATCGTTCAGGCAAGATTATCACAACAATATCAAACTCTGTTAACAATAAATCAACTCTGATTTAATTTTCAATACAATCAAAAATGGAGACGCAAGACGGCAAGTTATATTTGAAAGAAACGAGAGAGAGCGTCCATTGTGATACATGGATGTGCGCTGTGTTATAATGCTATTGACGACAGTCATTATAAGGAAGGAAATGCCACAGAATAGAATCTTGCTTTAAAAAGTGCATAGAGCTGCTTGTTTTATGTTTTGTTTTTTGTCAAATCAATGTTTATTATCAAATATAAAACTTGCTGAAATGTTTTCAGTGTGAGCATCAACTCTTTTTGAACACTTTCATCTGGTTTTAACAAAACCGTGATAATATTAATAATCACGATAATTATGGTCACTATAATCGTGATATTAAATTTGAATACCGTCCCATACCTAGCATACATCATTCTTTATTCTTTCAAGCAGCAGACATATTTATTTGTATGAATTAAATATAATGAATCCTTATTAATGCTATTAACGAGCAGTGCTTTTCTCTTTTTCTTTTGTTGCTTGATCAATATTAAGGACACAGACCGCATTAGGTTTATTACCCACGGTCACTTTAAGACAACGGATCATCGGATCATGTTAATCATGCGGTGCCCGTGTGCATTTGACCGGCATCAAATCGGCATATGTCAGACTGACCGGCCGATCACGTGAAAATCAGCCAATTCCGGTCACCAGCCGATCAATAGGTCCATCTCTAGATTTATTTAATTTTAAGATATTTTTTAAGTCACAGTAGTTGAATATGTATTGCATGTTCAAACTTAAAAATCATTCATATTAATAGGTTAATAGATGTTTTCTCCGGGAGTATATGGGTTTGGAAATATTTGAAAAATTCTAAATTAACGTATTACAATTTAACTAAACCCATTATATTTTAGTCTAAAATCTTATTGTATTTCGTCAACTAAAATTAGACAAACTAAAACAATTCAGATGACTAAACTATGACTAAAACTAAATGGGATTTTAGTCAAAAGACTATGACTAAAACTAAATATGATGTGATTTTTTTGTAGATAGAAAATACATTGTTCTGCGTACATGCAGGGGTCACTGATGATGATGGGTTAACACTGTACTTTATGGCTGTAATATGTCATTGTGTTGGCTTTCTGTCAGGCACATATCGTTGTTTAAATGTTTCTGTCTGTCCTACCTTGTAACTGTTACCTTCATGTTACTGTTATTTTTGGCCAGAGATTTGTTGAAGGTTGGGTGAAGTTTGTGTAACTTAAGTTTTAAGGGTCAATAGTGAAAAGAAAGTGAAGAAGTGCTTAGAAGTGAAAAGAAAACAAGCAAATCCGAAAAATCCGAAAGGGCTAAAAAAAATACATAAAAAAACTACAAAAGGGCCCTACAAAATAGACGTTAAAATTCTGTTACTTTAAGTTCACTTTTTTTAAACTATTTTAGTTCAGCAATAATCTGTCATCATTAAAGGGTAACTAAACCCCTGGTCAGAGCCTGACTCGACCCACTGGCAATATTTGAAAAATGCTGGAAAAGTGGGGAGACCCCACTTAGGAAATAAATACTCTAATGCCTGGCTCACACTACAGGAGTTTTAGGCCGATTTATGCCCGATTTCCCCCTCCCGAGTATCAGAGAAAAAATCTTGTCGATGACCTCGATCGGTTCCGATGTTCGGCACAGATTATCTGGTAATGTGAGGCGTTCACAGATCGAATCTTGCACCTCCCGATCTGCTCTCACACAAATCGGGCTTGCCCCGATCATATCAAACATGTTTGATATTTATCGGGATGAGCAAGATTTCAGTTCAATTCCAGCGTTATGGACAGGAGATGTGCAGTCAAAACTTGAAATATAAATTATCAGAAAATGCTTTTAAATATTGAAACGTTTATATATCCATAAAAATATAGCCTAAAGTCTACACATGCGTTTTATATTTAATATGAGGGAAATACACATGCATTCCGTAACGGACGTACGTGACACATAACATCTTTAACTTTTAGGTGGCAAAATATTTTTTAGTAATTCTGTGAATTACTGCACAAACGAAAAGTAATACAACCCACCGGATGAAGGAGGATTGGCTCTCCACAGAACATAAAATATAATTTTTTTTGTATTTTTCGTGTTCGCATTTATGAGGAAAAAACAATGCTTTCTGACATGACCGCTCTGAAAGCAGCACTAAAACTTTCACAGACCTCAAACAGAAAGCACAAAGCCTTTCTTTAAAGTGAATTTCGTTTTGTATTAATTGTATTTTAATTTTAATCAATGTTTCATCAACCAATTACCTGGATTTAATAAATAAGAAGTAAATATAGCAGACAATAGGCCTATATAATCACGACACGGAGGCGCCAGCGCGTGAACTGGAGCTCGTCTCATAAATGAACCGAAACTCAGCGTATTGGTTGCCTACTTGCCTCACAGACCTGACACATATATCTATGAAAGATATATTTATTTAAACAGAACGATTCAAAACGAAAGAAAACGGACTGCTCTCTTATGTAGGCTAATCTATATGAAAAGTGCATTTCTCACTGGCGCGTTCACTACTTATCTTTAGCTTTATCTTTATACTTAAATTTGATCTTTGCAGCCGACAATTAATAAAAAATTAAAATGTCTCCTTGCTATATTTGACATATCCATAATTATTACTTTTGCCGGTTCTTTGTGACAGCTTTTAGTGCTTCTGTAAAAAAAAAAAAAGCCTTAGCCTACATGTTACATGAATGCGTCACCGCATCAGCACCGAAAACATTTTAGACAAAAATGGCACAACCTATTTGAGATTATATATATATATATATATAGATATATATATGTGTGTGTGTGTGTGTGTGTGTGTTAGGGATGGCTCGATACCACTATTTTGGCTTCGGTACGATACCAGAATCTAATACCTCGGTATCGATACTAAATCGATACCACAGGTAAAAAAATAATAATAAAAAAAAGTCAATTTAAGTGACACTTAAAAAACACTGCTTGAAACTCTCCACTACCAAATGTGCAAACAAAAGGTATCAAAATGTACATTTAAAAAAATAAAAAATAAATCAGTCAGGGAACATACAGCAGGTTAAATTTTGATTTTGAAAAAAATAAAAACTCTGAGATTATACAATTAAAATAGGTTAATATCTATAATAGATTCACATATAGCCTAAGCTCATAATAATAATAGAATAATGAAATGACATGTAAACCATAGCTGTCGTGCATAACAGAGAATTATCAACATTTATTGCATTTATTCATCATGGTTCGGTTACTGTTTGGGTTCATATTAGTTTAATACATTGCATAAAGTAATGTTAACATGCTAAACATGTATTAGTATATTTAATTTTTTAGGTCATTTAATTACTGATTGATATAGATGAATAAATGCTATAATACTGTTAGGTCAGGTTACTTAATGAATGTTGACAAATGTAGCTTAATTGTAACATTAGTAATATTCATATTACCACTATTTCTCTCTCTCTCTCTCTCGGCTTTGGTCGCCAAAGTTAAAATTAATATTATTAAAATTTTTATTCTTTATTCATTTAAATTCAATTAATGTTTGTTTGAAAGTATAACAGTGATGACTGATGAGACCTAAACTGAATTGGTTCTAGCGTGTCATGCAAGCAGATTTGAGCTTTCGTGTTTACCGTATCATATAATAGATAAGCTCTTATGTATGTGCGCTGTTCAGTGTTCAATAAAAGTCTAAATTAAATCAGTTGAATGATGGACTAACCTGTCGATCTCTGAACTCTTTGAACAAGTCAAGATGAGCAACTGACAAGTCAAGTGCTTCGGCAGATTTTATGTGTTGCCTCTCCGTTTGCAGAGTGGTGCATTGAGATCTGTTTCTTTACTTTTATCAAGACTTTTGTTGGCAAAGTAATGCCTTATTTCACTCATACTGCTCTCTCTATTTATTAATTTCGGGCGTGTAGAAATTCGAATGAGCTTCGTTTGATCCATCGTGATCCATCGTGTTCCTCTGTTGTCACCGTTTGCCGGTTTCGCATGACCCGCGTCAGTTTAGATAGCGCACTGCCGCCTAGCGGTGAACTTCGAAACAGCAGCGCATCAAATACCGAATTTAACAAAATTATGATATTGTACCGTTTGAAATATAATATATACCGGTATTTTTGCAGTACCGGTATACCGCGCATCCCTAGTGTGTGTGTGCATATCATTAAATACTCAATGACTCATCCCAACCAACTATTAATATATATTTTTTTTATTTGTAAGTGTCTTTTTACATGTTAGGTGTCAGAGTGGATGGTCACGGCAACCTTTTCACTAATATGACTTGATACGAAGGACAGATATTTTGTTTACATCCACCTTTGCTTCCGATCTGTTGCGTGAGATCACGTGAGGTGCTTCCTCTGGCACGAATCTTAATAACATTGTGTAGTGTGTGATGCTCCGCGATTTTCAAATCTTGTAGTGTGAGCATGTTTAAGATTTGAGGTAAGAAAATCTGCAAAGATTCTCCTTAAAGGAGAACTCCGGTCAATTTTAACATTGAGCTTATTTTTTTGTACATTTGGAGTGCTGTCAGTACAGAGAACAACGACAAAAATCAGTGTTGCCTACACCGTGTTATCGTCTTTTTAAAATGTTCACCCTGTTGACTTCAATGGGGCAAGATTTAAAACTGCTTTTAGCCTCTTAACATCCTTGATATGTCATTACAAGTGCACAGCCATGTGAGTGGTGTTATTAAGAGTGAACACGGTCAATCTGACTGCAGTAGAAGTGAAAGATATTAATAAAAATTATGTTAATTCAGCCAGCTCACATACCTGTATTTATTTCCTGTTTTCGGTCGAAGTCCACAGTAGTCGATTGTGGAGTTCGCGTGCGCGATCATTGGTAACAAAGCAACAGTGGAGACTCAGACTGTCAGCTGTCAGCCGATGACGGTGCTGTGTGGTGTTCGAGAATATCAGCTCAAATGGATAATTCATCCGAATCAGATGTTGAACACACGGAGGAGGTTTTTGAGTTTGATGATCGCGCGCGAACTCAACAATCGACTACTGTGGACTTCGACCGAAAACAGGAAATAAATACAGGTATGTGAGCTGGCTGAATTAACATCATTTTTATTAATATCTTTCACATCTACTGCAGTCAGATTGACCGTGTTCACTCTTAATAACACCACTCACATGGCTGTGCACTTGTAATGACATATCAAGGATGTTAAGAGGCTAAAAGCAGGCTTAAATCTTGCCCCATTGAAGTCAACAGGGAGCAAATTTTAAAAAGACGATAACACGGTGTAGGCAACACCGATTTTTGTCGTTGTTCTCTGTACTGACATCACTCCAAATGTACAAAAAAAGGAGCTCAATGTTAAAATTGACCGGAGTTCTCCTTTAAGTGTGTGCTGCAACCAGATTTCAAAATCGGTTAGGATTTTAAAACTCCTGTAGTGTGAGCGAGGCTTAACCTGATTGTTTTCAATACTCGCAATTCCAACTCCTTACAGTGGTTTTGACGAAACAAGATGTTTTTTATACTGCCAAGGGCGTGGTAGCTCGTACCAAGGCCGTGGTGAGCTGGAACCTGCTTACGTCACCATCAACCGCTTACATCACGAACCACCGCAAACATCCAATAGGAAAATTCAACTGCAGTAGCCACCCTTCAACCTGAAGAGGGCAGCACTCAGACGTTTTTACACCATATATTGTAGAATTAAAACACTTTATACCCAAATGTCAAAAAAGTTACTTGAATCAATGAACAGCATTAATAAAGCCCCATTCTTAAAGATAATTAACTAAAAAAAGTTGGTTACGGGTTCAGTTACCCTTTAAAAAGAAATAACATTTCAGTCTGTGCTCTAAAGCATTCAGAATTTACGACAGTTTAAGTTTAAGTATTCAGGTCTATGCTCAAAAAGTGAATAAATGGATTATAAATACAGCACAAATATAATTTAGTATAAAAAAAACATAACAAAATAAAAAACTTTATCAAGCTAAAATATAGTATTCATTTCATTGACAAAAAAAAAAAAAAACGGTCGATTTTTGACCGCCACACGAAGAGCACCAGAGGGTTAAGTTCACAGCATGATGCTTTGTCTAACAGTTCCCCTACAAAAAACATGCAAGTAAACGGATCGACACACTGAAACCGTACGCATGATGAATAAGGTTGGCAGTCTGATCCAAACTTTATAGAAGTGATGTGAAGAACTCTACAAGACTCACTTTAGTCACAGATGCAGGCCAATAAAACTAGGGACATTTTCTCATAATAGCATTTTATATCCGTGCGGCAAAACCTCACGATTCCACCACGGATCTTGGCAGGAAGATTTCTCTCTTATTTCTCCTTTAAGTCACTGGACCATCGCCCACAAAGATACAGGAAACATCTGGGAGAAATCAAAACGAGGAAGGCAGAACCACAGGATACACACAGTCAGAACTGTGGAAATTGTTCTTCAGTCGTTTCATATGCACTGCTCAATATCAGTCATATTTCTAGCATTCTTATAATAAATCAATAGAAATGTGCTTTAAAACATTAGCCAAAGAGCTTTATTAATAGAGTGAGCCGTTAAACTAGTGTTACATTTATATTTCTTAATGAATACATTTACTTCCCATTTGTAAATGTTAAATGTGGTTACTGAAGCTACTAAAACCTTTTGGGCACAATGATTATTTTTGGCGCAGGTTTTTAAAGGAGCATCCAAAAAGGTAAATGGCGATTTCAGAGTTAGGATCCGTAACACACACTGTGTGTAATCAGTTTAAAACCATTCGGCTAACTTGCTTTGACAAATTATAATCCAAACGCAAATGAGCCACTCGTGTGTTTGTTTATATATAAAAGTTAGCAGAAAAACATTATTTTATAAACCCTAACCACACTGGCACTGCCTTTTCATGACTCTCTGTTTGGCTGGCTTCGGATGCATGAGAAATACGCAGTTCCCAAGTTCCCAGCAGGAACACACAGGCTGTCGTGGATTATTCCCAACTCCAGGAGAACATATGAAATGTCTGTCCTTACTCACTTCCTATAGGGGAGATTTAGGTCAAACATTGAAAGTATGGACTGCTAATGATAACGTTCTGATCTACACTGCCTAAAGATAACTTTTAAAGGTTGTATCAGTCATTTCTGGCCCAAATAAGGCCGAAACATAAATGATCACATTCACCTAATCTTTCCTAACGATCCGCTAGCTGCCCGCCCCATAAGCATGACGTCCAAAAACCGCGTCTCTGTAGGCAGCCTAGGCTCTGAGATCTGCACACAAAAACAAATGGGTACAACCACCACTCAAAACCAAAACAAACAGTGTTTCAACCTAGCCTAGTCTGTCCACAGAGACACGGTTTTTGGACGTCATGCTTATGGGGCGGGCAGCTAGCGGATCGTTAGGAAAGATTAGGTGAATGTGATCATTTATGTTTCGGCCTTTTTTGGGCCTGAAATGACTGATACAACCTTTAAGTCTTGTTTTTGGGCTCTACTAGAACATGTTTTCTTGAATGTTGATTATTTCCTCATATTCTCCATTGTTGCAGCTCCTTTCTTCCCAGTCTGTCAGTAACGTTCTGTTTAATTCCTCTCTCTATGAAGCCACTCCTCCTAAAAAGCACACTGTGCTCTGATTGGTCGGCTGGAGCAGTGTGTTGTGATTGGTCGAGCCCTTCGAGTGTGTTTGGAAAATGTCCCTCCCCTTACCATAACCGCCAGTTTAACACACTACTAACTAACTAACTCAACCAGACCCCGCCCCTTTATTCTGCGTATTAGTTATTATAATGAGGAATATTGAGACGTGTTCCCGGAAGAAACTCAAGACTACAATGGAGGCTTTCAGGCAAACACCAACATTACACACTAAACACAGATGGAAAACAGCACAATCATTTCTATTCTCTTTAAACAATTTCGATTTGAAATTGTGTTCATGTTTAACTTCTCGTGCTCAAATTTAACAGTACGAGTTGTTTTAAACTTCAACTGAATAGATTTATGCTCAAACAGCAACATTACACACTAAAGACAGATGGAAAACAGCAGAATAGGTCCTATTCTCTTTAAACCTTCTTTTTAAAGATGTCACTTTCAGTCATTTAGACGTCAACAGGAACAGTGAGCTGTATTCAGCATTGGGGCGTCTCCAGTGGGACAAGCTTCCAGAACGCAGTGGGCCGACCGGATAACAGGCCCTTTGTTTTCATGGAAGCAGTGAAAATGAGAAAATGGCCCCCATCCCGACACAGGCCCACTCGACGACAATATGTCTCCCGGAGTCTCCCGTTTTATTAGCCAACGAGTTTTCACTGGCAGCATTGAGGGAGCTGGGTATGAAGAGTCGTATCTCTTTGTTTTAAACTGTTTAGTCTGGCACGAACAGAGAAGACCAGACAGTAAACAAACGCGTAGATAAACTCCTTACAAAGCCTTACAGATCAAAAACAAGCATAACATGAAACAACTCTAAACACTCGTAGACAACGACGCATGATTATAAAAACAGAAATGCTTAAAATAACTTACGACTCTGGACAAAAGCTTATGGTGAGTAGAAACACAGGAAGAGTGATTTTCTTTCCCAGCCCCCACTCCTTCATTCCCTTCTATAGAAAAACGGGATCATGGAAACCTGAGCTGCTTCAGTCTCTGGTGTCCGATTTCTCCCACAAACTCACCACGAAAAGAACGGCTCTTTCACATCCATTCTGATCATAATCACATAAATATGGAGGAATACTGAGTGAAAATGAACAATTCAATTCTAAGTTCAAATATAAAAGTATTCCTACTCTTGGAAAAACAAAGACAAATTTTGCCGAAAGTGTAATAAAAGTTTTTGAAGTTCAGGGCCTAAGAAAAAAAAATAGAGGAATAAAAACAACACAAACCAAAGTCTTTTGTTTCACAAACTTGAATTTCTGAATTCAAATTAAATTGAATACGCTTCAAATTATTTATTTTCTAAATTAGAATTATATTGTAAATTGTTGTTTCTGCAGATGTTTGCTAATGATTAATTATCAAATAGTTCACAAGTAATTCTTAGATTAATAAATGTTTGAACTAAACGATACACACATAATCCAAACCACTTGCACTTCAACAAAACAAAAGACTTTGGCATTTTCATCTAAATACACTGAACAAGAGCACATTCTGTATATCAACTAGCAAATGCAGAGTGAAGGCTGTGAACAGGATCTTGTCATTAGTCACTTCAGAAGACATGCGGGGAAACCAAGTGTTAAAGTTAATGAATAGGAAAGGCATTGTTAAGAAAGTGCAACTCTAAGCACTAGCAGGACATAAACTGTGACGGGTTGCCAAAAATGAGGATGAGGATCAAATCGTGTTTGTGTGTCTGAGAGTGAGAGCGTTTCAAGAGTAAATCTATTTAGTCGAAGTTTAAAACAACCCGTGCAGTTAAACTTGAGCACAAACTAAACAAACACAATGTCAAAGTGACATTGTTTTAAAGAAAATAGGAACTATTGTGCTTGTTTTCATGTTCATCTGTGTTTAGTGTGTAATGTTGCTGATTGTGCATGAAAAAGCTCCAGTTATTCTCTATATCAGTGTCAGTGTTTCTGAACTCCTGAAACACCTCCATTGTAGTCTTGAGTTTCTTCCTCATTATAATAATTCATACGCAGAATAAAGGGGCGGGGCCTGGTTGAGTTAGTTAGTAGTGTGTTAAACTGGCGGTTATGGTAAGGGGAGGGACATTTTCCAAACACACTCGAAGCGCTCGACCAATCACAACACACTGCTCCAGCCGACCAATCAGAGCACAGTGTGCTTTTCAGAAGGAGGGGCTTCATAGAGACAGGAAGTAAACAGAGCATTACTGACAGACTGAGAAGAGAGGAGCTGCAACAATGGAGAATATGAGGAAATAATCAACATTCAGACCTGTTATAGTCAAACCCAAAAACATTGCCATGCTAATTAGCACTTTAATCTTTGTGCTTCTGTTGTTCTCACTGGCTCTTGCACTTCGATCCTAATTTACAGAATAAATTGGTGGTCATAAATCAGTGCGCTGCTCTGCCCAGCACCAGTGTGGCTTTTCTCTTCTGCACAGAAGCTCTCGTGTCCCAGAATGCCGCTCTTCCAACGGGTCTGGAATGTGGGGAATGTTGAGCTCTGCCATGAAGGCTCGGCCAGCACTACAAACAGCCCATGTGCTCGTGCTCCACTGCGAGCTCTGGAACGCCAGGAATCCCAGGCCTTCAGCACAATCCCAAGCATTCCCGAAGCTTTCCGCAAGAACACTGCCCTAACTTAAAGGGATAGTTCACCCAAAAATTAAAATTACCCCATTATTTACTCACCCTCAAGTCAACCTAGGTGTATATGACTTTCTTCTTGCAGACGAACACGAGTTATATTAAAAAATGCCCTGGCTCTTCCCAGCTTAATAATGGCAGTGAATAATATTGGCCGGCGATATAATATCGGCCGATATGGTCAATTTTTTACACATCGTTATCGTTCCGATGTCAAAATAGGGCCGATGTGAACAGGCCGATAATCATTCCTGTGTATTTGACGTGTGTAGGCGCGGGGATGTTTGTTTTTGCACGAGCGCATACATTACACGTCACATAATGTCCTGAAGCAGGTGCTGGAGGCGGCAAAAAAAGTCAGTCAGTTTGACTTTGGTGACGGAGCAACGATGTCGTCTGTCTGGTCGTCCTTAAAGTGTCTGAAGAGGATCCTCGCTATGCTGTATATATCAGGGCTTGAATTTCGGTGCGGGATTTCCTGCAAACATTCCTGCAAGGTTTTAAAGTGCGAGAAATTCCCGCACAAATATATTTTCTTCATCTCAGAGCAAATTGTAACGCGTTGTGTCTAGCAAACGCATCTAACGCGTTGAGGGAAAGAAAATAGGGATAACGTTAGCTCACAGCTTAAGTTACTAACTTAGGCCAGACAGAATCACAGAGGTGATTGGCATCACAACAACTCGCGTTTTATTTCCCAATCGAACTCGAGGGCAACTGTCTGTCCCACGCTCCGTTCACGTTCCACAGCGTTACCAAACAAACAAAACCAGATAAAATAAAATGAGCACCAAACAGAGATTACCCGCATACATGGGGGCTTCGAGGCGCACGGTACATACAATACCATACAGAGTGCAGACAGTTCAACAGGGCGCGCGCAGCTCTTAAAGGGGCCACACCTTATTTCCACTCGTTACAAAATGATTAAAAAACAAATTCACAGATGCGAGAAAAAAGATGTCAAAATGTCTTTTATTTTCGAATTTAATTCCTCAATCAACGCTGGATCGGCATTCTCTGTCTCCCGCTGAGCCTGGCTGTAGACAGATCATAAGTTTCACACTGTCTAGGGCTGGGTTTCGATTCAAATTTCAAGAATCGATTCGATTCCGATTCTCAAGATCTTGAATCGATTATCATTATTCGATTCGATCAGATCTGATCCGATCTTCGAGATTTAGATGTGTTTTTGAAAAAAGCATTTTTTTCCAGCTGTTACCTGAATTACAGGACTGTAGTTATGCAACATATTGATACTATTATTATATAAAAAAAAATTTATTATAGACATTGCAAATTAATGGAGAATTGATGGTTGTAAAGAACATAATTTGGTTCCATTACCTTCATTAGCCGCCTGAATCCCACGTTCTCAACAACAGAATACGGGCGCAAGGTGTCGCACTCTCTCGCTCTCTCCCTCACTGCCGTGCGCGCGCGCGCAACACGGTTTGGCGCACATACAGTAGGCTATGTTCTGTCTCCCATGCGCAGCTCTAGATACAGTATGCGGGATTTTTATAGGTTATTAAAAAAATGTAAAATAAATAAATAAAAATCACCGCAACTCCAAAAAGGAGGACAAATGAGCTTGATGCAACGCCGGACAGGGGGCTTAAAATCCGCGATGATTCGTTGGTTTAATGTCCTTCCACCTCGCGCGCATGCGTGAATTCAATGACGCGGCAAGTTAAAGTTCACGGGGAAAATGTAGGCCTATTATTAAATCGATCCTCTGAGTTACGGATCGATCTTTAGAAATTAATATGAAAATCGATTCAGAATTGGTGAATCGATTTTTTCAACACAGCCCTAACACTTGTCAATGCATTGGTCTGCGTTGCGCTGATCGTATTCACACTATCGAGTGTAGGTCCAGCATTCTAACATTGAGTCATAACTGTTTGTGAAGAAATTATCCGCTTCTAAATTGTCATTTTAATCACGAAATTGAAACATTAAAAAACATTTTGCTCTTATATCGAGTGATAGAGCGCGGCAGCAACGAACTAACTGATCAGCTTACAGCGTAACACTGAATGCTCGGCCGAACAGCTGATCATAGCTGTACAGGGCGCCTTATTTTTCATCTCTATAAATATATCTAGTAGTAAAGCTAATGCAAGGGCTAGAAATAGGGCTGTCACTTTAGGTTCGGAAATACGTTCGATTTTAACGTCCTTTTTTCTTTTCTTTTTTTAAACCAAAAATGTGTTTTAGGTGGACAGATCAATACAGTACACAGAACATGTAAGTTAGGATATTGGAAAATAACAATGTCTTTTCTGTTAACCAAATGCTTTTTAATATTGCCAATACTTCAATGCAAGTGAACAAGCAGGGTATATGCAGGAATCATAGAGATGAATTTACTACCTTTTTTACTACCTCCACAATATTTTTTACTACCAACACAACATCAAGCAGCAGCCCTTTTTTGGGGGGTGTGGGAGGGGTATGCAAAGCACCACTTACTACTTACTATAAGATATGGTGTGACACTGTCACACACATCCTACATATTAGGTACACTAATGTTTAATTGTGATCATTACAAAAAAAAACATAATTGACAATGACAATATTAGTGTGCAGTTGAGTTTCAGTTGTCCTTATCTTAACCCTAGCCCTTGAGTTATCCTAACCATAACGTTAGCCCTTAGCCCTAATAAGGTGAATAATAACCTTGGCACTTCTTAAAAACAAATGACACTTAACAACCATAAACATTAATAAAGATTAATAAAGTGTGTCACATCACACACACTTACCCACAAACACACAGTGCAGTGAAATTACTATCCCAAAACAGCAATTTATTTCATCACATCTTTAAATGTGCTTCAACTATGGCACTGGTTTGCTGCTGAGGTGGTGCAACGACAGCTGTCCTTAAGTTGGCATGATTTGCCGCGATCTGTGTAGTGCTGCTAGCATCGCAAAACAACGAAATAGGGAGCTGCTCCCCCCTCACCCTCACTCGTTAAATATTTCCGATTAGGGATGCACCGATACCACTTTTTGCAGAACGAGACCGATACCAATACTTTCATTTTTGGTAGCCTACTCGTCGATATCGATACCGTAACCGATCCCTGAATTTTCACTGCATTTGTAATTTTAAAATGTATTAGTAGATAAACCAAAAGAATATAAATCATATTAGTTGGCTTAATTTGTTCATCAAATATATATTCAGATATTTGCATGCTTAATTAATCCTGCTAAAAAGCATGCTTCTGTTTCTGTCACTGTTCATTCTATTGCTCTATCATGTTTTATCTTCATTGAATAGCACAGCACATGTTTAGAGCTGCTCCAGCAGGGTCAGTGCTGAGGATCGGGCCAGTGGTACAAATGTTTAGACACCAGTGAAATACCAATTATTTAATCCAATTTTGATACTACAACAAAAACTACCAGCCCAATTAATGTGAATTTAAAACATTATTAAAAGCAGTCAGTAACAAAATAAGAACAAATAATCGAATTACAAATAGGACAAATAAATACAATAGATCAAAACAAAGCTACAAATGAAATAAACTGTTTTTAGAGTTTTTCGGGTAGATTGGTAAATACATTTGAAAAAATTTGCATATTCATTACTGTATAGCTAAATAAAATAGATGGATATTTTTGTAAAGTTGAAAAGGGTAGACTATTTAGTCAAGAGCAGTGAGTAATTTATTTGTCCTTTGTTTGATTAACATTAAAACACAGTAGCAGGTTTATTAAAGTGCTGCCCCTTTAAGACAGAAGGCACAGGCCCCATTTGAACATGGCTACGAGATATAACTGACTTTTGTTTACTAGGATACTCGTCAAGACGGGCATTTTTACATAATTTTGTGACGTGAAAGACAATTTAATTTAGTATTCGCGCGCTGAGGCGCTGGTTTGCGGGGCACGCGCTTTGGATGTTTGCGTTCATGGAACTTCTTGATATGCACACGTCCAGTAATATGTAGGGAACCACTCGTTATACATAAATCAGGTAACATGTCATGTTTTACTTTACTTACATATACGATTTAGTTTTAATCCAAATAACACGTGCTGAGTGAATGATCAGGAGCATTCAACAGAAGTGCGCCCGCGCGCTCTCTCTCTCGTCAGTTAACGATAATAATAAGCTAGATGACTTGTTTTAATTTTCTTTGCCATTGACATCTGTTAGTTGTCTGTGGATTTGCCTATATTTAGTGTTGAAAATGGAAACGTCTTTAGACGTCTTAAGGGGGGATTTCCCCCCCATTTTCCAAAACGAAATTCAGGCCCTGCATAAACACATGGCTTCGCTTTAGAAGGCCTTTATTAACCTCACAGAGCCTGTAGAGCACTTTATGATGGATAGAGGCACTTTTATGGACTTCAAAACAGAAACAGCCATTCACTGCCATTATAAAGCTTGGAAGAGCCAGGACATTTATTAATATAACTCTGATTGTATTCGCCTGAAAGAAGAATGTCATATACACCTCGGATGACTTCAGGGTGAGTAAATCATGGGGTAATTTTCATTTATTGGTGAACTATCCCTTTAAACTGGTTTCTAAAAACAGCCAACCAGA
This sequence comes from Semotilus atromaculatus, assembly GCA_031834385.1. NCBI lineage: Eukaryota > Metazoa > Chordata > Actinopteri > Cypriniformes > Leuciscidae > Semotilus > Semotilus atromaculatus. The sequence continues at coordinate 26,292,096 of JAULUF010000020.1, read as the reverse complement.
TTTCCATGTTGGTGGAACACACACACACACACACACACAAAGCATCCAAATTGAGGCGTGAAATTATCGGTTCCGCTTACAACTGTGCGCCGAACAGCCGGCTCATCTTGGCCACATGCTCGCTGTTGCGTTCAATGTCCTGGTCTGATTGGTCCGCGCTGTGTTTCCTCTTGCTGGGGCTGATGGGAGGAGGACCGGTCCGGTGATTGCTGACCGCAGAGGACAGAGACATGGACTGCATTCTGGACTCGCCTCTCAGAGCAGCCTCACCTACAAACACAACACTAGAAATTAATAACACGGTTACAGTACTCAGTTTACACCGTATCGCACCACTAGTGGATTTTGCTTTTGTAGGGCGTGTGAGAAGTAGGACTGCCCTCGACTAAAGTTTTTCTAGCCGAATAGTAGTCGTTCATTTAAGCCATTAGTCTACTAATCTTGCGTTTATATTAATTAGCCACAAATCATAATAATGCGCCTTTTATTGCCTATATAAAATACATAGTCTAATCAGTGTACAAATTCAAACATAAAGCTTGCCACGGCGCACCACCAAACAATGATTATGAATGTGTTGTGGGAAAAAACAGAATGAGAATGTCTAAACATTTGAATAATGTATTGGTAATGTGTTTTCGGCTGCAGAGATTAAGTCAACGTTCATGCGGATTACATAATCTGAAAATATTTATTTTCCATTGGAATCTGTTCATTCAAATGTAAAAATGTCACGCTTTCTATAGATATATTTCACATTGACTTAACATTGCGGAATGTTCAGATTTTCAAACTCCCCAACTGCCAGAAATTTAAATCTAAACTCCTTGAAGCCCTAGACTAAATCAAACTGCCATTCTATATACCAGGGGTGCCCAACCTTTTTTGACCAAAGATCTACTTTTCAAGTAGCGAACCTCCCGAGATCTACCAGTCCAGTGTCAACATCGCAAACCCACACACATCGTTTCCAGCCTGCAGTAACTAACCTCACAACACTTTTTCTTAATAATAATAATAATTTTACTATTTTATAGTGCCTTTCAAAAACCCAAGGTCACTTCACAAAATAATACAAACAGCTGACGTAGACAAGAGACAATCAATCTGCTTATTATAACAATTAAGCAGAAAAGCAGATGGAGACAAACAACAAATAATTAACATAAGTTATATAATCAAAGAAAACATACACTTTGATAAAGAAAGCATGTAACAAAAAAAAGACAACAATTAGTTATTGTTGTGTCACAACTACTAGACATAAAACCCTCCCTCTCTCAAACACACACAGACAAATTCCTCTTACACAGTTGCCAGTTTGCATAGTGCTCTCTCTCTCTTTCTCCCTCTCTGTAGCTCTCTTTCTGTATCTCTCTCTCTCTCTCTGTATAGAGAGACTGCCCGTCCCCGCTAGTGTTGGGCGAAATGCTCTATTTTCATATCGTCCTATCGTTAGCCTGTGAGATCGTCGATACACGATATTATCGTGAGGGGGCGGGGCTGATTTATTTGATTATATTTACTCATTAATTTGCTTGTTTAATTATTTTGTTTTATATATGAGAATATTTTTCTATTTTGCTAGCTAAGGTGGAGTGTTTATTAATAGTCTAAATCAGGTTATTTCGCGGTATAGTGAGGTAAAAAAATATATAATCCTACTCAGTGTATCTGACTCCGATCATTCAAACATGTTAGCGGTAAATTTGACCTCCTGTCATGCATGTCACGCGCGCGACCGTAGGTTAAATGTGATCTTTTTGTAAATACTTTTTTGTGGACGTGTTGGCAAGGACTCATGATATAGGCTGTAGTGTACATTTAATACAAAATATAACTTTTTTTAATAACTTTTTTTTTTTCACTCTCCTCGCGGTCGACTTGGGATCAGTCCACGGTCGACTGGTTGGGCACCCCTGCTATATACTATATGAGCCATTGACACTCATTTAAACTAATAAACTCATCTATCTATGACACTTATCTATCTATCCATCTATCTATCTATCCATTAGGGCTGCAACTAATGATTATTTTAATAATCGATTAATCTGTCGATTGTTTTTTCGATGAATCGGATTTAAAAAACCTGAAAATAAAAAAGCATTAATTACAAAATATTAATAATTAATTAAATAATTGGACTAAATTAAATCCATATTAAATGGACATCTATATTAGCTAAATGTATTATCAGCCACCAAGCTGCCGATATACAAGTACTGCCCCATTAAAACCCACACCGGTCGACCACTGCATTATAATACACATGAAAGCTTCAGGTCAATATAGGACACTGCTTTTATGTTGATTTTTTAGATCATAAAAAACATCAAATCACACAGAGAAAAGAATCACAGCAATTACCATAAACCCACTCATCATTCTGTCCTTTGACATTATTCTCTCTTTTTATTTCAAGAACACTTGACTTGTATCTTCCCTCCATATCAGAGCAGAAAAACGGTACATTTTTATGGTATGGTACGACCGTTTGATTGACGGACTTACTGTCCAAGTATTCTAGGTGGTCTTGGAAATGATTGGCTGGAGTTTTGAGTCCTGCCCGTTCCACAGATGATTAAATTGATTAATTTTCATTTCAGTGCTTCTAACTCAGTGGCTGTAAGTGGGTTATGAATAGGATTTCAAGTGATTTTGAAAAAATGGACAAAAAAGAGAATCACATACCCCACCTTTAAATGTTTGTCAAATGCAAAAACAGTGCATTTGAATTTTTGGTGTGTCAAAAGACACGACGTAACTGAACGCGTGAATTGACACACTTGACCAAACCTGCACATCGGGATGCAATGAAAATTTCATATCACGATTATAGTGACCAAAATTATCACGATTATAAATACGATTATGGTTTTGTTAAAATGAGATGAAAATGTAAACATTTCAACAAGTTTTATATTTGGAAACCAACAAATAAAATGTGCAGCTCTATTCATTTTTTTTTAAAGCATACACATTATATTATATGACAGTCGTCAATAGCAATGCATTATAACAGCGCACATCTCTTCTATCTATTGTTGTCACAATACCAAATTTATTGTTTCGATACAGACACCAAGTCAAGAATTGTGATTTCGGTACTTTTTTTATACTTTTCCTGAAAAGGGAGAAACACTCTCAAATATCATTGCTGTGCTTTATTTTAAAACTGGGACAACATTCTAATCATATAATACACTAATAAATTAACATATGAACAGCAGACATTTAACATTTGAACAAAATATGAAATATAAAAAATAAATTAGAGCAATGACATGCAAGGTAAAAAAGATTATAAATTTAGCAGCATCTCAGCTTACAAATTATTAACGTTATATATGAAAGTTGCGTTTTCAGAGATGTTGGTTAACCATGATGACGATAATGCTTGCAGAGCTGCCAACTCTCACGCATTGGCCGTGAGACATGCGCATTTGACTGGTTTCACACGCTCACACGCCACACCCCCGATTTCTCACGCTGAAGTGTCAACCCGGTCGGTCAAATGCCTGAAAGATGAGTTTATCTATAGATCTGTTGAGCCACTCGTGATCGACTAGATATACCGCAAATTAGTCAAAATCTCCCGGAATCTAGAGCGAGCGTGAATGCGAGAGAGGCAGCACGGCAGAGAGGGAAAAAGAATGTCATCCTTTTGTAAAGGTTTTTAAAACACAGATGTCCATAGGGAGGCAATGGAAGCGTTGCACACACCAACATGAAATGTTACAAATCTGGAACGCAGTCATTCTTAGAAGTATCGATACTAATAAATTTAGAAATCGTGACGTTTTTAATTTCCGAGAATCGCGAGGTTAATGGATAATTCAGCAGCAAATGTTATTATAGTGTAGGGCTGGGCAAAAATCTAAATTTTTCGAATAATTGTTTTTAAAAATGTGGTCGATTCAAAATCGATTCTCAGCGGACACGAATCGATTTTTTCCATATTCAGGGCTAGAATTTCGGCGCAGCCGGGTATTACGCACAATTGTATTAATTCCCGCAGGTCTCCCATTTATAATGTGGGAAATTCACGCAAACATTTATTCACTTTTTGTATGAGTTTGTATGAGTAAATTGTATCCACACAAATTATACAATCAAATCAGTAATGTAAAAACTTTCTCTGAGACGCAATTTCACAAACAGTGTCTTCTCTCTCTGCACAAGGCAAGAGCTGCAGGCGTCGATACACACTCGCGTTTAGGAGTCGGGACGTCATGACGGAATATTCACTTGCACAATCGGGCCACCATTGCATCGTTTATCATTTTCACGTCATTTTAAGTTTTTCCAATTTAAACATTCAAGCGATTTTAAACCATCCAGTGCTCACGCGCTCTCAGAGATGTTTTTCACTGTGTGCACATGCAGTAGCCTAAAGCCAAAATCCACCTCACAAACAGCTCGACAGTTAACAAAAGTTATTTTTCGTGGATTATATTGCTTTAACGGTCAAAAACACGATGTCTTGTCAAAACGCTGGTCTTGGTGAGTAACCTCGTAAAGACAGTCGGTTATGTTTTAAGCATAAAACGAGTGTGACAGACAGTATGATGAAACAGTAATGTATCCGTGCACTAGTTCTTAAAGTGAACGCAGCCATATGTGTCTGCCATTAATTTAGTTGTCAAAACAACATAATATCGCTTTAATTGTAAGGAATCAGGATTCATAGCCTATGTAAATTAGTTTCCAATGAGGCAGTGTTACTGTACTTTGAGCCTACTGTTAGTACTAGTGTTAAAGTGTTTTAGTGTACTAGTGCCATTTATGAATGTATTCATGTATTAATTTCTTTCTTCTGTTGAACACAAAAGTTGACTTCCATAATATTTGGTTACCCATATTCTTTAAAATATCTTAATTTTTTGTTCAACAGAAAAACATTTTTTTATACATGATAAATACATGCATAAATGACAGCTAATGTACAGCTAAGTTAAGTTATTTTATACAGCTAATAAAATAATCTGATCCTGTTTGATCAAGGAATGGGACTGTTCTGACTTTTTCAGCATAAATTTTTCATCTTGCATCAAAATAAAATAAAAAGCTTAATATACAGGTTTGTGGCTCTTAATTTCTTTATTAATTATCCACTTGTAAACTTATGTTCACTGTTCTTTTTTATTAATATAGTATTTGTATTAAAATCTATTTTCATTGAGTTAAATGGAGAATCGAGAATCGAATCGAGAATTGAAATCGAAAATCGAATCAAAATCGAATCGATTTGAGAGCTTGCGAATCGAAATCGAATCGAATCCTCTGAATCGATACCCAGCCCTATTATAGTGGGGGGGGAAAACATTTAGTTTGGAACAAATAAAATGTAAAATGTTCCACATTGCTCTTTGTATTGTTATAAAAATACATTAATGAAAAACAAATAAATGTATTTACATACAAGTACTATAAATAAAAATGAAAAAAAATTTTTTTTAGTGGAGCTTTTACATTAGGCAACAACATTTGATAGATGGACAGAACAAGAAACACCATTAATAATCTTAATCTTTCATTGGACTAATATATGAAAGGCTTCAACAGAGCGCCAGAGCGGCTTATGCGCATCCCATGCGCAGAATGATGCGCTTAAAGCAACATGTTGAACAATATGTAGAGTAGAAGTGAGTAGAAGTGGGATGTTTCTGAATAACAGTGATGTCGTGTGTTGAAGTGTGTTTTCTCAGGTTACTGATGCACAAACACAGTTTTATGCACTATTGTAACCTAATTTTGCATTCACATTAAGGAAATTATATTTTATTTAAGAACAATTGTTTCAAAAGCTAATGCACTTAGTGAATGTAATTTCCTTTCAATAAAAGATACGATGCTTGACTTCCTTATATTTGCTTATGTAGGCATTTTTCCTCTAACAGTAAGCATTGCCTTCAGAATTTGATTATTGCTAATATTTAAGAAATTCGTATTAAGCTTTTCAGCCATTTTTACAGCCCTTATGTGCACTGGATGATTATAATGCAAAAAAACAACAACTGGAATGCGACTCTCGAAGCATCATTATAACACTGCTTGAAGATTCCTCTCAATCCACTCTAATGTGAGATTTGCACAAGGGCACTCAGTGCATTTGCAGGCACTGTGTGGGAGTTAGGCCGGAAAAATACTACTGGCACGCTTTCTCCAATGGGACTTTCCACTTGCGATGAGGTTAACTAAGCCCGAGAAAGTGTGTTCGAAGCCAGACCTGAATTTCATAGCACTGCACTGGTGCAGTTATTTACAGAGTGCAATGATAAATACAGATGGTAAAAAATAACCTCTCCCACACTAAAGCCTCATAAAATAAGTCATGCATGCATTTACTCGACTTCAGACTCAAGTAAACGAAGGATGAAGCTCAAGAGGTACTTCCCAAAACAAGTGGCCTATTTTCCCGACTGGCATGTTTCGGCTCGTCAGTCCGAGCGCCATGGCAACGGCGCTGACATCATCGTTTTTGGCAAGAGCTGGAGATGCTAATAGAGAAAAGCTTTAGACTAGTGCAAACGACCCCGACACATGATAGCTTACAGTCAAACCAAAAGACATTCAGACACCAGGAAGATTTTTTTATATTGTTTTACTAGTGTGTGCAGGACACTATAGGTCATTTATGTAAGTGATGATAGCTAAATAAAGTAAACGGTGACAAATTATAACCAAAAATTCTTCATACATACAGCGACTACCAGTAAAACTTTGGGACCAAAAATTATTCAGACACTTTGACCTGATCATGTTTTGCTAAAGTGTTTTTTCTGCTAATGCTCTTTTTACACCACAGACTGAACAGACTGAGCAGAATGTTCAACTTTGGGTAAAACGCAGCGCTCATCACTGTCACTTTTTACCCAGCCGTCCAATCACATTGGAGGAGGGGCGAGACTAGGGCTGTCACTTTTGAGAAAAATCTAATTCGAACGGTTATCGGATATCAAGCAATGTATTCGAATATATTCGAATTTCTACGAAAAGAAAAACACCGTAACGGAGATTCAATCACAAATTTATTAACAGTCTGACAGTCATAAACACGACTCAGGCCTGTCTGAAAAAAAAAAATATATATTAGAGATGCACCGATTACAATTTTCTAGGCCGATTCCGATTTCCATTGAGTTTGACCTGCCGATACCGATTTTAGCCGATTCCGATTTCATTTTTTCTAACCACTTTACAGCACACACAAATATTTATTTTCTATCTTTTCTTTAATAGAACATTTTACAATTTGCATAGAACATAATGTTTTTAACAGATAATCGCTATAAAATAGAATTATATAAATTACCCCTGGTGTGGGAAACTCACACACATCTAAAGTGCAGTGCGTTATGGAAGAACAACTTCCTTTTCACATCCAATATAAAAAAAATTTTGTGTGATATATTTAGCAAACTAAACATCTGTATGAAAACAGGTAATGCAATCAAATAATATAAAAATATTTTTTTATTAACAAGCCTTGCAGTATAAATATATTTCTCAAAACACACACACAGGCTTATTGCAATCACTTGTACAAACTGAATAATGGGTTTAAAGTTTAAACGGGTTCATCATGTTCTATAAATATTTTTGAGTCTACGTTTTCTTTTCTGACATAGCCTACTCCAGTTCTTGATTAAACACGTAAATTCTGTGCATTTTGTGCACTTTTTGTGTGAAATCATATTTAGGCTATTTTGTCCATCAAAAGTGTGCTTTCACTTTAATTGAGCGTAAGCTGTGTAGCAAATACTAGACTCGGCGCGGGCCGCGGAAACGTTTCACGGCTGCTCACGCGACGCTTCTGCTTGACGCTCACGCGCTGCTCCCGCTCCAGGTGTGAATGCACTCATTGATAACATGCACGCCGACAAAAAAATACGCGCTTGCGGTCTGAACGGCCGTAATTCACGAGGTTTCCTACATGTGCGTTCCGTGTGCATGATGCTGATGTTGCGCAATGTTAATCATGCGGCGCCCGAGTGCATTTTGACCGGCATAAAATCGGCATATGTCAGACTGACCGGCCGATCGCCGGTCATGGCCGATCACGTGAATATCGGCCGTTCCGGTCACGAGCCGGTCAATCGGTGCATCTCTAATATATATTTGACTTAATGTTTTAAACAGCAGGTTATCAACTTAATCTATATGAAGTGGCACTATGCATAGCCAATCACAAAAGTAGGCTAGATGGAAAAAAAAAACTGAATCGGAACAGCACGGCACGGCACAAACAATAACTTACAGCTTAAACAGCAGCAGAAGTAAGGCCTAGCCTAATTAATTTCTTAATATTGTTTGCTAGAAACACCAATTTATCAACTTGATCTGGATCAAGTGCGGCTCTCTTTTTATTGGCGATGTTCCCCGCGGTGGAGAACGCGCTCGGAGCGCGCGCGCACACACAGGTATTTGCGCGTCAATGTTGAGAGAAGTGGCATCTACGGTGTAGAACCCAAAATATTTCCAGACACTACTTTTTAGATGAGTTGGGGTCGTAATTCTCCACTCAGGCTGGCCGTTCTGTGCGTTATCTTCCATTTTCAAAACAGGGAGACTATTGGCAATTATTCGCTTGATTTGGTCATGGGCCGACGCTACAATACGTTTAGAGCGCCCACTCCTGGATGAGATGGCAAACAATAAAAAAAAACGGTCTAATCATAGACTGTAAAAAATGCGCTAAACATGGCACTTTAAAAACCGGATAGTTTATTTATAGTTCGAATACGGATATTTCATGACATGTTCGAATGCATATTCGAATATCGAATAAAAGTGACAGCCCTAGGCGAGACTAATACCACACCGACCAACTGTCACAACATTCTTTCTGTACAACGACATCAACCAGCAGAGCTAACTTAACAAAATAGATGAATATTTTTTTTTTTTGTATCAAACTATTTATCTGCGAAATCAATTACAAGTAAACTGTGCTGCGGATATTCTGTATTATAGCAACGAAACTAGGGGTGTGCCGGTTTCAGAAGTGGTGATGACGGATAGGCCATCCTTAAAGGACAAGTTCGGTATTTTACACTTAAAGCCCTGTTTTAAGATCGTTTCTGATGAAATAGAACGGTTAAGATTTAAATGTGGACACATGCTGCTGGCCCGAGAATTTTCGGTTTTTGTGGTAGCACCCCCCCCCACCTCCACAATGGTTGCATAGGTGCACTGGAACAATCCTTCATAAAACGCATTAAACTTTAGTTTACAAAGATGTGAAACGCACCGAGTGGTCTGGGGTGTTCACTGATATGCTCACACAAAAATCGCTGCAAAATATGCCTTTTGGTTTGGTTTATATTTTGGTTTGCAGTAACAGCAAAAAAAAAAAAGGGTCGTTAGGTAGGTTTATTTGATTTATTTTTTCAAGATTCAATGTAAAAAAAAAAAAAAAGTAAAATTTTGGTCATGGTGATTACATGGGTATAAATTTAAACAAATTTGCATATCGTGATGCAACTGACTGGGTCTTTGGGACTGGCATCACTGCAAACCTCATTCTGATGCAGGTTATATGGACCACAAACAATTTGAAATCTTTGTCGAAAAAACATGTTTATTGCATTAATTCGATATGCATTCATTTGGGGGGGGGGAGATAGCCTAGCTATCTGATTTATCAAAACGATTCCATTTACACCTGGTCACATACATTTCTTTTTGCGGATATAAATCCGATATTCAATTCTCACGCTATATGCTAATTTAATGGAGTTCACTTCACTGAAAGCAACAGATATGGATGTATTTAATTGATCATCAGCTAAAATTTCAAAACCAAAGACGCAATAGGAGAGAGTGGCAACAGCCCTGATAAGATAATTTCGTTTCTTTACATTTAATGAAGCTGATTGTGTGTTAAATTACTTTCACTTTGATTTGTGATAGTTTGCACGTTGGCTTGATGAAGAGATGCTCAGCTGCGGTGATGCGTGTTGCAGTAGCGCCGTCATATCTGAGACTCACACATTTATTTTTTAATAAACCAATTTAGGGGTGGGAATCACCAGAGGCATCACGATACGATATCCCGATACTTAGGTCACGGTACGATATTATTGCGATTTCAAACATATTGCGATATTCTGCAATATATTGCAATTTATTACGTTTTTCCAACTTCAAATTATGTCCGCAAAGGAAAACTTTGTCAACATCTGTTTGTTCATGTCACATACATTTTATTTTATCGTTTAAATGATCATACTGTAACGAGTGGATATAAGGTGTGGCCCCTTTAAGAGCTGCGTGCGCGCCCTGTTAAACTGTCTATACAATCATCTTATTTGATCTGTTTATGTTTAGTTTGGTACCGCTGTGGACGGAGCGTGGGACAGACAGTTGCCCCAAGTTTGATTGGGGAAATAAAGCGCGAGCTGTTGTGATGTGCCAATCACCTCCGTGAGTTTGTCTGGCCTAGTGGCTTCGGCTGTGAGCTATCTCGGTTTCCTCGACTACATGCTGCTTTTTGTTTTGATGACGCATGCGGCGGTGGCTGGTGTTGCCAGATTGGGTGTTTTTTTCGCTACATATTAAGGCCTGTTTACGGTGTGTTTTAGCCGGGTTTTGCCTGGAAGGCTCTATAGAGCTATAGAGCGTGCGTGCGTTCACAGACACCAGAATGAACGAGTTCACAGTAACGTTCATCAGGCATTAATACAGTACGTTCAGTTCATGTTCGCCTAAAATATGAACGAGTTCATGAAATATCGTTCAATGAACGCGTTCAGGCACAACACTGAATTTAAATAATAAAAGATCGATACTTGGCGCCCGTGTATCGATACAGTATTGCCATAGAAAATATCGCGATACTATGCTGTATCGATTTTTCCCCCACCCCTATAAACCATATTCGACAACATATAAAAATGAAATAATCTTTAGAGTAATTTTATAAAGCCGCAGCCATCATTACCAAGCGCAAACATTGACAGTGAATGAAACGAAGTGAACGTGCAGGCCATAGTGTGACATGCGTAAAACCAATGGTGTAAACAATCATAGATGACACGCCACAGGTTTGAAAAGAAAGAACGTAGCCTATGTGTGTATGTAGACCTAGGCAATTTATATTCACAATACTTACTAAAATATAATTAATATTATTTTATTGCATTTGTAATAGTAGTTTGAAGAGTTTAAAAACCCGAAAAAGTTGGGGGGGGGGGGGGTTCATTGTGATGTTCGTGTGTTATAGGACCAATTAGTTTGAATAAATGAGCAGACACTAATTAGCTACGTTCATTTAAAATAAACAGCAAGACAACTAGCAGTGAATGCGTTTTCCATTAAATGAATCACACACAGTTGGGCTGGATGATTAATCGAAAAGTAATCGAAACCGAAATTCAGAACCTATAAACGACGTGATTTTACCATGTCGGTTATTTCGTTTTTTTAATCCTATTAATATTTCCGCCCACTGTGTGTTAATGTACTTTCCCCCTAAAACATATTACCGCATGTGTAGTCACGTGACTCCGCCCCGTCCAGTCTGCGACATTGAAGCAACATGGAGGAGAACTCAAACACAGAGTCAACTCAACAACAGGAGCCACTTGCACCAAAGAAACACGCAGTGTCCGAAGCCAAGTTGTAGGCTACTGTATCACGTGCCGTTTGAACTGAGGCGCTACAGAGATCGGTCACATTTAAATGCGCCAGAACAGTATTTATTTTTTGAATCTCGTTAAGATATTGACAGAATCTGAGAGCTGAGAATTTGTTCCCTAACAAAAGTAACCTTCTCTGTCTTGTATGTCGGTGTCAGTGTCCTCTTTGCCTCGCGATTTTTCTCTGCGTGAGAAAATGGTCAATGGCGTGAGAGTTGGCAGCTCTACATTATTTGATGCTCTTACAACATTTGTTTACAAGAGATGCAAGTTATTTTCTACTTTTAAGATGCCAATATTTACAATAATTTATTTTGTTTACGAAAATAACTTTTTTAACGTTTTTTAAAACATTTTTAAGAAACTTTCTTTTTACATTAAAACTTAAATTACTTTTTTATAGGACGTTTTTATTTCAAGCATTGTATGCTTTGATTCAATTGTTTGAAATATTTAATAAATAAGCATTAATAGCTATCTGTGTGTTTCCTTATTTTAGAATCAAAGATATGCACTCTTTCATTAGAAAAAATAACCGGGAACATATTTACAGTATAAGCCTTGCTAGTGACATATGAGAATTTTTTTTTAAAAATAATCGTTCAATAATCATAATCGAGGTAACTTGTTTGATTAATCGCGATTATGATTTTAGCCAAAATCGTCCAGCCCTAACACACAGTAAACAAATCCAAAAAAAAAAAAAAAATCATGTTATATGTAAAGGTGGCGCTGCCAATAAAGCTCCTAAAATCTGTCACAAACTGGCAAAAGTAATGATTATGAATATGTAAAATATAGCAAGGAGATATTTTAATTGTTTATTAATAAACAAGTGTTTTCTTTGTCAGTGTCGGCTGCCAATATGTGACCTGATCCAGCAAAATGAGTCACAGTAGCCCAAATTTCAAAATTTAGATTTTGGTATTAATGGAAAGAGGAGACCATCAACTTTCAAATGATATCCTAGTCAAAGTCATACCTTGAATGGTTGTAAAGATATACACATTTGAATTATGGTTGTCTGCCCTTTTTTACTCAAAACCTGAGTAAATTGATTTTAAAGTTTTTTGCCCGTTTTTTTGTTGATATCTTTCAAAATCCATTGCATTTAAAGCGATAAACTATTTATTTTACAGCTTAATTTGACCAAAGACATATATAAATGCTATTAAACCAGGCTGAAGCTCAAATTATTTTAAAGTTTTTATTTGAAAAAATAATTTAAAAGGCACTTTTACAAAAAATTACTAAAATCAGAAACATTGAACAGAGGTGCTACATTTTTGCTTGACAGAGGGTGTGTGTGTGAGGGTGTGTGTGTCTGTGTGTGTTTATATAGAAGTAATGCATTAAATAATGCGATGTTAAAAGTGTGTTTTAACGTCTAAGAGTGCATATGTGTAAAAAGAGAATCGCACTGGTTTTTAAAATAAAAGTTGATAACTTCTGGATTTGAAATACAAATAGTGAGTAAATGTGTTTGGTACAGCCGCGGATCAGTTGCGCACTGCAAATGCACGCAGATTATGTGAAAGCACTATAGCGCGTGCTGCTCCCGCACCGCATACGCACTGCACACGGAGTATGTGCACTCTTGCTGACCAGCAGAGCTTAGGTTAGAAGTTCAACGCGTTGGCGACTTTGCTCTCTTTTGACAGCGACATTTCTCAAATTAATATTTAATCTTTCTCAGGAGATCTGCTAGCTTGTTTACACAGAGCGCTGCGAGTTTGACAGGAGAATGGCTGGACCAATCGCGTGCCGGTCAGTCGAAACGGGGCTTCCCATTGACAAATGATCAGCGTTTGTGTACATTTCTAAGCTTTTTGATTGGTTGTATACAACGTGCAACAACATATTTGGAGAGCAGAGATAGTGACGTTTCAGGGGATACCCGGGAAATGCTCCGAGGTGACGAGAGGAGTTGAGAAAAGCAATATTCATTTCCAGCTAATTTAGTAAAACTTTGTAAACTTTAATAGTCATTTAAATACCTTTACTCAATTATATGGACTATGAAACTTTGGGAGATTATTTTTGAATGTCTTTTGAATGAAATTAGAAAAAAAATTAAATATTATTTCATTGTTTTTCCACATAATCGGCCCATATCTTAAAATGGAACGTTGTGACTTCCGACTCGTTTCGCCAGAGCGGGTCACATATGAAGTTGACGATGCTGATCGTGATCTTCGCAGTAGTGAACGCGCCAGAGAGAAATGCACATTTCATACGGATTAGATAAGCAGAGAGCAGTCTGTAGTCTGTTTTCTTTCATTTTGAATTGTTCTGTTTAAAAGTAGACATGTCTGTGAGGCAAGTACGCTACCTTATACACTGAGTTTCGGGTAATTTATGAGACGAGCTCCAGTTCACGCACCGGCGCCTCCGCTTCGTGATTATCTATCGTCTGCTATAATTACTTCTTATTTATTAAATCCAGGCAATTGGTTGATGAAACATTGATTAAAATTAAGATACAATTAATACAAAACGAAATTCACTTAAAATAAAGGTTTTGTGCTTTCTGTTTGATATCTCTGTGAAAGTTTTAAAACATCTTCTAGTGCCGCTTCCAGAGCGGTCACGTCCGTAAAATTTTATATTTTCCTCATAAATGTGAACACGAAAAATAAAATAAAATGAAAATTTTATGTTCTGTGGAGACTATAGTTACTCATAATTTGTATTCTGAATACCTAACGCCGGTACATGTATTCCGTTACTCCCCAACACTGATATTATATAAACTTATCTGCAAGATATTTTAATAACACGGTTTTGGCGGTTATAGAGTTCTAATGACGGTGTTCAACTATAACCGTCTGTCTCACGGTTATATAATAATCGTCACACCCCTAGTCTCAACTGGAAAAACTCTGCGCTGCCAAAACGCTCAAGCGCCCACAGTAGGGGTGTAACGGTACATGTATTCGTATTGAACCGTTTCGGTTCGAGGCTTCCGGTTCGGTACGCATACAAACCGAACGATTCCTTGGACCATTTTTCCTGCCGAAAAAATCCGCGCTGGCGCGATCACCACAACGTTGCGCAACATCAAATGGCAAACGTAATGAAAGCGGAACGAAACTGCGCTACGGGCCGTATATCAGTTCGGACCATCAACATCTGTGCAGCGTGACCTCTATGAGCGCGAGCCGATCTTGATCAAGCGAAGTGTTACTACACAGCGCTAAGAGATCCAGTAAAGAAAGCATTTGAATTCGCCACTGAAATAAAAACATCGCTGCGAGATCTAGTGAGAAGCATTCACGTCTCCGTTATTAACCATAGATCACTATTAGATCAAACAGCGCTGACGCGGAAACCAGGAAAAACACTGTGCCGTGAATGAACTAGTAATAGGCTTTAAATCCACAGATCAGCAACATTCACCATGGATTTAATGTAGTAACACTAACTGTAACCAGTTTGGCTGGAATAGTGAAATGCTTTCAAGTACTTCACACAGTTTTTTTTCCCAGCACTTCAAAACTCAAATAGCTATATATTTAAATGTTATTTTTAATGTGATGACCAAAACATTATTTATTCATCCTTCAAAAATGACCCCCATTTATAAACCTGAAAGTTTCAAGATCAGCAAAACTCACACTTATTTAAAAATATTTTTTCTTTTAATAAATAGGACATTTATCTGGCATTTCTTCCTTTTTGCTGTACCGAAAACGTACCGAACCGTGACTTTAAAACCGAGGTACGTACCGAACCGTGATTTTTGTGTACCGTTACACCCCTAGCCCACAGCTAGGCGTTTTCAGCACAGCGTCTAGCGTTTTCAGCTGGCTAAAAATGCTTTGGTGGACACACAGGCTAATGGTAAATAAATAGTTTTACACACAGATGTGTGGTTTTCAAGAAGCAATAGAGGTCAGAAAGCAAAAAAATCTGGAGGTAGTCCAAAAATTACTTGTCTAAATAGTGCTGGAGTTGCATTTAATTAGCTAATTCACCGTTCTTCCTCTGGGAAAGCAAATCTCTAGCCTGATTTCCTCTCCGCAAAAGTCCTGAGGTGCGAACACAACACGCAGACACCTTTCACATGCTAACGCCTAGAGAAAAGAGGAAACTGGACAAAGCTGCTTTCAACCAACTTGTTGAATTTCACACTTCAGTGAGTCTGTATTTTCTGAGACGACCCAGATAAAACCTCACAACAACCTTCTCTGGAACTGCAGGAGCCATAAAAGATGCCTATCAGTGTTAGAGGAGATGAAGCCAATGTTTGATCTATTGAAAGACTGTCATTATGAGCACAAGTGATCAAAGTCTAGCTCTACTACTGGAGACTTCAAACGGCAAGCCAGAATGAGATTGTGTTACAGATGTGGGCCAAACCCTTCCACATTCAGGCCTCGTCCACACTAATACGGTTTTGTTTGAAAAAACATCTCCAAAGTGGATACATTTGAAAATGATGTTTTCACGCTGTAGTGTGGGGACTGGGAAAACGATGACGCAAGTTTTAGTCATGTGACGCATATTGTACCAATAGATATTCATGTTTATAGCGGTATTGTGCCTTTTATCTGCTATTCACTTTCACACTGTTGCTAAAATATGTTACTTCACACACTCTTCATATCAGTCCTGCATACATGACAGAATTCACTCATATTTGCTGTGAGCAATTTTAGTGTTTTAGACCAAACATATAATAGTGAGTGAGAGCGACCTGGATGATCAGTGAATGCTGAGATATTCTGCTAAAAAACAATTATCCTTTTTTCAACCCGGATTAATGAAGACATATGCCTCACACACATTTTCAGAAGACAAAAACAAGACAACATCCAACGCAAATGACACTTTTGGCTCCTGATCATAGTCAGAGTTTCACCCCTGGCTCATGGCTCTGCTTCTAACACTAACACACACACACACGCTCAGCAAGCCACTGCTCCAACATGGAAAAGGCCAAGCGTTCCTCCTGGACACGTCTGATACCTGTGATCCAAGGAAAACATGCTCTCCAAGTCAAACAATGCATCCATACACACACACACAACCATTCAAAAGTTTGAGATTGATACGTTTTTTTTATGTTTTTGAGAGTCTCTTCTGCTCACCAAGGCTGCATTTATTTGATTCAAAATATATACAGTGAAGAAAATAAGTATTTGAACACCCTGCTATTTTGCAAGTTCTCCCACTTAGAAATTATGGAGGGGTCTGAAATTGTCATTGTAGGTGCATGTCCACTGTGAGAGACATAATCTAAAAAAAAAAATCCAGAAATCACAATGTATGATTTTTTAAATATTTATTTGTAAGATACAGCTGCAAATAAGTATTTGAACACCTGAGAAAATCAATGTTAATATTTGGTACAGTAGCCTTTGTTTGCAATTACAGAGGTCAAACGTTTCCTGTAGTTTTTCACCAGGTTTGCACACACTGCAGGAGGGATTTTGGCCCACTCCTCCACACAGATCTTCTCTAGATCAGTCAGGTTTCTGGGCTGTCGCTGAGAAACACGGAGTTTGAGCTCCCTCCAAAGATTCTCTATTGGGTTTAGGTCTGGAGAACCTTGATATGCTTCTTACAGAGCGCCACTCCTTGGTTATCCTGGCTGTGTGCTTCGATGCTCATCCCAATCTTCAATGCTCTAACTGAGGGAAGGAGGTTGTTCCCCAAAATCTCGCAATACATGGCCCCGGTCATCCTCTCCTTAATACAGTGCAGTCGCCCTGTCCCATGTGCAAAAAAACACCCCCAAAGCATGATCCTACCACCCCCATGCTTCACAGTAGGGATGGTGTTCTTGGGATGGTACTCATCATTCTTCTTCCTCAAAACACGGTTAGTGGAATTATGACCAAAAAGTTCTATTTTGGTCTCATTTGACCACATGACTTTCTTCCATGACTCCTCTGGATCATCCAAATGGTCATTGGCAAACTTAAGACGGGCCTTGACATGTGCTGGTCTAAGCAGGTGAACCATCCGTGCCATGCATGATTTCAAACCATGACGTCTTAGTGTATTACCAACAGTAACCTTGGAAATGGTGGTCCCAGCTCTTTTCAGGTCATTGACCAGCTCCTCCCGTTTAGTTCTGGGCTGATTTCTCACCTTTCTTAGGATCATTGAGACCCCACGAGGTGAGATCTTGCATGGAGCCCCAGTCCGAGGGAGATTGACAGTCATGTTTAGCTTCTTCCATTTTCTAATGATTGCTCCAACAGTGGACCTTTTTTCACCAATCTGCTAGGCAATTTCCCCGTAGCCCTTTCCAGCCTTGTGGAGGTGTACAATTTTGTCTCTAGTGTCTTTGGACAGCTCTTTGGTCTTGGCCATGTAAGTAGTTGGATTCTTACTGATTGTATGGGGTGGACAGGGGTCTTTATGCAGCTAACGACCTCAAACAGGTGCATCTCTAATTTAGGATAATAAATGGAGTGGAGGTGGACATTTTAAAGGCAGACTAACAGGTCTTTGAGGGTCAGAATTCTAGCTGATAGACAGGTGTTCAAATACTTATTTGCAGCTATATCTTACAAATAAATAGTTCATACATAAATGATTTTAAAAAATCATACATTGTGATTTCTGGATTTTTTTTTTTTAGATTATGTCTCTCACAGTGGACATGCACCTACGATGACAATTTCAGACCCCTCCATGATTTCTAAGTGGGAGAACTTGCAAAATGGCAGGGTGTTCAAATACTTATTTTCTTCACTGTATATTTTTTTAAAACAGTATTAATATGAAATATTATAACAATTTGAAATAACTGTTTTCTATGTGAATATATAGTAAAGTGTAATTTATTCCTGTGATCAAAGGCTGAATTTTCAGCATAATTACTCCAGTCTTCAGTGTCACATGATCCTTCAAAAATCATTCTAATATGATGATTTGACACTTAAGAAACATTTATGACATATGAAAGAAATATGCAAACTGTTCTGTAAATATGGATTTGGGGAGTTTTCTTCTAATAGTGAAAAGCTGAATATTGGTTTGTTTAAAGAATCTGTGGTTGTTAAAGGTGGGGTATGTGATTTGCAAAACGGCCGGCAGATTTTGAAAATACACAACTCAAATGGTCCTACCTTCTTTCCTCCAACGCTGGCCCTGATTCGTGTGAGGGGGAGGGGGAGGGGGGTATGGTACGACCGTTTGATTGACGGACTTACTGTCCAATGATTCTAGGTGGTCTTGGAAATGATTGGCTGGAGTTTTGAGTCCTGCCTGTTCCACAGATGATTAAATTGCTTAATTTTCATTTCAGTGCTTCTAACTCAGTGGCTGTAAGTGGGTTATGAATAGGATTTCAAGTGATTTTGAAAAAAATGGACAAAAAAGAGAATCACATACCCCACCTATAAAGACAAAGAGCAGTGGGCTAACGATGTATGGGCTAAGCCAACGTTGCATATTTTTGTGATGGTAAAACCAGAATATGGCACAGAGAATTATGTTGTATATAATTTGTCCAAAAGGCAAAGATCTCTGTGTGCTCAAGTGAGATCTGGTGTTTTACCTTTGAATGTTGAAATAATAACCAGGGATGCAAACACATGTATGGTCAAAAAAGAGAGAGGTAATCGAAGCTCTCACACCGCAGCAAATATCTTACATTGCCACCAACCCCTGCCATCCCCGGCCCACCCCTAGGCACATATAGTAAAATTAAATTCAAATAAAGTTGACAAAAAAGGTTTTATAAAAAGATAAATCTCACATATTTCAGCCTTTAAATCATTTTTCACACAAAAGGTTTTATAAAAAGATAAACCTCACATATTTCAGCCTTTAAATAATTTTTCACCCAAAAGGTTTTATAAAAAGATAAACCTCACATATTTCAGCCTTTAAATCATTTTTATAAAAAGAATGAGTCAAAAAAGATAAATTACTTGACATTTACATTAATGCACATTAGCTTATCTTTTATTATTAATAGTAAAATTCGGACTGATTTTCCCGTGGCGTCTGTCGTTGCTATGCAATAGGGCTGTCACTTTTGTGAAAAAATCCTGTTAGATTTGAGACATAAGTGTTGATTGAATCGATTGTAAAATCGATTTTCCATGTCTAAAGACGTTTCCATTTTCAACACTAAATATAGGCAAATCCACGGACAACTAACAGGCATTATTAGAACGAGCGTAAAGAGGGCGCTTGAGACGAAATTTGCAAGTCAGAAATATTTCTGATGATTTATTGGCATGAACTTTCGTGCAGAATGACAAACAGGAGTGCAACCGTCAGGGATTGAAATTAACATCCGCCAAAGTTCATTTTTGAACTTTGGCGGGTAACGCTGTCAAATCACGAGTGTTTCTATGTTTACTCACTTTGCTGGGGAAGTTCGTATAGCCAAAGCTGCGCGGATTTAGCGCAAATACGCAACTCGTGAGTCCTCTTGATATATTAAATACAGCGTATTGCGCAGAACCTGTGCATTTCTGGCTTGCTTGAACACACACGTCACTGAGCAACAAATAACGGCGCGCTTGTTCACTTGCATTGAAGTATTGCGAATATTAAAAAGCAGTTGGTTAACAGAAAAGACATTGTTATTTTCCAATATCCTAACTTACATGTTCTGTGTACTGTATTGATCTGTCCACCTAAAACACATTTTTGGTTTAAAAAAAGAAAGAAAAGAAAAAAGGACGTGAAAATCGATTCCCTATTTTCGTTTTCGAAACTTGTGTTGGTTGGTCCGATCGATTGTGCAATCGATTTTCGAACGTAAAGTGACAGCCCTACTATGCAACCATGCACTGCGCTCTCCACAACAACAAAGTTTTAGTAGCTAATAGATTTCCACCACAAGAAACGCTTGCTGTAGCTCTGCTACCAGATTTATTTAAGGAGAAGAGAAAAACATTTCTGCTCATATTTTTAAGTGAATACTGTGTATTATATCTTAAATACTGCGACTATTCCATTAACTTGCAGTTTTATAATTTTCCCAGCTCATAGTAAAAGAGGCCTCAAGATCATCTTTGGTGTGAACAACAATGAACATAAAGATAAGAAAGCTTGTCTGTGACCTTTGATTGGCTGCGTTCAATCAATTCTAGATAAAGCGAGAAAAGCAAAGTTCAGCAAAGCCATGTCTCTCACCAGAGCTGCACGTTTCGACTCGGCAGAGACAAAAAGTGATCCAGAAACAGAGTTATTTCGAGGGACGATGCTGTAATAGATTAGCCATGTGCTCAGGACATTCTCTGGCACACATTATAAATAGCTGAAGCGCCAGCCGTGCAACAGTGAGCAAAAACCGGCTGTGATTGTGTATTTCCATCCGCTGTCACTGGGTCATGTGACCGGCTGCCCGAGCCGAGGGCATTAAAGCGGGTCAGAGCAGATTCTCAGAACCGAAGCCCGTGGAGAGACACGCCGGTCACAACAACCGTTCAGTTGCTGCTGGAGTTTTTCCACTTAATGTTTTGAAGAGTTATCTGGAAACACAGGAGAGTAGCTTTTGCAGTCACTCACAGGCGTAAACAAATCACAATCACAGAATTACTCAGTTACAGACAGGCCCTCACCACGAGTTACAAACGGTTTTTACCTTTATTAAGCAAAATGTAGAACAACTTGTAGGGCTGGGCAAAAAAAAAAAAATCTATTTTTCGATCAATCGTTTTTTGTTTTTGTTTGTTTTTTTGTCCGATTCAAAATCGATTCTCAAAGGCCATGAATCGGTTTCTTTCTATATTTATTTATCCATCACCCAAAAGTCAGTATTAGTTTTCCTCCACTGTTCATAGGCTGGATTGCTGTGAGATTTTTAGGGCTGTATTCAACCAAAGAAAATCTTGGTCGACTGAAGTCCTGAAATTTTCGACTAAAAATCACCTAAAAATGACGTTAAAAAAAAAAAACGTTACATTAATTAGCTGTGCACTGTGCGCAGTACTTGGTAGCCTTGTTGTCCGCCTAAATGAATTATAAATAAACAAAAAACTAGTAGGCTATTTGCAGTATATTAAATCGTTTTTGACCTAATTATTTAGCACTGAAATGAGTCTGACACACGAGTCTGTCGGCTCTGCAGCGCTGCATCACGTGCACCTGCGCAATATCATAGCCAATGATTTCCGAAAATAGTACAATGTTGTCAACTAGTGATATCATCACAAGAACTGTTGAGGAATATGCAACATAATTTAGACAATTATTTTTGTCATATGTTATAATAAGTTATAACTGTCAGACACTATCAGCCGCTCTGCATGTCCTCGCACCGAGCTAGGCTGAACATGAGCTCAGCTTCGCGGCTGAGACACGAAAAGACTATTAACTTAAAGCTTTTACTCTTAATAAACACAAAAGGCACGTCCACTTTAATAAAAAAATTATATTTATTAAACAAACCAGGTCAAGAGCAGAAACGAAATAAAGTGCATAACTGAAAAATAAAGCATCTTGGGCTCAAAACTAACACACAGTGCAATTGCGCATATAGGCTCTAAATAAAAAATAAAAAGTTAGGTTATCACTAGGGATGGGCATGATTAATCGACGATCGATTATTGATCGTTAAGAATTTAGTCGATCATGTTAATTTGTTATCGATTAAACTAATATGGTTGAGTTGCGTAGTGTGAGCCTTGAAGCAATGAACCGCTGGATTGCACCACTGTGAAAGGAATAAGGTTCCCCGGGCTGGTCAAGTTAGCGCGGAGGTACCTGTGCATCTCGGCAACGTCAGTCCCCTCAGAGCGGGTGTTTTCGGCGGCTGGACTGAAGAGTTTGTTTACACTCGACGCGTCCGCACGAGCGCGAATGTGCGCGCGGCAAAAATTACTTCATTGCGTATTGCGGTATTAGGTGTTTCACAGGCGAGCGCATCGAGTATAAACGCCTCGTCTGTTTGCGGAGACTCGCGCTGCAGAGCCAGGCGAAAGTATAACAAGGCTTGACAGTCACCAGGTTGCGGTCGCGTCTGACCCCAGTTCATGTCATCAACATGCTTATCTTTCTCAACAAAAATCAGTAGACTGGTGCAGAAGTTGTATGTGAGTTACTAGTTATTTTTTATGAGGCTTTAAGTAGCCTATTTGTTGTAGGCTAATCTCTCTCACACTCTTTCTCGACTCCGTGCCTTATAGGTTTGAGTTACATTTTGAGTAATATTATGTTTTTAGTTAAGTTATTGTTTTTTTTTATTATTATTTTGGAACAAACGATCGGGTCTCTGTTTGAGAACGCCATCTCGCAGCTGCAGGTTCCTTTAGACTAGAGCACCGCAGCGCATATATCTTCAAGTTTAGGGAATGTCCAGTTTAACTGCTAAGTTGATCATCTTGTAATAAAGATCTCATCGAGGAAAAACACGCTCTATTTTTGTATTTTCATTGCATTTTTAATTTATAAAAAGTTAAATAATTAATTTTAATATATAAAAAAATATTAATGATTAATCGATAGTCGATCGTTAATTCTCCCGACGATCGACTAAGAAAATTTAATCGAATGCCCATCCCTAGTTATCACACTAAAACATTGAAATATGCACATTCTGATATGTTCATAGCCTTCAAATTGACCAACTAATCGACTGGGACAATACAGCCCTAGAGATTTTATGTTTGCTTTATCTTAAACATAAAATAACCAGATCCTGTTTGATCAAGGCATGCGACTGTTCTGACTCGTCCAATTTTCAGCATAAATTTTTCATCTTGCATCAAAATCCTGTCTAATCATTGTATGCATTTGTGTACCTAAAATAAAATAGTTTAATATTACAATTTTTTTTGCTCCTAATTTCTTTTTATTAATTAACCACTTTTTTTATTTTTTTATAAATATAGGATTTGTATTAAAGGGTAACTAAACCCCTGGTCAGAGCCTGACTCCACCCACTGGCAATATTTGAAAAATGCTGCAAGTTTAAATTTTAAACTTGTATTCAAACTATAATATATTTGTTATTTGTCAAACTAGGAATAGGGGTGGGAGATATTGACAAAAATGAATATCTCGATATTTTTTTTTCAATATCTCGATATCGATATTCAGACGATATTTTTGCAATCCTTCAAAGAAATGTGTGCAAACTGGCAAAGAAGGTCCAGTTGGTCTTTTGACTTGCTGCATTTGACCTATTACATAGACCTATTACTATTATTATATAGAATTACTAGTACATAAAGATATGAGACATTATTGATTTAAATATGAACCAAGTTACTGTACTAAATATTTATTCTAATACAAGAACAGTGCTTTTTCAGTACAATATATGTACGTAATAAATTAACTTGTGCTTTGCAAACTACTCTATTAGTAATAGACTAACAACAATGTGACTATCTCTTTAAAAAAAAAGTTGTGTTTTGCAAACCCTACATCTCAGGGCTCCAGACTAACTTTTTCACCTCAATCCTGGAACTGTTGTTTCTACTTTGTTATTATCATCTATAGGCCTAGTTGTTAGTTGTAATAATAAAAACACCATAAAAATGTTTATGATATATATTATTATATTTATTTAGCTCCATTCAAAGTAGTTATCTAAACAGGTGAAAACAGAATTAATTTTAAAAAATAACAACAGGAGTTAAATGCATTTTTGTATTCATGCAGAACAATTTTTTTTTCCTTTTTCTTTTTACATATATGAAAAATAAGAGAAAAATACATACTCTCCAAAACGGGCATTTCGACATAATGTTGTGTGTAGGCTATTTGTCCATTCAGACACGAAAGAGAGTTCAATTCAGTCCTCGCGCGCTGTCTATGTGCATGGCTGCACGCTTAGGGTCGGGTGTGTGCGCACAGAAAACCGAACCGAATAGAGCTCTTTTTTTTCGTCGTCACTCTTATGCTCTACTCATTCTCCAAGACGTTTACATTTTTTAACGTTTTATGAGACGACATGCAGCGCAGTTCAACCCGTGTGCCGATGGGTAGATCAGCGCGTTACAGTACACATGTGCGCATCTACCACAAACGCAGGACATCAGTTCTGACTGGATCGCTTCCCAAATCGTCACTATCTAACATTTTGTCTAGTTTTTATTCGTTGACGACAATGTCAATAGCTTTTCGGCATAGTTTTTGTCATTCAAAACTAGTTTTTATTTAGTTATCGTCTCGTTTTTTAACCAGCGCAATTTGCGATGTCATCAAGCAATGTGATAGATGTAGGCCTACCGCGAAACAAGTCTCCGGGTGATAGTGATAGTAGCATGAGACGTACTCCGGACCGTTGTAGTCAGCGCTTGCCGGTTAATTTTGGCATTTTCTAAGTAAGTTACACTAATAGGCTAGTAATAAATGAACACACATACAAAAATGTCTTTCGTCCTGTAGGCGTCCTGGAGAATATTTCTGTTCGTCCTTTTTACACATTTAGGCGCCGACGCCGTTAGGCTCGAGCCCTGAGTAGCCTACGGCTTTACTCTTTACGTTTTTGGATTGTTGCTTCAACCTAAGAAAGAAACGTCATAACACACAGGTAAGAACTCCGTAGTTGTATTGCAAATTAGTACTCAGCTTACTCTCGTGCAATTGAGGAACGATCGTGATTTTGTAAAAAAAACAAAAACTTAAAATAGGCTACAGTCAATCAAACAAACCCCTACAGTATTAAATTCGCTACATATAATTGTTTAGAAGGTTATACACTTCCTTCAGCTCTTTTCATGTTTGGGGGGTCGGATTGTACAAATTATGAAATACTCGATATCCCAATTTTGCATATCGTCCAGACAACAAATTGGATATTATTGTCTAAACGATATATCGCCCACCTCTAACTAGGAATTAAAAAAAAATTGTTTCTTTTTTTTTTTTCTCCTCCTTTTGGGTTTTAGAGTTCCAAGGTCACCTTATGCCGCTTACAAAATAAAAATGACTGCTTTATTTATTTAGAAAAAGAAGTCATTAAAAATTATATTTTGGGGATTTTCTGGTTTGTTTTGTTTATTATTTTGTTTTAATCTAAAGCAAAGTATAACGCTCCCAATATAGCCTGTAACGGCGCTGCCAACATTGTAAGCTCCGAACACGTGCACGAGATAGCCTATTCAAAGCAACACAATTTCTTCATCCGTTTGCAATATAACGTAATTTTAATTTTAATTACAAAGGTCATCTTTGAGCTTTTTGATAAGGCCTATTTATTATGTGCAACATTCAAACTAACATTCAGAAACGGGTAAAGTTAGCCTACTTCTACCATTTTTTTCTGATTAACTTTTATCAGCCTGCAAACCAAAATAAAATAGGCCTAGGCAACTATGTAGGCTATTCTGAATTAACAGGATATTTAATTTTTTTCGTCTGCAAAACAAAACAAAATTTTATAAAAACGGATAGCATACGAATAAAAAAAAATGTTTAACAAAATTACGAAAGTATAAGGATAAATGATGTTTGACGGGGAACGCATCTCAAGGTCGCATACACATACTCCTATTAAGCTAATTAAAAGTTACAAAAGTTCTGTGAGCGATTTTCTTTCTCTTGTTTTTTGATCAACATTAATGGTGGCAGCAAGTATAGGCTGTCAGTGGACTGATTCAATGGACATACTGTTTTTCTTCCTCAGCCGTTTAAAACAAAACCGGCTGTGTTTACGGGTATATTTGAACTTGAAAATAAAAAAGTTGTGCAGGGCTACCTACTGATGTCTTTCCACAGTTGAAACTAGGGATGTCACGGTACCAAAATTCCAGTAGTCGGTACCGATACCATTAAAATTTGACGGTTCTCGGTACCAATTTCGGTACCACAGCAAAATCTGTTTGAACAATTTTTCCAATTTATTTAACTATTTGAAAAAAATTTTTTTAAATTAAATTCAATGACTTTATTATTTATGACGTAAATGTATGAAAGCATTGAAGGCTACATGCTGTTTAAACGAAAATATTTATGATATTGATAAATATTGCTTATAAAAAAAAATCAAGTGAAAAATAAGCAACCTTCTATGCACACATTATTATTAGTAGCAGTAGTAGTATTTTTAATGAATGGAGACGTAGCTAAATCTTGTACAGTAGCCTAATATAATTATTTCTGTCAATTTTTCAGTTAAACCGAACTTTTATTTTGACGGTTTGCCGTGAAGACCTTTTGAGTTTCTGTGTGTGAATGATATGACGATAGTTTTTCTCAAATGAAACTGTAAAATGCTCATGAAAACAGCGCGAGCGTCACTAGTGTGTGTGTGTGTGTGAGTGAGAGGTAACGTTAAATGAAACCGCGCGTCTGCGTTATTCATTCACACAGAGACAAGCAGAATAGGGATAATGTAGAGTGGAGAAATCAGCCGCAAATCCGAAATATTTCCACACATGGCTCTTTTCTCCTTTCTTATCAACAAGTGGATTTACAGCCTCCACATCAGCAGCGCCGCGGCCGCCATGTCTCAGCGCTTTCATTAAGAGGACGCAACTTCACGCTCTTTGTGCATGTATGCGCATCCAGAACCGGGTTTGACCGGGTACTCGGTACCACCGGAACTTGGTACCGTGACGTTTAAATTTTTTTAGTACCGACTTGGTACCGAAGTACCGAATATTTTGACAACACTAGTTGAAACAATAATTCTTCTGATGTTTATTTGATGCTATAAAATTAACTAGAAGGATAATTGTGAGATATAATTCTGTGTGTATTTGTCCGTGCAGGGCGTGCACTATATGAGAGGCGGCTTTTTGCACGCTTTCTATGAGTGCGCAGCTCAGAAAACAACGCGCATGCAGACGTGTTCTCTTTCGTCTTGCACTTTAAGAATGCTATCAAGAATCGATTTTCTAATCCTAATAGCCTATAAAAAATATTTATTTTATGTTATTGCATTTGAATAAATGTGTTTAACTGTAGGGCTGTGTGAAAAATAGCCTATGTCATTTTTTGATGACGATTATCATCTGGAAACAGACTGTTAAATCGACATCGCGATACTTGCGAGACATCGTCGATATACGATAATATCGTCATATCGCCCAGCCCTAATATGCAGGAGGTAATACAATACCACTAACTTGATAAACCACGTTAGCCGTTTTCACCCCGAGCTGTTAACGCCTGGCAGAGTCTGACTGCTTTAGATGAGCTCCAGCGTCACCCGAATCCACAGCCAAAAACAAATCATCCACCTGCCCCAATAATGTTCTCTGATTTAAGTATCCGCACCCGATGGTCAAATTACAATTATTCTGTGTTGTTATGTGTGATTATAAACGGATGATAGGGCTGTCACTTTTTATTCGATATTCGAATATTCATTCGAACATGACGTGAAATATCCGTATTCGAACTATAAATAAACTATCCGGTTTTTAAAGTGCCAAGTGTGGCTTTTAAATGAACATTTCTTTAAAACAAAATTGATTTGACAGAATTTCGTTTTCTTACAGCATAAACTGGGTTTACTCCCTTGAAACTTAAACTGGAATGTTACTGTTTCTGTCACTGTGACTTCCCGAACTGGCGAGCACACACATCACTTTTGAAAGTAAAACAGTGCATCGCAATATCGAATTGAACTGAATCGGTGACATGATAATCGTAATCAAACCGAACAGTGAGACCAGTGTAGGTTCACACCCCTATACAGTAGAGATGCTCCGATCAGCATTTTTGGGGCCGATCACCGATTACCGAACACCAAAATCATGATCTGCCGATTGCCGATTACTGCCGATCACAGAATGGCAGGGGAATGGGAATTTTTTATCTATAATCTAGCAGAGTTAGCTATTAGTCATAGTCTTTTGACTAAAATGCCATTTAGTTTCAGTCATATTTTAGTCATCTGAATTGTTTTAGTCTAGTTTTAGTCGACAAAATACAATAAGAATTTAATTTAATAATGGGTTTAGTTAAATTGTAATGCATTCATTTAGAATTTCTCTAAAATTTCCAAACCCATTATATATTCCTGTAGAAAACATCTATTAACCTGTTAATATGAATAATTTTTAAAGATTGAACATGCAATACAGACACAGATTTAGCACTGTGACATAAAATTATATCTTAAAATTAAATTAAAAAACACTTCTCCTAAAGTAAAACAGTCTTTTTTTCTTCAATGAATGATGCACTCTTTAACATACATCATTCTTTATTCTTTCAAGCAGACATATTTATTTGTAGCCTATGAATTAAATATAATTAATCCTTATTAAAGCTATTAAAAGAGCAGTGAATGCTTTTCTCTTTTTATTTTGTTGTTTGATTAATATTAAGTGTACAGACGGCATTAGGTTTATTACGCACTGTCACTTTAAGACCGACTGTGCAGATCCAATTGCACTGATGCACGTCCTGTATTCTCACAGGCTGCTGTACGCTCTGTAAAGACATAACCGACTGTGTTTACGCGAATACTCTCCAAAACTGACATTTAGACATAATTGTGTGTGTATTTGCCCATTCGGACGCGAAAGAGGGCTCAGTTCAGTCCTCGCGCGCTGTATAGCGGTCTATGTGCAGGGCTGCACGCTTCAGGTCGGTTGTGTGTGTGTGTGTGTAACGTTATGTGTGTGTGCGGCTGTGCGCACAGAAAAACATACCGAATAAAGCTCTTTCGCGTCGTCACTGTTATTCAGATAGATAGATCTATATGTCTTCTCTTTCTCCCAGACGTTTACATTTTTTTAACGATTTATGAGACGTGCATCAAGCGCGTGCAACTCGTGTCCCGCGAACATCGGACATCTAATTAATCTCCAGTTAACTAGCAGAGCGTTCATCAAGCGCATGCAACTCGTGAATAGAATTAGAATACACGCTACAAATAGTTAAATCTATATATTTACTCTCGCCGTTAGCAACGTCTGTCAGACACTTTGAAAAACTTCCAGAAGGGAGAACTCATGTAGACACTGGCAAGCTCCGCTCTGATGCTGTGTGCCCGTGCGCATGCATGCAGGTGGAAAAAAGTCGCGCGAGTATTTTACATCACGTGATCGGCTTTTTTGATCGGTGCTTTTGGGGTTCGCCGATCAAGCTATTTTTAGCCAATATCGGCCGATCATGATCGGCGGCCGATCAATCGGAGCATCACTAGTATACAGCATTATATTTACCTCAGCAGAAGTCATTCAGTGTTCACAACTTGTTGGTTCCTAGAGAAATAAACTATTGCACTAAATAAATGTATTATATTAGCCTATATATTATTCTACTTAACCTGTTAATGATATATTGATTATTTAAATGTATGTTTAAAATAGCTTTCATGAAATGACAGCACCTGTGAAATTATTATATTTCAATAACGAATTAGAGTAAAACATAGGTTAATGCAAAAACTGCCTTATGGTCAGTTTTAGGGATGCAAATGATCGATTAATTCATTAATCATTAATTGATCATTGACGATTAACTGATAAGCGGCTATATTCCTGAGAATGTACATTTCTCATGGTATCAATAGTGTCTTTAACATAAAAAGCTAAATATTGCTTATATACTGAATAAAAATGCATGTTATATTGCTCAAATTATGTTTTATTGTAACAGTTGGGATATGGTAGCCTACAGAATGGCATTTATGTAGTTTAACAAAATAAATTATGCACAGAAAATTTAAATACATAAAAAATAATTGTGCACTGGCTCACCTGTTGCAAACATTAAGCAACATAAATGTTAATAAAAATCTATATGGGAAGGCTTAGCCTAACTGTACGTTCACACCGCCGCCGACTTGAGCTTCCAAAGCGGCCGGAAGTCATTCATTTTCAATGGAAGCTGGCTTCTCTCCGCTGCAAGGAGCGTCAAATCCCTCGGCGTCGCGTTTTGGGCGTTTTGAGCGTCAATCAGAAAGTTGAAAGTAGCTCAACTTTATGGTAATGAGCTATGACGCGGTTCAGCGGCAAGCAGCGGCAAAACGCAGCAACCAATCGGAATATAGACGTGCTTCGCGCTGGCTGATTCCGGAGAAACATACGATGTAAACTTTCGTTCCTACCAAAACATTAGTTCCGATTAAAACATTAGCCGCAGCTGCTGCACCAGCCGGTGATACTCTCCGAATTGATAACGGTCCTGGAGGGTGTAATGAACGAACCCAAAATCTCAGAGTCCGACGTCTTGTCCGCATACAATAAAGCAGCACCAAACACAACAACTTCACAACGATTATCCATAATGATCCAGTGATACACATTTGAGAATGAGCGCAACTTTTATTTTAAATATTTACGAACGCTCGTTTTAAGCGGGAATGCAATTCATTTGCTCACGGTAACACGATTTGACCAATTGCACTAATGCAAATAATAATAGCTAATTATTCTTTTTTCCCCGACCAAATGTGACCAAAACGGTTATAAAAATGCTGTCATTATAAAAGGTTTCTTCAATGTATTGCTTGTTTTTTCTGTTTATTACATTTCATGTTGTGACACTTCTCTTCTCCCTGCTACGTCAGAGCGTCCAAAGCGTCAACGAGCTTCCCCGTGCTTTTTGACAAGCGTCCTTGACAGAGCGGCCAGAGCTTCTTTGACGCTCAAGTCGGCGGCGGTGTGAACGTACAGTAAACTATATTAAGTCTACATAATAATCTGGTAAACTACTTGTATGAAAAACTTGAAACATTAGCAGCAGCACTTATAATCCCCCCTTGGTCTGAGAAAGGCAACAGTAAGATTACTAGACCTGGAAACTTCAAATATAGAACTGAAGGGATGTCAATTTTCACAAATTCCCATGATCGATCGTCATTTAAATTAACGATCAATTATGCGTCTGCTGCAGTGGCGTATGGCCAACAGCATGACGGGGTTTGCAAATGCTGCTCAAAACGCTATGTTCCTCACCAAATTAAAGAGAACGTTTTTTTAATCTAAATAAAGGGCTAGTAGGATTGTAGGATTGTAAAATGTTTCGATCTGATTGATAATTAAATTCAATTAATTATTTAATAATCAAATATAACGACTAATACAACGTGTCACCAACGCCGCCTCAGATGCGTGCTTGTCAGAATGTGTTGTGGACGTGCACTGAAACGCACTGAAAACGGCAACTAAACCCAATGAATTCACAACGATTTAATAGTGTTCTGAATGATGTTATCTAATATGACAGTCCCAAATTAATCATCGTTATTATTAGTCGTGCATTGCTGCTTGAGCGGCGCGCGCTGTATGAATAACCGCTGAGCACTTTGCAAGCTCGTTATTTAACTCAAAGAAACACAACCTAGGCTATATGAGATTAGTCAGAAATATACAAAATAAACATAATATTACAAATTATATCTTCACAAAATGACGTGAATCATTATTAGTCGTGCATTGCCGTTTGAGCTGCGCGCGCTAAAGATCACGCTTCAATTCTTAACCAAATGCATCCAATGAGATAAATCAGATATAGAAAGGCGTACACATAATAAACTATTACAACTTACATTTGCATAAAACAAAAGGCTGCGAATACACATGCAAACTTAGTCATGA
Source organism: Semotilus atromaculatus (assembly GCA_031834385.1). Classification (NCBI taxonomy): domain Eukaryota; kingdom Metazoa; phylum Chordata; class Actinopteri; order Cypriniformes; family Leuciscidae; genus Semotilus; species Semotilus atromaculatus. Next base: position 26,260,022 of record JAULUF010000020.1, on the reverse strand, counting down.
TGAAGTCCCAAACATAACTCCGGTGCGCTCGCTTACATGTTTCGCGGTTGAGCCGCACGCACGCGCGCGCATGAACCTGGTTAATCGATGATCGATAAGTTTGATCGATTCATGTATTATCGACAATTAATCAATAGTCGATTAATCGTTTACATGTTTTCATACAATGTGTTGGGTGTTGATTATAATGCAGTTGTAATTTTTCAGTGTACATTATTTAGGCCCTAATTTGATTGGTAACAGCCCTATAGTGTCGTATAATTCAAATTTATTGATAAAATGTAAGAATTTAAACTGAAAGATGAAGCATGGCCTATATTTAAAATGATTAGGGAAAAATGCCCTTTATAAAGCTTAAAATATCATAAGTATGCAGATTTAAAAGTGTCAAAGCTGAATGAACACTGATAAGAATATTGCTTCAGAATAAATTATATTTACAACACACAAAATATATTTTATATTTATAATTAGATATATTTTATCCTATTTTTTCTGGACAAGTATTTTTTTTTTTACTCAGACAAGTGAATGACCAATGAAGGACAATATGAAATATGAAAAGGCTTAATGTCAATGTCAGTAATTGTCTTTTATTTGACCTGATGCATAAATGTTGTATATTTCCAGGATCGTAAATCAAGCCCATCAGATGAAAAGAGCCATTGGTAGATCATGTCTGGGCAAGTAAACGAGGACTAGATCACATTTCTACTCTCTTGACATGTGATGGTCGACAACAGCAGGCTAGTGTAGAGATCCACGCTCAATTTACCTGCTTTTCAACTCAATCCACAGCTCTATTCAACCATATGGCCTCACATGTTACTCAAGATAAAACCAAATACAACGTACCACAATATTGATGAGAAAAACAGAAGTTGAGTAGGCAAGTCGTAAATGCTCTGGATTGCAGAACATGTAGCAAAGGAATCTGCATACTAAACATTTCTCATGCACACTAATACAGTTCTGATCAGAGTTAATATTACATGTCCTTAACCATTTGACACAATTTACTTGCATACTTACTGTTGGTGCATTATAATTCCTTGCAAAGTACTTACATTTACACCGCTAACACAATCCAACCATTACACCATAAACCTAACACTCACTTTACCCCTCAATCAAACTAAGTTACACCTCTAATTTATTAACAATTTATTCCAGACCAACATGTAGTTACACAGTAAATCTACAATAGTATCTTAAGTATTTAACGTTAAAAAGGCAACCTAATGTAAAGTGACCATAATTCAGTTTATAATATAATAAAAAAATTCTCAGCCAATTCCTGACACGTTCTGCACTTTACGACTCTAAAAAAAAAAGTGGTAAAAAGGCTGAAATATAAACATTGATATTTAAAAAGCATTAATGAATAAGTGTTTATATTTGGTCTCCATTTCTTTCAACAATTTAAAATATTGCAAATATTCCATGCATTCACTATCACTTGTTTAAAATGAGCACTTAGAAACAGTGTGCATAATTACAGCTAAATGCTGTTTTCGACATGACGTCAAATAGTTTGGGGAAGTTGGCAACACGTCTGTTGTTGTTGTTATTGTTTTTACGTGATGAAAGAAAAAAAAACGTTTCCCCATGAACAAACGAATACATAACTTCTTCAGTCAATCTTCTTAAACCTGAACCTTAAAAACCTAAAATCAGCATAGTAGCCTAGATGTCGCGTGAAATAGAGAAAAACAGCGCGCTCGCGAAAGTCTAGCAAGACTCGGTGACGTCACGGGCGTCCGTTATTTTCACTGAAAAACACTTCATTTCATTAACCAAGAGAGTCAGAAAGCAGTAAATGTTTTAAATCGTACCTTCGTAGCACAGGATGCCAATGTTGTTGTTCATTTTGTCAAAGTACTGGTTCAACAGGTCCATTTCGGTAAAAAGCATTTATGGACTTTTAGTCGCAGAAAAACAGCTTTTCTTTTCCTCTCGTCAGGAGCGCGAGTAAAGGCCCAGCCTTTAACTTCAAACAGAGCGAAAATAACTAGTATAACCCGACCTGGTTGAGTACCTAACGAGTAGAAGTACTCTAACGCGAGTTTAAAGAAACTTTAAGAAGTTTTAGCGTATAAAAAGAGTTATATTTAAGGACAAAGGGGTCGCGCCAGTTCTCCTCACAGCCCGCTGTAAGTCGACTGACACGCGTAGCCTATGGGTCCTCCTCACGCTCGCCAAATCTCGCGAGAGTTCCCCCCTCCCAAACGCATGGGAATCAGAAGACATGTACAAAACAAAGAAAAGTTACTATGGAAAGTAATTTTTAACATTAAGTAACTATTCACCATGGGACTCTTGAGTAACAAATGTACCTTGTAAGATTTTTTTAATAGCCATATTTATCAATCATTAATGAAATTGTTATTATTGTAATCATTCTTGTAATTGATAGTAAGTACTAGTCTACAAGTAGCTATAAGGATATAGGTACTAATAATCTAAAAATAGTTACTTGTAGCCTACTTTTAAGGAATAAATGAAAACAACATGCACAGGAAGGAATATCTCCAGATCCTTTCCTTATTTATTTTTTTAAACAACTAAACTCTTTATGGATCCACTTCTGTATTAAATCTTAAAGAAACAATATTGTCATTGTGCCAATAAAAGTCACTTACTATAATTATTATAGAATATTCACAAGACAGAACCAAAATTTGAATACATATGCTTTAATCTCGGCTACTAAACTCAACATGTGAGCTGATGTGATTTATGACACTGCCCTCTGCTGGTGTCTCACATCATGTGCGGAAACAACAACAGCTACACTCACTGATAGTGATTTCCAAATGTTATCAGAATAATAACCATGTAATTATCTGGCTCAAAATCGGAGACTGGGGCTCATATTTCTAAATATAATATCTAAAAGAATATTGAGGTACGTAATACTTCTTGAGTTGTACTTCATTGGCATATACTAATGTAACAAGTGTTGCTAAAGTCAAGAGATTTAAATTAAAGAAACTCCAGCTTTTAATGTTGTTTATATGTCTATGTGGTGTTTAAAAATATGCTTTAAGACAAATCATGTTTAAATTCATAGGTCGACAGCATTTCTGAGTATTTTCTCCTTTAAACTGCAGTGAACCAAAGACAGTCTCAAAAACACGGTTTGAAATCGCTGGTGTTTCTGACGTCACAAACTACCTTGTAACCAATCAGATCAACGTGTGATCGTCAACGAGTGGGTCTCCGAGCTGAGTGAGGAAAAAAATGTTTTTATGGAATTAATTGATTAGTCTTTTCGATTATTAAAATTTAATTAAACGATTGAAATGGAATTCAGAAAATGTAAATGTAAAACACAGAACTTGGAAAAAAATAAGTTGTATTTCATAGGGTTATAATTCTGTTATCATTCAGTCCCCCTCATTGCCTGAGAAAACCCAGACAACTTCCGGCAAATTTAGATTTGCTCTGAAAGTTAGTCTGGCAAAGAGCTCATTCAAGCCCATTTCCAGTCCGCAGAAATAGAGGCACCAATCAGAAACGTTGGGGCGGGCTTTACGCGATGACAACAGCGCTGGGATTTTGAAGCAGATTTTTATAGCCTACACAACAAAGATGGATGCCGCCGTCGAACATCACTCGTTCGAATCAGCTATCGCGTCTGTTTTAAGCGATTAAAAAATTTCCTTTTCGTTATAACCCGAGCAAAGAACAACACTCAAAGCCTTCATGTCTAAAAAATATGTTATCGCTGTCTTACCAACTGGATTCGGCAAAAGTCTGATATACCAGTGTGGCGAGCAGGACGATCGAGGCCGAGGGACGTGAGAGAATGGCGTGAGTGAGGCCGGTGTCGATCTCTCACGGAGGAGCGGAAGCATAAAAGGAAGAGCGACGACGGTGAAGATCGAGAGAGGACAGGCCTGACTTTTATTTGATGTTTTGTTTTATTATGTGTGGCGGTAATAGACCGTGAGGGACTTTGTATTTGTTTTATTTTGTCATTAAAATGTGTGAATGTTCGCCGTTTGCGCTTCCTCCTTCCCACAACAACGAGCCCCGTTGGTCAATACTAAACGAATGGGTGGGTCTTAGCCATAGACTGTCTTAGCAAAGCCCGTCTACGGAAAGCCTGGCCACTCCCTATTAAGTCCTATTGTACCGAATTTTGGTTGTAGTTCCACCAGAGTTCCACTGGGGGCGATCGTCCGAGTGCAGAATGAATGGGAGTCTATGGAGCTAAACGGCTAAATATGTCTCTTTCATCCAATTGCCGTTGAGAAATCTCAGATTTGAATGTAGGTTTTGCAAGTTCAACATGGGTTATAGGTCGAAAGTTGAATAAACGAGTACTTATGTCCTTTCGATTGCTTACAGGATGGGTTGTTGTTGCCCATAACACGCTAGCATTCTGCTAATGGATGCTGATTGTATGACGTCATTGACCTTTTAAAATACTTTTTAAAGCAAATAAGTGACTCTAAAAAATCTAACACCCAGCAATCTGTCATTTCTTTGCATCTCCTTTCGAAAACAATATTCAAATTACTAGACAAAAAATTATATCCTGAGAAAAGTGGATTTTGAGGGGTATAGCTCCATAGACCTCCATTCATTCTGCACTCGTCCTGTGAGCGCCCTCATTAGGAATCAGAGTGGAACTGCAACCAGTTCAGAACCCGGAAGTTTACTGAGAGTGGCAGTTCTCGTTATATTAGACATTCTCTGGTCTTAGTGAGAGCCCTCTGCGTACGTCATCTCCTTCATCGCTCTGATTGGTTTTAGGTCTATCCAATTGCGCCAAGAGGCCTTTGAGGGACGTCCGTTGGTGACGCCCCTTTGGAAATGATTTGTCTATGGAGCTTTGCCAGACCCTAACTCAGTTTCAACTGAGAAGGGTCTGGTTTTAACCAGGCTATCCACCTCATACAATAGTGAGAAACAGACTGAAATTTAAATCATTATTTGCTAAAAGCTTGACCAGCTCAACATCAACATTGTTACTGAACTGAATCAACACTGAACTGAACTGAATCAACAATAAAATGAAACTGAACTGAATCAACACTGAACTGAACTAAATAGAATCAACAATAAACTGAACTACTGAACTGAACTGAATGAACACTGAATTGAATGAACACTGAACTGAATCAACAATAAAATGAAACTGAACTGAATCAATACTGAATGGAACGCTGAACTGAACCACTGAACTGAATAGAATCAACAATGAACTGAATAAACACTGAAATTAATTTCATAGGGCCCAAAATGTTTAATTTTTTATTAAACTTTTAATAAATTGATTTCATAGGCCCCGACCACAGGAATTGAAACAGGAAACATGAAGTGCCTTCTCACGTGTTCCTGATCACTGAGGTCAACTTAAAAACATACCATGTAAATGGGAATATACTTTCACTTAGCCTACAGTTGTACTCATTAAAATTTGTAGGGCTGCCAATAATTTAGGAGAAAATCATATTTCATTTATTACGGATTTATATTTTGTGTAAATTAATTGAAATTAAAGGTTACATATTTTTCTATATATTTTGAATAAGTGGCCAAAACTAATTTTCACAGTTAGTTTTGCTCATCATCAGTGTTTGTGAGTTTTGACAGATCATCAACTCTCCTCGTATGATCAATAGTAGCAGTTATGATTTGGCAAACACACTAAGAAGGCTTTGTATTAGAAGTGTTTAAATCTGAAGCAGGTGGTAGTGCTGTTCAAAAGGCCAGTGTGTTGAAACATGAAGCTAAGATGATGAATTACTCGAGCCTGACGAGGTTTGTCTCCTGTGAGCATCAGATCAGATCAGATCAGATCAGACTGTAAATGATCACGTCACTCCCTCAAATCTGGCCTGTTGGAACTTCATCAGTATATAATCATAAGCTGGGATGCAGCGGATTCATCAGGGCGTTTCTGTCTCCAGGATCAGATCAAACAAGTCGAGTCAATGTTTAAACACATGATCACCCTTGAGATTATGTCATAGTTTTTAATTGGATTAATGGCATGGAAAGGGCTCATTATTTAAATAAGTCATATCCAAGTCGAGTTCACTCAAAAATGATCATTCTGTTATCATTCAGTCACCCTCAAACAATAGTGAGAAACAGACTGAAATTTAAATCATTATTTGAACAGCTCAACACCATCATTGTTATTGAACTGAATCAACACTGAACTGAATCAACAATGAACTGAATCAACAATTAACTGAATCACTGAAGTGAACCAACACTGAACTGAATCAACACTGAACTGAATCAACACTGAACTGAATTGAATCACTGAACTGAATTGAATCACTGAACTGAATCAACAATTAACTGAATCACTGAACTGAATCAACACTGAACTGAATCAACACTGAACTGAATTGAATCACTGAACTGAATCAACACTTAACTGAATCAGCAATTAACTGAATCAGCAATTAACTGAATCAACAATTAAAGGTGGGGTATGTGATTCTCTTTTTTGTCCATTTTTTCTAAATCACTTGAAATCCTATTCATAACCCACTTACAGCCACTGAGTTAGAAGCACTGAAATGAAAATTAAGCAATTTAATTATCTGTGGAACGGGCAGGACTCGAAAAACTCCAGCCAATCATTTCCAAGACCACCTAGAATCATTGGACAGTAAGTCCGTCAATCAAACGGTCGTACCATACCCCCCTTCCCCCTCCCCCCTCCCCCCTCCCCCTCACGCGAATCAGGGCCAGCGTCGGAGGAAAGAAGGTAGGACCATTTGAGTTGTGTATTTTCAAAATCTGCCGGCCGTTTTGCAAATCCCATACCCCACCTTTAACTGAATCAACACTTAACTGAATCAACACTTAACTGAATCAACACTTAACTGAATCAACACTTAACTGAATCAACACTTAACTGAATCAACACTTAACTGAATCACTGAACTGAATCAACAATTAAATTAACTTAATCAATACTGAAATGAACCAACACTAAACTGAACTAAATCAACACTGAACTGAATCAAAACTGAATTTTACTTTGTTTTTAAACATTACAAAGCATCAAAGCAATACAGATAAACATGAACTGAATCAACACTAAACTGAACTGAATCAAAACTGAATTTTACTTTGTTTTTAAACATTACAAAGCATCAAAGCAATACAAATAAACATGGAAAAAACACAACAAAAAAGATACACAGACACAAATAAGTTGCCAGGGTAACAAAAAGACAAGAACAATGCAATGCATTTACCTTAAGAGGACAAACAAATCTCTGGGATTAAGAGAGATGTGATATGACATTGATTCTGTTAAATATGTGAAATTTAGCTAGAAGAAAACACAAATTAATTATGTAATATTGTCCTGTTTTCTCTTTTGAGTAGTCAAACAAACCAAAGAAAAAGAACAAACAAAAGAAAAGTCACTTACAAAATAAGATTGGATAAAAATTTACAAATCTGAACTGAATCAACAGTGAACTGAATCAACACTGAACTGACCTGAACTGAATCAACACTGAACTGAACTGAATAATGACACCATTGTCTTTTCAGAGCTGCTTTACAGAGTATTTGAATGTGTCTCATATTTGATGAAGTTTGCATCATTGATTCTGTTATTTTCCTTCTGATCCCTGTGAAGCTATATATTGTATTAATGAGTAATGAAATAAAGCGTGAGATTCACAAGAGAAGTAGCAGTGTTCATTACATGTGTCAGTTTGTTCTTTTAACTCTAACGGCTGATTCAGTTCACAAAACTAAATGGTGTTCTTTGAATCGGAGTGATCAGGTTCTCAAGAAACAAACTGATTCAACGATTCATTCTCAGCAGTCAATGCTTCACTGTGAGGCAAACTTTTACAGAATAACATCACAAACACAACAACCATTCTGGTACTTTTAAGGTGATTTTGAAGCCTGAAAGCCTCAACATGAGGACGAACAGTGTTTCTAGTGGACTCTGGATTGTTCTGGTTGTTTTGTAAAAGAAACAGCCTTTGAGTATGAACACTACACCATATAAACATGATCCTCCTGATATCTAGGCTGGTCACGTGAGCATTTCACAGGAGTTAGTCCTGTTCCATTCACAATCTCACAAAACAGCAGGAAAAGCTTTAGTAACAGAATACACAGGCACATTTCTATGGAAGCTTGTTTCCGCCACAGAATAAAAAGTTGCGATTGTCTTTTAAAAAATTACCTCACAATTGCGAGATATAAAGTAAGAATTGCGTGATATGAAGTCCGAATTGTATTTTAAAGTAAGAATTGCATTATATTAAGTCGCAATTGTGTGTAATAAATTCAGAATCGTGTTATAAAGTCAGAATTGTGTGTAATAAATTCAGAATTGTGTTATAAAGTCAGAATTGTGTGTAATAAATTCAGAATTGTGTTATAAAGTCAGAATTGTGTGTAATTCAGAATTGCGTTATAAAGTCAGAATTGAGAAAAAGTTAGAATTGTGTTATAAAATCAGAATTGTGTGTTATAAAGTCAGAATTGTGTGTTATAAAGTCAGAATTGTGTGTTATAAAGTCAGAATTGTGTGTAATTCAGAATTGCGTTATAAAGTCAGAATTGAGAAAAAGTTAGAATTGTGTTATAAAGTCAGAATTGTGTGTTATAAAGTCAGAATTGTGTGTTATAAAGTCAGAATTGTGTGTTATAAAGTCAGAATTGTGTGTAATTCAGAATCGTGTTATAAAGTCAGAATTGTGTGTTATAAAGTCAGAATTGTGTGTTATAAAGTCAGAATTGTGTGTAATTCAGAATTGCGTTATAAAGTCAGAATTGTGTGTTATAAAGTCAGAATTGTGTGTTATAAAGTCAGAATTGTGTGTAATTCAGAATTGCGTTATAAAGTCAGAATTGAGAAAAAGTTAGAATTGTGTTATAAAATCAGAATTGCGAAATATACAGTCAGAATTGCATTATAAAGTCAGAATTGCATGATATAGTCACAATTTTGTGTAATAAAGTCAGAATTGCGAAATATAAAGTTAGAATTGTGTTATAAAATCAGAATTGCGAAATATACAGTCAGAATTGTGTTATAAAGTCAGAATTGCATTATAAAGTCAGAATTGCATGATATAAAGTCACAATTTTGTGTAATAAAGTCAGAATTGCGAAATATAAAGTTAGAATTGTGTTATAAAGTCAGAATTGTGTGTAATAAAGTCAGAATTGCATTATAAAGTCAGAATTGTGTGTAATAAAGTCAGAATTGCATTATAAAGTCAGAATTGTGTGTAATATGGTCAGAATTGTGTGTAATAAAGTCACGGAATTCTGAGATATAAAGTCAGAGCTGAATTTTCATCATCATTACTCCAGTCTTCAGTGTCACATGATCCTTCAGAAATAATTCTAATGATAATTTGATGCTCAAAAAACATTTATGGTTATTATCAATGTTGAAACCTGTTCAGATTTTTATGGAAACTGATACATTTTATTTTTCAGAATTATTTGATAAATAAAAAGTTAAAAAGAACAGCATTTATTTTGAAATAGAATCTTTTGTAACATTATAAATGTCACTTTTGGGGGGCCACGTGATGCAGGCGGTGAGGAAAGACGTGCTTTGGTGAGCTCCTCTGACTAGCTATATTATTCATCGAAAATCCTTCATTAATCTTACTAACTGGTAGAAATTTGTGTCTATTACGTATCTGGAAATCCATTATTGTTTATGGCAGAACACAATCCACGCCGAAAAGGACGTAAAACGCGAGCAATTAGCAAAACTGCCGAAACTAACGACCTCGACACGCTAACAATGGCCGAAGATGTGGAAGGTGAAATATCATTACAGACTCTGTGGAAGGAGATCAAAGCAAGCAAAGAGGACATTAGCAAAAAAATTGATAGGATGACCACTGACATTCAGGCCAAATTGACCCGTATCGAAACATCTATGACAACGTTATCTGAACAGATGGGCGAGGTCGAAGCTAGAGTAAGCGCCACAGAGGACGACTTGAGAGACACTCGTTCGACAGTCAGTTGCTTGGAGAAAGATGTATCCTACCTTAAAGAAAAAGTGCAAGACCTGGAGAACAGAAGCAGGAGATCTAACATTCGTATTGTTAACTTGCCGGAAAAATCCGAGGGAGGCAATATGGTTTCGTTTCTGGAACGCATTATTCCAGAGATCCTTGGCGCCGAAAACTTTCCAACGCCTCCGACAATTGAGAGGGCGCACAGAACGGGACATATTTCGTCGAACAGAACGACTCCAAGGATAATCGTGGCGAAACTCCTGAACTTCAGAGAGAAGCAGAGAATCCTTCAATTGGCGAGAGAACGTAAAGAAGTATACCATGAAAACCGGCGCATTCATTTCTTCCCTGATTTTAGCGCGGAGCTGCAAAACGATCGGAAAGCTTACACGGAGGTGAAGCGAATGTTGAGAGATCGGGAAATCGAGTACTCCTTCGTATACCCTTCCAAACTTCGGATCCTGCACAAGGGTAAAGCTAAGATCTTCTCCACGCCATCTGAGGTTAAGAACTTTATTGATTCACAAAGCAAGGACACAGAATATTTTACTCCTGAATGAGAATTGAGTTACTATTCTCTAATGTCCTTCAAAGATCCCATGCCATGTGAGTTGAGTATAGACTTTAATTTTCTTCTTTAATTTCGTTGACAGAAGGTCATCATTACAAATAATATCAATGTTGCTAGATCACATTACCTCTGTTGTGTTGACTGTTCAGCTAGTCTAATGTAATAAGTCCTTTGAATTTAAGTTTGTTAATTTATTCAATAAGTATAATGATAATAGAAGATACTGACAGATATACACTTTTATTTTATTCATTTATCTTTGGTGGTGAAGTGTTGATACGTCATATAGGTGGATATATGGCTCGTCAGTGTTAGCTACAAGTTCGGTAGCAAAGGGTTTTAATAAGGCTATCTAGTTCGCCTTTTTTTTATTTTTCTTTATTTTTATTATTATTATTATTATTTGAGTTAAAATTTTTAGCTCGGGTACCTTGTTTTCTATTTTTTTCTATTTTTTTTCACGCAACAAGATATTTCACATTATGTTACTGGAGTCCTACACGGTTACTTTAAAGTTCATGTCGAATGGCTAGTACTTTAAATTGTGTATCATGGAATGTCAGGGGTTTAAATAATCCAGTTAAAAGAAAGAAGGTGCTTTCATATTTGAAAAGGGTAAACACTGATATAGCTTTTATTCAGGAGACTCATCTTACAGATCAGGAACATAAAAAACTTAGGAGAGAATGGGTTGGTCAGGTCTATTACTCATCATTCTCATCTAGTGGTCGAGGTGTAGCATTATTAATTCATAAAAAAATACAATTTAACTTGATTAATACACACTCTGATAATATTGGAAGATATGTAATTGTTGAATGTGAGTTAAACAGGGAACATATAACCTTGGTAAATGTTTATGGTCCAAACCATGATGATCCAATCTTTTTTAGTAAATTACTATTAAGATTAGCTACTGTTAAGGGCAACTGTATTTTTGGAGGTGACTTTAATCTAGTTCTAGATCCACTTAAGGACAGATCCTCAAAAAAAGCTCCTAAATCAAAATCAGCAGCTATTTTGAGTCAAGGAATGACTGACTTGGGGCTGTATGATGTATGGCGCAATCTCTATCCAGACCAAACTGATTACTCATTCTATTCAAATGTACATAATGTTTACTCAAGAATAGATTTCTTCTTAGCATCACAATCAATAGCTTACCAAGTTAAGGATTGTGTTTTTCTTCCTGCATCCATCTCTGACCACAACCCTGTTAAGCTTACGTGGGAACCAACAATGGCTTTACCCTACTCTAAAAACGGGAGATTTAGAACTTATATGCTGAAAGACCCAGACTTTATCCAGTTTATGACAAAACAAATTCAAATTTTTCTTAAGGCTAATGCTAATTCAGCCTCACATTCAATTATATGGGAGGCACTTAAAGCATTTATGAGAGGACATATTCTCTCATACGGGGCATATAAACAAAAAGAAAAGAGAGCTGTTTTAACAGAGTTAGAAAAAGAAATAAGATCATTGGAATTAGAACATTCATTGACTAATAATGAAGAATGTTTGACACAACTTACTCAAAAACGGGTATTATACAATAACATGTGCACCCAGAAGGTTGAGTCTATTATGGCAAGAACAAAATATCATTACTACGAATTTGGAGATAAGACTAGTAGATTATTGTCATGGCAAATTAAAAAAGAAGAATCAGATCGATATATCCACATGATAAAATCAAATGACGGAAGATATATAAAGGACCCTAAAGAAATTAATATTTTATTTAAGGACTTTTATGAAACTTTGTACAAAACTGATCACGGTCAAGGAAATGTTGATGCTAAATCTTTTTTAAATAAAATACAGGTACCTAAGATTGGTGATGAGGATAATAAACTATTGAATTCAGACATAACTGAAAATGAGGTACTTCAAGCCATTAATGCTTTGGAAAATAACAAGGCCCCTGGACCAGACGGCTTCCCGATTGAGTATTTTAAGTCGTTTTCAAATATATTATTAACTCCTTTTACAAACATGATTAAAGAATCACTTGAGAGAGGCACACTTCCACACTCCCTGGAATTGGCAACAATAACACTACTTCCTAAACCAGGGAAAGATAGGCAAATATGTGGGTCTTATAGGCCATTAAGTCTTCTTAATGCTGATTATAAAGTTTTGACCAAATTGCTTGCCCTAAGACTAGAAACTGTTATGACAAAAATAATACATCCAGATCAGACAGGATTCGTTAAGAATAGACAAGGATCAGATAATATTAGAAGGCTATTACATATAATTGATATTGCTCAAAAGCAGAAATTATCAATGTTTATTCTGTCTATGGATGCCGAAAAGGCTTTTGACAGAATTGAGCCTACTTTTCTTTTTGCAACCATAGAAACTATGGGCTTTGGTTCTAAGTTCATTGGATATTTAAAAGCTATTTTTGATTCCCCTAAAGCACAAATATACACCAATGGTATTATGTCAAGCACCTTTGCATTATCTAGAGGTTGTAGGCAAGGCTGTCCTATATCTCCCTTATTATTTGCCCTGGCTGTTGAACCTCTCGCTATCGCAATAAGGTCCCATACTGTAATAAAGGGAATTAAAATTGGTACTAATGAACACAAATTATCCCTTTATGCTGATGACCTGTTGATATACCTGACCAATCCACAATTCTCTATTCCCCCCTTGCTACGTGTATTTGAGGAATACAGTGATATATCTGGCTATAAATTGAATTATGACAAGAGTGAAGCATTTCCTATCAATATACCAGATGAGTTAAAACATATGGTTACACCACTAACACTATGCACTAATGGGTTTAAATATTTAGGTATTCAGATTGATTTAACACATGTCGACATGTTCAAAAAAAATTACTCCATACTTCTGGAAAGAGTGAAAGATGATATGCTAAAATGGAAAGAATTACCCTTATCATTAATTGGCAGAGTCAATGTTATAAAAATGGTAATTTTACCTAAATATATGTATGCATTTCAGTGTCTCCCCTTGAATATCCCTAAGTCTTATTTTAAGGAACTAGATAAAGCGCTTTCTGGCTTTCTGTGGAAAGGCAGAAACCCTAGAGTCAAACTTCTTAAACTTCAAGCACCGTATAAGAAAGGTGGGCTAAACCTTCCCAATTTTAGACACTACTACCTAACTTCGCAGTTTCGGCCTAGGCCTATATGGGTCTGGTTACATCCCGATAAGGTTGATACTAACTGGACAGTGATAGAACAGTGGGAGATGGGTTCCATCCCACTAAAGGTAATTCCTTTTTTGGGGTCAAAAAGATGTTTGTCTACATTCACTAAAAACCCGTTCATACTTCATACTTTTTCTGCATGGATGGAATCGCATAATCTTTGCAGCCTTAGTATTGCTCCACTTAGGCATTTACCCCTTTGTGAAAACCCTATTATACCTCTTGGTATTGCTGATAGTACCCTAAAAGCATGGGCGAGTAAAGGTTTAAAGACACTGGACGACTTGTATGCCAATAACTCTTTAATGAGCTTTGAATTGCTATCCCAGAAATATAAAATCCCCAAACATAATTTCTTCAAATATTTGCAAGTCAGGCATTGGGTCAAAGAGATCACCCCCCAGACATTTCCTAAAATTCCAACACTGTCGCCGTTTGAAAATGTTATGTTTAACAAGATTGTGTCCTCCCCAAAAGGTATTGCTTCTGTAGGATACAGCACATTAACAAATAATTTTAAACCATTTGACAACTTAATCTTGAAGCAGAGGTGGGAAAGAGATCTTGACTGTGCATATGATCTGGTGGAGTGGGAATGTGTTATGGAAAGAATGCAGACTATTTTAATATCTACCAAACATAGACAAATCCAATTTAATATTCTGCATCGAACATATTACACTCCTCAGAAACTTCACATGTTTAATACGGACATATCTGCAAAATGTCAAAGGTGTAAGAGGGCTGAAGGCGATTTACTCCATATGCTTTGGAATTGTCCTATTTTGAATGACTTTTGGGAATATATAATTGATATTTCTTCAAAGGTTATAGGTATCCCAATTAGTAACGATCCTAGAATTTGGATATTAGGGGATACTGATTTATTAAATTCCTCTCATCATAAAAAGTATTTCACACTATTGGCAGGAACTGCGGGGAAAAAATGTATATTAGTGAACTGGAAATCGACTCATTCTCCATCAAGAAAACAATGGATCAATGAACTAATTTCATATTGCACCCCTGAGAAAATCCTTTTCAATGTTAGGAAATCACCGAAAACTTTTGGAAAAATTTGGGGATCTTTTTTGGAGCATTTACCTTCTCTTATTGCAAATTAATTGCAATCACACTCCTTACATTTTAGATTTTATATGATTAGTGCAGCGAAATAAGTGAGATCTGAATTGCGTGTTTTTTTTTTTGTTTTTTTTTGGGTGGGAGGGGGGGGGTTGTTATGTAGTCTGATTTTGTAAAAGAAAAATGTCAATTGTTATGTTATGTATATATGTTTTGCTTCATGTATCATAACTGAAAATAAAACTATACAAAAAAAATAAATGTCACTTTTGTAACATTTACTGTCACTTAAACTATGTAATGCATCCTACCTGAATAAAACTTAATTTCTTTAAAACAAAAATATGTTATTGACTGCAAACTTATGAACACAAGAGACAAAAATATGTAGTTTGTTTAAAATACACAAACAAGATTTGAATGCCATTTATTGCACAGCTACAATGATGAACACAACAGCAAAACAACCTGACAGAACAGTTCTCTTCATCCCAGAAGTGAAGAGACAGCCGGCAACACCAATGATGAAGTCAGACGATTATATTTCAATGCTTTAGTCAATTTAAATTGGCACAAATCTAGAAAAAAAACAGTTCTGAGAAGCATGGAGTCACACCCAGACTTACTGATGAGCTGGAACCATTGGGAAGCAGTGTGTGTGTGTGTGTGTGTGTGTGTGTGTGCGCGCGCGTGTGTGTGTGCGCGTGTGTGCGTGTGTGTGTGCGAGAAACCACTTCAGCACAAATGATCCATTCCAGCAGGACAATGACCAAAACACACAGCAAAACAACTGAAGATGGGCAGAAGTGAGGGATGACCCGAACAGTGGGGTGGAGCAGAAGTATTATGACACATGAACATTCATGTTAATAAACTAATCCATATTTACTTGTATTCATATTCAGAGAATCTGAGCATCGGCATGTTTCAGTGACTCGACCGCGAGGACATATTGATTTAAATATGCCCTCTTATACTTTTTCACATATTTCATGCAGTTTGTAATAAAGCTGATTGTGAATGTAAAAGTTTCACAGATCAAAGATAAATGAGGTTTTTGTCTCCTAAATGAAAGAAGTGATTCTGGACTGAAACGAGTCGTCGGTGTAATCCAGTCTCACTTCATGCTGAATCTGCGTAGGTTTTAGTGGTGGGGAAAAATCGATTCTATTCAGTATCGCGAGATTTTGCGCACACAATATCGAAACAGTAGTGCAAAGTATCGCAATATTTAATTATAAAATGAACTGTTTTCGCCATTGGTTTTCTCGGAGTTTAATCTGATAATTTACATTTGCGTATTACATCCACAAGGTAGCGCTTTGTTGTCGTGCATTCAACAGCAAATTCAAATGAAAATGCAACCCTCTACAATGCGAGGAAATCACTTGCATATGAGAGTAAATTTCACTCTGGGTATGAATAATGTATATCATCATTAGCCACTGGCTAACAAATTCTTAGATTTTACTCGGCAGTGTGTGAGATGGCAAGTATGTTTACCATAGATATATTTCCACTCGCTGAACACTGACTGAGTGCTTGAGAGCTTCGCTCTCCGTCAAGCGATCATTCAGCTCAGCGTACCTGTGTGTGACGTACCGTTTCTCTCACGCACACAAAGAGAGTGAGAGAAAGTTACATACCACGCAAAATCGACGTGCTACATGTAAACTATATTCTTGTTTGTATTTTCCTGTAAAAATAACTGAGTTCATCTGGTATTATTCAGCTTTTAAGAACAATCAGAAGAGATGCCGGTTTCTCCGGTAGTGGGTGGAACTAATGCGCAAATGGCAATCTTATTGGATGGTACTCATCCCTGTTTTAATTTCAGCAAATCAAGGCGAACGAACGCTAAAATTCATGAACACAGCATTACTAAAGTTCCATCCTTAAATAGGCTTATGCTTGATTGACTGGTTTTAAGAGTGTACATTTAGATATTTAAAAAGCTGTGCCGAATTAAATGTGACATTTGAAGTGAGTTGAGCAGTCTTAGTTTCCTCATTTTTTGTAATGGGGGGGGGCATGAATCGCAATATATCGCAGAATCGATTCGCATTACTTGCTGTATCGCAGTATGTTAGGAATCGCAATAATATTGAATCGTGGCCCAAATATCGCAATACTATCGAATCGTCACATTTTGGCATATTCCCACCCCTAGTAGGTTTGTAACTAATTTGCATAATGCCAGCCTGTGGTGTTGATTGGCTGAGCAGCGACTCTGACCAATCAGAGCAGAGCAGCTCTCAGAGAGGCGGGGCTTAGAGAGATTGAAGGGTTTCAGACACAGAGAAAACAGCTGAAGCTGCGGTGGAGATTATGAGGAAATTACAGTGTTTTTGACCTTTGGATGCATGTAAAGCTGTTAGAGATTTAAAAACAAAATTGGAAACCTTAAAAATAGCATAATGGGGCACTTTAAATCAGTTTATGCAACAGTCTGCAGACTTTTCACTGTTAAATCGAAATATTCCACAGAAATCCTCCTTAATCTGAGATCCTGCTGTTCTCTGACATGTGAACAACCCCAAACAGTCTCTCTCTCACTCACACACACACCCATCCTGCATTCCTGCGCTTCATGTGCTGAGCAGCTCCTGGTCTGTAAGATACAGTGAAACAGCTGCGCCGCGACCTCTGACCTCCACTGACCTCCGCTGACCTCATTCCTCATCTGCCTCACACACACCGACACTGTGTGCAATTGCTGATCTGGGATTCTGGGAATTAGGAGGGCCTAAAACTTTCTTAAAGTCAACATGAAGTGGAAGTGTCTCTTCTCCTTTATTGTGCCGTATATCAATCACCAACTTGAAGTTATTGTAATAATTAAAGTACAAGAAACATGGCAGTTCTGCTTTATTTGTCTAGTTCTAATAGCAATAATTTCAACATGACGTCAGTCATATGTGCTCCATAAATACAAATGCTTTTTACATGGTAATTATAGTGCAACTATATTTACAACATAATGAAACTCCAGCCTAGAAGAAGATTTAACACTGTACTTGTCTCTGTTTCAGTGTCTAACAGCTGCAATCACACTAACTCAATACACACACACGTCTAGGCCATGAGGAACCAGTCAACTTCGTAATACACACTTACTACAAAACATCTGGACACACTTGACTAAATTTGAGTCTTGGGATGTTTTGCAACTAAAGCTTTTGCTGAATTTAATCGCCTTAAATTTAAAGAGAAATAATAATTTCAGTGTCATATTTCTCTCACTATTCCTGTTTCAACTCATATTTTTTTTAATAACAGATTCCAAATGATTTTTGTAGCCATGACTAAATAAGTGTTTGTGTTGATGAATGAATGTGTGCAGATTTAGAGCAGCTTGCTGTTTTAATTATGATCTTATTAAAAGCAACTGCTTCAATATCAAAACACTCCACAAACCACAATATAACTGCAACTACTAGCAGGTTATAGTTTATGTTTATTAAGTTAATAGTTTTATAGTTCAGTGATCATGATGGAACAACAACCAACATTTTGAGCCATTAATGTGGTGATGACAGCAGAAATAAACCCAGTGTTAAAAGCGGTTAACTAGTGATCTATTATGTTTCCGTGTATGAGAGCTTTCAGATTATGGGATGGACGAGTGTTTGAAGAAAACGAGGGAGTGAAGAGAACACACACGTCATGATCTCAAATAAAGCCTTCAATAAAAGCGTATTGAAACATGATAGAATATATAACATGTTTTTAGCATTGTCCTGGGTGGTTTCTAGGGTGTAGCTATGTGGTTATCAAACCCAAATATTTATTACAAACGAGGAAAACTATATAATTATTGATATCAACTATTAAGACTCGATGATAGGAACTATGGATCGACATTCAGTATTATAATATTTTCCTAATATTGTAATCATCACGAGCAAAAGTAATCGCTGCCTTACACACTCGCTCTTTGCTTAACTGAACACGTGTTGTTAAATAAACACATAACATGCTATTTTACAGCTGTATATCACTGACATATAGTGAAGGATTCTGTCATCAGTCAGAGATGAGTGTCAAAGAAATATCAATAACAAGCATTTGCTTTGAAAACAATACTTATTGTGAAACGCACTGAATTGCCCGGCCCTATGGTGTTTTCTAGCACAATGGTTAATGCTGATGATGTTTGGGACACAAACACACACACGTTTCTACACACTTCTGATATCATCGTGCCAGAAACATCTCGAGGAGAAACTCAACTTGTTACTCCTGCAAGCTTTATTCCACATCGGAAATATTGGTACTTCCCATTCTGAAATCCATCAAGACAACAGCTTGTGTGTCTCAACAACAACAGTGTGTGCCCCACTTCAGTGACCTTTAACCTTTGACCTCTGGCCCTAAACCCCAGGGTCAGGCATGTGTGCTGCTGGAATGAGGTGAGGGCCCCTGATCGGGACGCTTACCAACCAGTGAAAATGCTGTTCTTGGCATTAGACTGAAACTTATGTTCCGACCTTATGTATCGATTTAAACCTTTTAATAAAAATGCAATGCCTTGTTAAAGCTTTCTCAGATAGTTATAAGGCATTAATAATCAGACACAATGCAAGGGGACACAAAGCACTCAGGGACGAACGGGCAGCTGAAAGAGCGACAGCACACAAAGGGCTCAGTCTATTAACACACACACAGGCCAAATCAATCAACTTCAACTCTACTGGTCATCTTATTTTATTAAGATTTTTTTCATTATTGAATGTTAGTGATGCCAAGAGCATTGCTAGGCTGTTGTGGGTGGTTGCCAGGGCGTTAACATGCAGATGCTAAGGTGCCCTGAGTATTATGTTACTATACAGTTGCTAGGGTGTTGTGGGTGGTTCCCAGAGTGTTATGCAGTTGCTAGGGTGTTTTGAGCAGTGTGTTACTATGAGGTTGGTAGGGTGTTGTGGGTTGTTGCCAGGGCGTTGCTATGCAGTTGCTAGGGTGTTGTGGGTGGTTCCCAGAGTGTTATGCAGTTGCTTGGGTGTTTTGAGCAGTGTGTTACTATGAGGTTGCTAGGGGTGTTGTGGGTGGTTGCAAGGGTGTTGCTATGCAGTTGCTAGGGTGTCGTAGGTGGTTGCCAGGGGTTTACCATACATTTGCTAAGGTGTTTTGAGCAGTGTGTTACTATGAGGTTGCTGGGGTGTTGTGGGTGGTTAACAGGGCGTTGCTATGCAGTTGCTAGGGTGTTGTGGGTGGTTTCCAGGGCATTGCTATGCAGTTGCTAGTGTGTTTAGGATGGTTCCCAGTGTGTTGCCATACATTTGCTAAGGTGTTATGAGCAGTGTACTACTATGAGGTTGCTGGGGTGTTGTGGGTGGTTACCAGGGCATTGCTATCCAGTTGCTAGAGTGTTGTGGGAGGTTCCCAGGGTGTTGCTATGCATTTGCAAGGGTGTTTTGAGCAGTGTGTCACTAAGCAGTTGCTAGGGTGTTGTGGATGGTTCCCAGGACGTTGCTATGCAGTTTTTAGGTTGTAGTGGGTGGTTCCCAAGGTGTTGCAATTTTTAGATGTTTTGAGAGGATTTTAAGGTGCGTACCATTCGACAGGGTCCCTACACAAGTGTTCACTGCTCCCTACTCCCTGAGCACGGTTTTTCAGTTGAAGTGAACTTCGCTGACTATAACCGCTCATTTGGAATGCCCTGCAAACGTCATCAAAGAAAGTTAATGACGGGGTCGCACAGATTATGACATTAACATAAATATATATAGGCTTACATTAATATTTTAATTTAGTTTCATAATTTAATTAAATTTCATTTAATTAATTAATTTAATTAAATATTTAATGTAATATCACATTTAAAATATATACACTATACAATAATTAAAAAAACATTAAGTAGCCTACTATAAATATAATGAAAAACGTATGTTTATACTTAATTGAAAGACTTAATTGACTATTGCTGCTATTACTTGACTATTAACAGAATTGAAGCTCTCTTGTAAGTGTCATGCAATATGAAAATAAACTTTTATTTGGTCTATGTGTATGTGTTTTTAATCAATGGTTATATAATTGCATAGCGGTCTCGTGCGCCTTCTTCCCACGTTCACCCCAACCGTTACAAATACTGTAATTTGTATAATAATAACCAAATGTAAGAATACTTACACACATACGTAAACTCATTTATGAACATATATTTATGACCGCTCTGACTGGTTATGACATGGTGCGCAATGCCAGTTGGGTGATCATCGCTCTCCACTTCCTGTGAAGTGATGTTCCCTTATTCCCTATGCCGTTTGCAGTGCCCTTCGAACTGAAGATGTTCGTTCCCTTCGGATTGGAATCTCACTTAAGATGGCGAAATACCCTGTGAAGTCCACTTCGCAGTCCACTTACAGTCGAATGGAACGCACCTTTAGTGTTTTAGTGTAGTTGTTAGGAGGTTGAAGTGGTTGCCAGGGAACTTATACACAGTTACTAAGGTGCTTTGGGTGGGTTATAGTGTTTAGTGGGTTTCCCAGGGTGTTGCTATAGACCAGGGTTCCTCAATCTCGGTCCTGGAGGGCCGGTGTCCTGCACAGTTTAGCTCCAGCCCTGATCAAACACACCTGAGCAAGCTAATCAAGGTCTTCAGGATCACTAGAAACTCACAGGTAGGTGTGTTTGATCAGGGTTGGAGCTAAACTGTGCAGGACACCGGCCCTCCAGGACCGAGATTGAGGAACCCTGCTATAGACCTTATGTAGCTCCGCCCCTTTTCAGTGCTGTGCTCGTTGTCTTTTGACTTCCGGTCTGACTTACCAACGCATTCTCATCCTAGGGCATCATATCTGACACTTTTGACATTTCGTCTAAATCCAACGCGCATGGTACCCTTTAGCGTCAATATAACACGCACAGATATGGGTAGGTTTAGGTCTGGTGTAGGGTTAGGGTTAGACCGCTAGGAGGCGCCTTCTGACCCATATATATCTGCGTCTCATATTGACGCTAAAGGGTGCCATGCGCGTTGAAATGTAGACGAAATGTCACGAGCGTCAGTATATGACGCCTTGGGATGAGAACGGGCTGGACTTACCATGCACTTCACCAGATAATTACTCCTCGACAGCGATGCCATAGAGATATACAGAGCGACCGCAAAAACGGAAGTTCTAAGACAATATTCTAAAGATGGCAGCGCCCTCGTTTCTCTGGTGCATAAGGTCTAAACAGTCGTAAAGGTGTTTTGAGCAGTGTGGTGATATATGAAAAATGTCAGGTGGTTTGATATGTGTCTGTGGTATATACTCTGATCATTGTGTTACTATGAGGTTGCCAGGGTGTTGCTATGCAGTTGTTAAGATGTTTGAAAGGATGTTTGTTAAGGTGATTGAGAGGATTCTAGTGTGTTTTAGTCCAGTTGCTATGGTGTTGTGAGTGGTTGCCAGGGCATTGATATGCAGTTGCTAAAGTGAACCGAGTAGTGCAATGCTATGCAGTTGTGAGGGTAATCTGGGTGGTTGCCAGGGCGTTGCTATGCACCTCTAGGATGTTGTAGGTGGTTACTAGGGCAAAATCGTTTTTAAAAATGCTTTTTTTAGAAAGCTGAAAACAAAAACAGAATCCAAAACATCCATGTGATTTTAACAGATGACATAATGCAGAATTCTCACTAAAGGAAGGCAGAAACCAGATCCTGATGGCCTCAACAAAACGGACTTAAGTAATTATTGACTCGACTCCTCAGTGTCCGTATGTTTGTGCATTCCACAGAACAAAAACACAGAAATATTAATCTTTCATTAAGAGGAAAGAAAAATGGCCCTGGGACTCAGAGGTCAACTTCCTGTTTGGACTGCAGGTGCGAGTGAACAGCACACAGCAACACACACACACACACACACACAAACACGTGACGGACTGACCCGCCTCCGTCCTCAACGCTCTGAAACTACACTGAGACTGTACTGTACTTCTGTTAAGAGCTTTTATCAGACAATAAAAATCAAAAGAAAACTAAGCAGAGAAAAGCCTCACTGCTTGCATTAAAAAAAATATGATTTGATATGCAGATATGACAGATAAAACTGTAATTTTAATTTACTTTCTAGTATAATTCAGGACTATTAAAAAAACTAAAATCTCATCAATTTGAGGTGTATCATTAATTTGGAAATTGTCATAAAAATTATTATTTTTCAAAAAAATACTTTTCCATCAAAGTGTGCATACTGTTCTATATATCAAGCATAATTATTAAGAATATCATGATATGTGATTTTTATGACAAAACTATTCATACTTTCATACTTCTTATCTTCTTCTTATCTTCTTCTTACATGTTTTCAAAATATTAAGCAATACAGTAAACTACTTTTACTGTAAGAGGCCAGTAAGAGTTTTTAATGTTTCTGAAAGAGTCTCTTCTGCTCACCAAGGCTGTGTTTATTTGATAAAAAATACAGTAAAAACAGTGAAATATTATTCCAATGTAAATCCGCTGTTTTCTATGTGAATATTTAATAAACTGTCATTTATTCCTATGATCAAAACTGAATTTTCAGCATCATTACTCCAGTCTTCAGTGTCACATGATCCTTCAGAAATCATTCTAATATGATGATTTGATGCTCAAAAAACATTTATGATTATTATCAGTGTTGAAAGCAGCTTCATATTTCTTCAGGATTATTTGATGAATAGAAAGTTAACATAACAGCATTTATTTTAAAATAGAACTCTTTTGAATGTTGATAACGTAGTTCTCTTTTTAAAAATAAATTGAGCTGAAATCATTGATTTATGTTTTCATGACTCAACAGAGGTAAAGCTCATCTTGAAACATTTCATTAAAAATCCATTCTGAATGTGAATTTTGGACTTTAGGCATTCGACTGTTGAGTTCTATAACAAAAAGTAAAAATCGATTCTTTCTTGTTCAGGGTGAGTTCTTTGGCTTGAGAAACCAGCTTACTTTAATCGCTGCTAAAAGCACAATGTGTTTGTGTAATGGCATTCTGAACTCAGTGTAATTGTGCAGTTTTGCCTCAAGCGTCTGAAAGCAAGCCGTCACCTGAATCTGGAGGACAAAGAGAGACACACCTTCCCCGTAATTGAGCATTTCTACACTGAAGTGAGTGAGTGTTTGCTGGAGCTTGTCAGGGCCAGACGTGCGCTAGCGTGAGCAACGGATCCAAGCGTTCCAGCAAGTGAAAACTATTACAAAAGCTTGCAATAAATGCAAACGAGCAGGAGGAGCTGCAGTGAAAACAGGTCAGACACACTGAGGAGACAAAGACATGACATCAGCCCTGCACTAAACAACACACACACACACAGCAGAGGGGAGGGAGAGGAACAGCCGCCATCACAAGCTTCTTTTTTTTTACTTTTGTTTCATATATGTGACCCTGGAGTACAAAACCATGTCACATGGGTCATTTTGTTTAAATTGTGATGTATACATCATCTGCAGCTTTCATTGATGTATGGTTTGTTAGGATAGGACAATATTTGCCCGATATAAAACTATTTGAAAATCTGGAATCTGAGGGTGCAAAAAAAATCAAAATCTCCTTTAAAGTTGTGCATTTATGTTGGCGATTGTGCTGCATTCACTCACAGAAATAAATGTTTTATATATTTACGGTAGGAAATCTTTACTTAAAGGAACACGCTGACTTTTTGGGACTTTAGATTATTCACCGTATCCCCCAGAGTTAGATAAATCCATACATACCCTTTTCATCTCCGTGCGTGCTGTAACTCTGTCTGATGCAAGACTGGAAGTAAACGGCTCCAGCTAGCCTACTGCTCCCAATAAGTGACAAAATAACGCCAACATTTTCCTATTTATACATTGTGTCACGGTGTGTACAAATAACAAGGTCATATGAGACATTGCCATCTTTTAACCGTATACATGCTGGGAACTATATTCTCAGAAGGCGAAGCACTGCTACTTTGGCGGAGTGATTAGTGCAACACTCTTAGTGAGCGAACTCTCTGCTCCTCACCGCGGGGCTAGCTAAACTAGGATAGCGGTGGGTGTGTCAGACAGAGTTACAGCACGAACGGAGATGAAAAGGGGATGTATGGACTTATCTAACTCTGGGGGATACAGTGAATAGGCTAAAGTCCCAAAAAGTCGACGTATTCCTTTAATATCCTAATGTTTTTTGGCACAAAAGAAAAATCTATAATTTTGACCCATACGACTAGTGACTGGTTTTGTGATCCAGGGTCACATATTTGTTGAACATTAACAGAAAGGCATTAATAACTGAAAGTTTTACAAACAAGACTGAGCTTACATTCAATCATCACATCACAATATACATACTATTCCCAACAGTGAGTAAGTTAAAGATAAAAGAAAAAGAAAGAAAAAAAGAGAAAAAAAAAAAGGAAAAGAAAAGTAGGGGAGTAGGACATTTTTTCAACCCTAAAAACAAAATCTTCCAATAAGGAGTACAAATATACACTGCTTTAGGACTTTATCTCTTGCAATGTCTCCAAATATACAAGAAATTCCTCCTTAAAAAACAATAATTGTGGGGGAATTTAGAAAAATTTACATTTGTCTTTTACATTTTTTTTAATGCAGTCGCAACAAGTTCAGGAGGCATTAGAAAACAGTTCCAGCTTTTAATGTTGTTTATATGTCTATGTGGGTTTTTTAATATGCTTTAAGCCAAACCATGTGTAAATTCATAAGTCGACAGCATTGCTGAGTATTTTCTCCCTAAAACTGCAGTGAACCAAAGACAGTCTCAAAAACACGGTTTGAAATCGCTGGTGTTTCTGACGTCACAAACTACCTTGTAACCAATCAGATCAACGTGTGATCGTCAACGAGTGGGTCTCTGAGCTGAGTGAGTGGAGGCGGGGATCATTTGCATATTCATAAAACCGTGCATACTAAATGAAGAAAAGGGTGTCGAGTTACATTCAAGATATTTTAAGACATGAATTTTTTTCACGAAAAAAAGTTATTATGTCATTTGGTGATCAAAGAAGAGTTTAAGGGATACAATTATTGACTAAAGGGGGACATTAAAGTCGCCATGAAATCAAAATGAACAGTTCTTGTTTTTTATGTAATATTATGTAATATTGTGTTTATTATAAATGTGCACATCATTATTGTGATGATAATTTTGAATCAGAATAAGTTCCTCTTGTAGCATCTCTTCACTGATGATGTGGGCGGGGCAACCTGTCACTCACAGGATATCAGCCAATAGCAAACCACAACCATCCAATCAATTCCCAACAGACACAATCAAGCCTTGCCCACATCTGTTCTTGTTCCAGAAGCGATTCACTCGGATATATGACACAATAAAGGAGAAAAGACCATGAAACTCCCTTTCATGCAGACTTTAAAATACTTCCTACTATCTCAGTTTATAGACAATTAGAAGTAAACCATTCATAGGTTGATACATAAATATCAAATAAATATATAGGCTTTTGAACACAGAAACACTGGCTCAACCAATGACCCATATGTTAGTTAAGATACAGCTGAAGATGTTTAGGTGGGAGTTAAACCAGTCAATACATTTCGTATTTCTAACCTAATCCAGTTGCAATGAATGAACACGACAACAACACGAACAGACGCTGTAACATGTAGATGTTGCACAATGATTTCCAGCAACACTAAATGCAGAATGAGAAGGATTTGATTCTGCTTAATCTAGGAAGGAATTTCTGAGGGAAACACAGCATGTTCATGTCAGGCCGGAGGAAGCTTTTCAAAGTCCTATTCTTTCATAACGCTCGTCTCGCGATCATATATCAGAGCATTGAGCTGAGAAACAACAGAACGAGAGGCATTTCAGAGAGACAAGGGCTTTATGTGGAGCATTTCTCATGCAAATGATCACAGACTCAATGCAGACACTGAATGAAGCCTTATGGAAATCCAGCAGCGTTTCAGAGATCACTTACTGTACGAGCAAAACTTACTTACTGTATGAGGAAAACTCACTACTTGGGGAGTGACTGGGACTGTAGGAACAGTGTTTGTGTGTAGGGGTGCGAACATGACAGTAGGCACGCACGCTACCTTTATGAAACTTCCAGCATGAGCTGGGGGAATTTTTGAGGCTGCTGGAACAGCACTTGTGTGTAGGGGAGCATACATTGACGTGGGCACATGACCAACAAGTGACAGAAAAGGCAGAAAAGTGCTCTTTTTGTGCTTTATGTGTGTCGCCGTTAAAATGGCGTTTGTTTGCAGGTGAGCGTATTTCGTAACCGGCCCATTGACTGCAGTATATACATTTCCAGCCGCCTGTGACGAGGGGACTGGTGAATGTTTGAATAGCTTTCGGGAGATTGGTCCGGCCTCGGCGTGACTCAAACTCTCCTTTTTCTTCCCACAGCTAAGAAGTCTTGCGAGGCTCAGGGTCCAATGCAATCTTGGGTCGGGGTCCCCGCCTCTCAGGGAACTGTCGAGTGACTGCTGGTGCTGCTTTCACCCGATGAGGCGTACGAAACTTACTGTACGAGGGAAAACTTACTGTGTGAGAAAAATTTACCGTGTGAGGAAAACTTACAGTACTTACTGTATGAGGAAAAACTTACTGTACGAGGAAAACTGACTGTACTTACTGTATGAGGAAAACTTACTGACATTTCAGACATGAAATAGAAACAATAAAATAGTTTTGTCAAAAGACCAAAATAAAGCAACTGGTGATTAGTGGTGTCACAATATATCCCAATACAAAAATGCAACAATATATTGTGTATAGTTCACACAAAATGAAAATTACTGTGTGAGAAAAATGTTTAAGTTTTCAGAGTTTTAGTGTCAGGACTACATTAAGCTACTAGTAGGAATTTGTGGGTCCTGATAATGCCAAATGTCTGTTACCAAATGTTACCAGTAAAAAGTGGCCGATATATCTAGTCAGTGACAGTGAAAGCATATTCGTCTAAAACAATCAATTTTGTTCAGCTTCAGAATCATGAATTGTTATTCTGGTCTGGTGTCTCTATTGTTCATTGGGTTTCAAAAAGTCTATTCATTTACACACACAATGTGTAAATGAATGTAATATAAAATTTACCATTTTAAATCAACAGTAATTTTTTGTTAACCTTTTATCATTTGTCTTGGAGTATTGCAATAATATGGTATCGTGCGTTCAGTATCGTGTTATGTATCGAATCGTGACATGAGGATATCGTTACACCTACGTGATGCATATCGGTTATCTGACAATCAATAAACAAAAACTATTCCGATCAATCTCTGAAATTGACTCACGTTTCTCGTCGTCTTGGTGCACTAAAGATGCGGCTCTCGACAAAACATCCAGAGGCGTCTCCATTCTGGTCCAGACCCTGAGCGGGAAAACCAGATCGTTAAAGGGATACTTCACCCAAAAATGAACATTATCTCATAATTTACTCGCCCTCAAGCCATCCTAGGTGTTTATGACTTTCTTTTTTTCAGTTGAACACAATCAGAATGATATTGAAAAATATTCCAGCTCTATAATGGGAGTGAATGGAGCCTGAGATTTTGAAGCCCAAAAAAGTGCATCCATCATCATAACAGTAATCCATCCAGGGGTTAAGGCCTTCTGAGTCTGCCGCCAAGAAAAATATCCATATTTATAACTTTATAAACTATAATCACGATGTGTACGATGTACGACCATTAACACAAGCTATAGTTTATGAAGTTATATGGATATTTTTCTTGGCTTTTAGAAGGCCTTTATTAACCCCTGGATCGTATGGATTACTGTTATGATGATGGATGCACTTGGTCCTTCATAATCTGAGGCACCATTTACTCCCATTATAAAGCTGGGAAGAGCCTGGATATTATTTAATAAACTCTGAGTTCGGCTGAAAAAAGATAGTCATAAATAAACATAGGATGGCTTGAGGGTGGGTAAAATAAGGGATTTTTGGATGAACCCTCGAAAGTCAGCAACACGTGAATGTAACATTCTTTTCATGACGTCGCATCCGGAAGTAAACTAATACCAGTCAATACTGGAAAGCTTTGCCACAATCCACGTTTTCTCGTATTAATAAACAGTGCAAACATGTGGAGGTCTGAAACACTGCTCGCTCTTCCCACAGTTAACATTCCCAGAGCGCATTCCACAGACACACACACACACACACACAGCTGAGCGCCTTCCACCAGGAGATCCCAACTTTACAATGGGAATTATAACTTCGGGAATGCGCTTTGTGGACGCGCAGAACGAGAACGCGCCGCTATCGCTGTAACCAACCGCACGCGCGCGTTTACTTAATAACGTTTGCGGAGCATTTGCATTTTAGTCGCAAGTTAGTCATTCATGTTTTACTATCAATTGCTCGCACGTTACTTATTAATGTGCCGCATGAAACTGCGTGACCTCACATGTTCCGGAATTCTCGGGTTGTGTTACATTGTACGTGTTGTTGTCTTCGACTCTTTCCTTACAAGTGCTGCTTTATTTACGATTCCTGCTACTGTAATGACCATAACTCCGCTTATATCCACTCTCTTACATGTTAAAGAACAACTACGTACCACTTTGAAGCGCCACTTTGAAATCTCCACAATCACAAAGTCGATGAGAGATCCCGAGCAAAAAAGCCCCAAAACAGCGCTAAATCCAGTGGGAAAGATCCAGGGTTTGATGCGGTAATCCAGGAGTGTGTATGTGTGTGTGAAGCAGAGCAGTGAGGAAGAATGCTTGGAATGATGGAATTCTCTTCCTAGCAGGTGATGAGAGCCGAGCATTCTCATTGGTCGAGCTCATGGGAATGAGATCAGCATACATTATGCTAATGAGGGAGTGACGTCACCATGTCCTTGCAACAGGTACAACGTGAAGGGGAAGTCCGCAATACACAAAAACACTTTATAAGAATATTTTTAGAAAGGTTTATTGACATTTTCTTAGGAATATAGAGTATGAATTGATACAGTCATTAGTTTCATGCTTAGACTGTAAATAAATATCAACTGTGGAAATATTACTATGTTTGACAAGGTTCTGAGTTATTGTGAAATGTGTTTGAAAATAATTGTCAGTCACGATGGTTTTCGACGCCAGCCTCTCCACATTTTCTGCAGCTTTCTTGCGCTGTATGACACCGTTTTGAAGAGACCTGTAAAACAAGTTTCAACATCAGTGTCACTAAATCGGAATCAATATACAAAAACATTTATGTAAATCACAATGTTGGAAACAACAAAACTGATTCTTGAGTGCTGAGATGAAAGAATATTAAACTCCAGAATACAGATCAAAGCAAAGAGGATTTCAGCTCTATTTACTGTATCAAAGAAAGGCTTACAGTATGAGCAAATTAAAAACATGTCTAATAAAACAAAAAAATGTCTAATAAATATCTGGTATTGTGTAAAAAAAAAAAGAAATAAAAAAAAAGAGAAACTCATCCATCTGTTATGCTTTGAGGACATGATTATGTCATACTTTTGATCAAGGACAGAGAAAATCAAAAGATTTTTTCAACACATACTGTATGTGATCAAAGTTTTTAAATGTTTCGTCCCACTTCTGAAGAATAAAGGGTCAGGTGAACTCTGAACTCTCACCCGCGGTGGCGATTCCTTTGGCACTCTGTGTGAGACTGGAGGTTTTCACTATCGATGAGATTCCTGTGAAAACAGTGTAATTGTGTATGATAACAAATCATAATTTGGCAATTACAAGAAGTATATAAAGTAGGGATGCACAATATATCGGACACCATATCAGTGTTAGTCAATATATGTTCATTTTTAATGTTATCGGCAGATGATAAAATGTGGCCGATATATTAAAGCTGATAAATAATGTATTATTTCCTTCAGCTGAGACTCTTCAGATGCGACTGTTCAACATGATGGTTTTGAATTGCAGGAAATATGATTCAAATCACTTAAAAAAAGGAAAATACAGAGAAGTGCAACACAAGTCTGTCATATATCGGCTACATAACATTATAATGAGAACATCATTATAAATGTGTGTTTGGGACATGGATTTTAATGGTGAGACTTGTGTTTTTGTAATCAGGCTCTCAAAAAATATATAAAAATTTGGATTTAGATTTATCGGCTTTCAAATATAAAGAATTATCGGTATCGGCCTAAATTTTCATATTAGTGCATCCTTAAAAACAAATAATCTGCATGCAGAACTGCTGTCATTTTTAAAAGATATTAGTGAATAAATACATTCAATCTAAGTATTATATAACTGAAAAGTGAAATAACTTAAATTAAATTTATGGTGACTTTTGCTTTATGTTGTGAGATCTTGTCATGTTTCATTCCTTACTAAACTACCGGTATGCAATTCATTCTCAATATTGACAGATGATTTTATTGACAGAAGTGGTAATTTCACCGAAATCAAGGTTTCTCACAGTGATGGACAGATAATAGTAATATTCTGTAATAAATGCATTTCACGGACTGGCAGTAGTAGATCCGTGTAGCGCTGCGGGGAGGTGAGGTGTAGGGCAGACAGACACGCAGGTGTTTGTGAGAAACGCTGACGGTTATTATGACAATGAGACATGAGGGTGAGGCCGTAGAGAAACTCAACACCGACTAAACCCAGCCGGCCAGTTTGGCAAGTCTCTTTAAAACCAAGGCTTACTTGCCCTTGCATTCATCTTGAGGGAAACGGTTTATTTCACACTGTTTAAAGCAGATCTGCAGTTCTTCATGCGTTTATTAGACAAGAGTCAGTGTTTAGTCCCTGATATACTCACGGTAAACTTCTCGTTCTTCGTTCCAGGGTAAAACAAGTTGGAAACACGTTCGCAGTGATATACTGTTAGTACAGTCGCTTAGATGAATGTGTGCTGCGCTTTCCTCTCAATAACAAAATAAACACCATGAAAATGAGAAAAAAGTACAGATGCACTGATATGAACATTTTGGTTGATACCGATAACCAATAATTCTTTATATTTGAAAGCTAATAACAATATATTGGCTGATAAATCTAAATCAAAATTTGTATATAATTTTTGCCTGATTACAAAAACAAAAGTCTCAGCATTAAAATCCATGTCCCAAACACACAATTATAATGATGTTCTCATTATAATTTTATGTAGCCGATATGACAGACTTGTGTTGCACTTTACTGTATTTTACCATTGTCCGGGAAGCAGACACACTCTGTCAGTTCAAAGCTAAATTAAAGACACATCTCTTTGACCTAGCATTCACATAATACATTATCGATTTCTAGAACTCAATGTTAGGCTGCATAGATTAGGTCAGCCGAAACTGGGAACACTTCCCTTAATTCTGGTGTAGTCGTTACATCATAAGAAGAATGGCATCTACGCTAATATTAGTCTCTCTGTTTATCCCGAGGTTTACCGCAGTCCGCCGGATCCAGATCTGATGAAGGACCTGCGCCTGGACGCAACGACAACGCAGTCCTGAAGTGTCAACTAGTCCCTCCCCGTGAAGGCCTCCTTCCCTTTTACTTCTGTTTACTGAAGTCAGCCGGATCCAGGCCGTGTCCAGATCAGATGGTGGACCTGTGCCTGGACCCGTCCTCAACGCATCCCTGAAGTGCCAGCCTCATCAGCCCTGTGAAGGCCTCATCGACACGACAGCCATCGGCACTGATCCTCAACACACTCGTCTCCATACCGACGTTATGACTCCAAATTCCAAGCAGATGAACTGGATAATATTCTGAATGTTCTGATCAAATCTGACCTCTGACCTGTAATGCTGCCTGAATCATAATCATACACTGTTTGTTCGTTGGCCAGAGGAGAACTGGCCCCCGACTGAGCCTGGTTTCTCCCAAGGTTTTTTTCTCCATTCTGTCCCTGATGGAGTTTTGGTTCCTTGCCACTGTTGCCTTGGCTCTTGGCTTGCTTAGTTGGGGACATTTAAATATTCAACAATATTATTGATCTGCCTTACTTAAGGTGGATGATAAGGCAATTTTCTTCTGGAAACAAACTTTGTTGTATTATTTTCATGTTATCACTGTGAAGCTGCTTTGATACAATCTGTATTGTAAAAATTGCTATATAAATAAAGGTGACTTGACTTGACTATTTTCCTTTTTTGAAGTGGTTCCAATCATATATCATTATGTAAGGAAATAATACATTATTTATCAGCTTTAATATATCAGCCAGATTTGATTATCGGGCCGATAACACTTACATTAAAATTGAACATATATTGGTGTGTTACCAATATGATGGCCGATATTTCATGCATACCTAGAAAACAGCAGTTCAAAAAGCATCTCTATCCAGTATATTGCTATAAATCAGCAACTTTACAGTATTAAACATGAACAACAGTGTCAGAGTCTCTTTGAGCTTCAGCTTCTGCTATAAAGCGTCTCTCAGTGTCTCATGTTTTTCCTCGAGTCTGAACCTCGACCGACTGAACAAAATAAATGAACCAGAAAAGATTTACACCTCAAAGGAGGCGGAGCCTCAGAGACACACCCACATATTACATCATCACCACTGACCAATGAGAGTGGGAAGGGGTTTACCTGTCGGAGTGAACTATTCCCGGGAAGTTTTGGCCTGATTTTGTTTGAAATTATGCCAGTTTGTTCTTCAGTTTCTCGGAGAACACTGCCATTCACGTTTTTGATCTGTAAGATTTTTAATGTTTTTAAAAGAAATCTTCTGCTCAAAAAAATATTGTGAAATATTATGACAATTTAAAAAAACAGTTTTTACATATAACATATAATTCTATTTTCATATGTTTTGAAATGTAATTTATTCCTGTGATCAAAGCTGAATTTTCAGCATCATTACTCCAGTCTTCAAGTCAAGTCAAGTATATTTATATAGCGCTTTTCACAATATAGATTGCATCAAAGCAGCTTCACAGTATCAATTGTGGTGGCAATTTTATGATATTCATTGATCTTTAGAAAAGTCAGATGATTCAAAGAATGTCACATGTGTGTCTCTCACTTGTAGTGAGAGAAGATTCTGTTTATGTACCTGGGGAGGCAGAAGGGGGAGACACTCCAGAGAACAGACGAACAAGGACCTCTGACCTAGATGTCAGAAGGCCATTTGGTGCAGGGGGGGGCTTAGTGGGCCAACTAGTGACGTCTATGGAAAACTACTGGGAGGAAGGCTCTAAGAGGAAGAAGGCCTTGAAACTAAGATAAAAGCTCGTTCAGTCTGTCTGGGGGTGTGTCACTCTTCTGCACAGGGTAACAACTGTGTATTAGACTGCTCCTATTCTTGCAAGAATAAATACTTCTATTTCTATAATTTGACTATGAGTGTCTCTTACGCAGTGATGTTTGTTTAATGAATTTTCGCCACAACAGTTTTGGTGTCAGAAGGGAGATTCCTTGGACGTGCCTCCTGGACCTGAGATCGGACGGTGTTTGGCCACCTGGAATGAGTAAGTTCCAGCTCTACCTCGTAAACTTGAGAGAGAGGGGCCGACCGATATCAGGGCCGGGAGAATCGACCACTGGAATCTAAAGAACCCGCAAGTGGCATGAAACAACGTCTCTGGTAAGGGTCATTTAAATTCGGTTTAATGGGGGGAAGAGTGAAATTGAACCATATTGGCTGAGGGCTGTTTCTGTGGTACGTAATCTGGATTGATTAAGATCTACGGACAGATCAAGATTTCAAACAGATGCGAGAGAGAATTATCTAAGATTGATTAAGATCTACGGACAGATCGAGAGATTTCAAACAGATAAGAGAACCTGAAAATTAGTTGTTCCATCACGGAGCAAATTGTTTTTAGGTACCGAGGCTAATTAAGGGGAACCAGAAAATATAAATTTTTGGTAAACCATAATTAGGAGGGCACTAATAGTGCAACCCGACCGATTTGGGTTAAAAGAAAAGAATCGGGTCTTTTGGGGACGCCCAACAGACTAAAGAAAACGCGCGTTGAAGAGAAATCCACAGAGAACAGAGAACAGCCAGTATGGGGATGTCTCAAAAGCAAGCTTGCGAAATTTGGTACACCGGTGTTTTGACAGATGAGATAAAATTAAGGGTAGAAATCTATGATATTGAGCACCACAAGATTAAAGATGGTGCGGGAATCAGTTGAACAGAGCAGTGAGAAACAAAAGTTGTGTCTGCGTTCAACGTGTGTAGAAATGTGAAAAGACAATGAGTTGTTGAAGCAGATAAAAGAGAACGGAGTCGATGTAGAATGTATTGCCATAGTAAGATTGAATATAACTGATAAAAGGGTTTTTATGTTTCATGACATTAGATGTCAGAAGATTTTTTTCGTAACAAGAGTTGAAGTAGCAAGCAGCAATAAGGCTGTCTGTGTGAAATAGAGGGAACTGGAAGTGAGAGACTTAGATGCGACAGAGAAAAGAATGGGAAGGATTTCTGATAAAATTTATGGAACTATTTTATTAGCGCCTGTTAAGTCAAAATAAGTTGTGTGAGATATGTTTGTGTGGGGATTGTAAGCAAACAATCATGAACTGGTTAGATAATGAAGGAACTGGCATGTAGAGAAAAGAAAGGAGAGGAGACAGAAGGAACTGGCATGTAGGGAAAGATTGAGAAGAAATATAGTAAAAAACTATATGTGATGAAAAGAAAATGTCTGACAGAATTTATGGAAGTCAAATTAACTGTTTAAATTGTATGAAAAGTGAGTTTCAGAATAAAATAAGGCATTGTATGATTGACAGGGATTAACATGATATGAAGAATGTTTTAAGCAAAATGGGGAACAATTCTATATTTTGATAAAATAATGATTGAAATGATGATATATCTGCTTTATTTTATTAATGTTAAGAAAATAAGGGTATTGAAGCAAGTAGCTATAATGGTTGTCTGTGTAATTTACGGACTGAGTAATATAATCTGTTTTGGAGAAACAGTAGAGATAAGACTGAGACAATAATGATAATATTAGGTTGAATCTGCAGACTAACCATGTGATGGAAGGAAAAAGGCTTCAAACCAGTTTTAATGAAAATAATGATGTACAAA
The DNA here is from genome assembly GCA_031834385.1 of Semotilus atromaculatus. Taxonomy (NCBI): domain Eukaryota; kingdom Metazoa; phylum Chordata; class Actinopteri; order Cypriniformes; family Leuciscidae; genus Semotilus; species Semotilus atromaculatus. Next base: position 26,224,228 of record JAULUF010000020.1, on the reverse strand, counting down.
TTGTAAGGTAAAGACAGAAAACAAATTCGAATATTTTGAGCATTTCCATGCAGCTTATGAAAATTAATGTTCTGCCAATGATAATGATAATGATGAAGATTATGATTCGGCTATTGTTGTATCTGCCACTGGACTGTAAGAAGAATACAGAGAACTGCTTATCAGTGGCTCTGTTTGCATTCCTGAATGGGACACACTGCTTCAAGGGTGTGCAGTAAATTGGAGCCGACAGAGAGTGTTTTAATTTTGATCAGCAGGGCCAGTTAACACGTAACAGCAGCCCACCGAGAAGGTGTTCAAAAAAGGTTTAAATGACGATATTAAAGTTTTCGTCTGAGAAAGAACAGGAGATAAAAATAAGGTAATAAGATTGAAGACTTAAGGAATTCCTTTTAAAGGAAAGATCTAAAGCACCGGTTGTTGTAAAGATCTATAATATGTACCGGTTGTTGTAAAATTACAGATGATGACTAAAAAGAAATTTGAGTTGCAAAATATATAAAAGTAACTAAAAGGATGATTGTGTAAGGGTTTAGGTTATATAGAGAGACAAATCTCATGGATGATTTATAAGAACTGCAAAGGGTGCAGAGTAGCCTTGTCAAAGTTAGTGTGAATCCTGATTGGAGATTGATAAACTCCTAGAGAAAACATTGGAGTCAGGTGTTAAAACTATGGTAATTGAGAACCTAACAACTAAAATTGAGATTAAATTTGAAACGTTACTAAGAACTAGAATAATTATTATTCTTTCTTTAAGATAAAATAAGCAGAATCAGTGTTATAGGATTAATAGTTGCTAAATGTAAAATGAAAGGCATTTGATTAAACAAAGGCCTGTTAGTGTTGACCATGAAAAGAACAGAGCTGATGGTTTGGTTTTTAAAAGATAAGCTTGTGATTTGGCTGAAACAGTTTGCTTATCTGGATCTGGTGTGTGTGACTGAAAGTGCCAGTGCGACAGAGACTCAATTTGAGTGGAAATTTGTAATGTCTAAATTCCTTGATATATGGGCACAAGACAATAAAAATTATGTTTATTTGAACACGCATGTAATTTCTGGCAAAGATGCCTTAAGCTGGGCTAGAGTTAAAGTATGATGTTTGATGATTATAGAAGTGCAGTGTACCAGTTCTGAATTCCTCACAGTCTCTCTCATTCAATGTCAGCTAAAGGCTGTTATCTGAGCCTGTGTCATAAGTGATAATAAGCTATTTATTGTAAAGCACAGTGTTTCAGTTGAAAATTATAGACACAGAGATGTTAAAAGCAGAGGGCAATTTGTATTTGTAAATGTTTTAAAAGTAAAACTGAATGACTTTAAAATGTCTTTAAAAAAGTAATACAGACCTTAAACGATAGAAGTGACATTTTGATTAGCTTATTTTAGGACCAGTGACTTCTTTGTCTCATTTAGTCTCCACCATGAAACAGGGCCGATGGCTCCGGCTACAGAGGTAACAGTACACTGAATGGATGGTTGTGAATAAAGTTCACTGAGATTTTGTTATAGCGGACAGGGCTAACAAATTTGAGTGATTAAATACTGTTGTTATTAACCTGTCTCCCTGTGTGAACACTATTAGGCAATAGGAATGGCTCTGGCGACTCTTGAATGTGCCTTTCCTAAGCTCCAGAAAACAGCTGAGTTCTGTTGAAATAACTGATTGTGTGATGGGAAAGAGCGGTCACCAGTGTGTACGAGTGGCTACTCAATGACGGGACGATCTTCCTGGCCAGGGGACAGCCCAACGCAGGGGGTCACGAACACTGGGCATCTCCGGATGGAGGTGTTATATGTGAGAAAGGTATGAGAGTTGAGCGCTGATTACTGGAGGCCACCGGGGTCAGCAGAGCATTGAGAGGTGAGATGCGCTGTGAGGAGTTACGGCAGTCTGACCCAGAAAATGTGAGTTTCCTCTATACCACTCATGAGAAAACCGCATTCACTGCATGGCTTGTTTTCAATTGTGACAAGTGTCTGCAACTATGCCAGGGGACAGCACCCTGATGGAGATTATAGATAAAGAGCTAATGGGAAATGTGCTTTCAAGAGGGTATTGTCATTATGTGTTGGGGAGACAGTAACAAAACTTATTAGTTTATATCAGGAACATGATGTTGGTTGCCTTATGGGCAAGGAAAATTATAGAAGGGTTGATTTTGAACTAATATGTCTATAAGACGGTTTTAACTCCTGAAGGTCATTAGACATGGTGGTGACTAAAGATTAAGACAGTTTTTGTAGAGTTTGGTGAACTATTAAGGGTTCTAGACTATGATTAATTAAGTTTCAGTCTTAGGAGGCTGTTGAAGAGATTATTTGTATAGTGAGAGAGACTGCTGGAGGAAGGGGTTGATACTCTGTCTGTCTTTCTGTTATCAGGCCTGGTAAGGCAAGCTTAAACAAAATAATGATAATGAACCAAAACAACCCAGCTGACTTTTCTAGAAAAAATTTAAATGAATAATTAACAGACATGCTTTGAAACTGGTTAAGAGTAAAGTTTAAGTAAAGTTAGGTAAAAGCTACAGGAAAAATGTAAAGTTTAAAATCTTATTTAAAATTTAAATCCTTTTAACGATAATATAAGGAAAGGCGAACATTGAGAATGAGCAGTTAAGATATGTGTGTCCAGTATGAGTGTGTGTGTGATGGTGACAGCACTTTAGGTCTTGTATGTGTTAGTTTGGGGTACTAATATTCCGCCTGAATAGTGTGTATAATGTGTCTTTAACCTCTGGAGAGTGGTTTATCATTACAGATGGGTTAAGGCAAATGACAAATATTAAAGAAGGCAAATCTGATGAAAAGATAGAGAACATGGGACGAGCTTTAAGTTGATTGGTCATCAAGCTCTGTCTGGTAATAATTACTTTTGTCTTTTATGATGTTGATTTGAATTACGTTCTGGATCAGTTTAAGTATTTGGGTAAATTGGAATTGTGGAGTTGTAGATCACAATCTGGCATGGGCTGAGATAAATGAAAATGTTGTAGATTTGATGGAGACATAAAGTGACCTATTAGCTAAGTCAACATGAAATTATCAAGAGAGCCCCTCACATTCATGATTATTGTAAGCAAAGGAGGAGAATGTTATTTGACTGACATTGACCAAGTCTGTACACCACGACCTGACTTGATAGAAACAATTGATGACTTTGAAAATGTTTGTAGATGACTGAGTTGCGAGACAAAAACAACAGGCCTGAAAAGCAGGATCCGCGGTGAGACTGAGGGCCGTTGCCCTTTAAATACTTCGATAAGAAGATGAGATTGAGATTGAGGCTTTAAGTAAATAATGTAATATTTTTGTTTCAGAGGCAGAGAAAGATGTCTGGAGGAAATTTGTCTGAAGGACAATGTTTGGGTTAGTGTTGATGGGGAAACTTTATAAAAAACACTATGTTGTGTCGTGCATCAAGAGGGAGATGGTATAACAATTGCCAAATATGGTTTATTAAGGGGTTCACATTTGCTGAATAAATGTTGGGAGAACACTAGGGGTAATTGGATAAAAGCTCTGAAAGAAGCCATTTTTCTGCCTAACAAAATTGATGTCTGTGAGTGTGCCGCACACACCAATAACAAAGATTGTTTCAACAGGAAACGCCAGGGCATCGAAGGCCACGGGAGAACAGTAGACAAAGGAAACTGTACTTTACGGACAATAACCTCAACATTTGCTTTCCTTTACAGAGGATTGAGATTTTTGATACAGGGCAATATGTGCCGAGTAAAATAATGGCTATGGATGAAATTGGCTAACTACCCTGGCCTGGGTAATTATTATGGCTGAAAGAAAAGGTGCCACACCTGCGCAGCACATAACTTAAAGTTTTCCTTTTGCAGAATGTCAGGATGGATTGCATCAAGCTGAACTGATTCTGTTTTCCAAATGTATGAATATTGACTTGTTAACGTAAGCAAAGTGGATATGTGTTTTTCAGGGGAAAAGGACTGAGTGCTATTAAGATGTTTCAGTTTGTTAACATGGTGAACGTTCCACAGGTCACACCAAAAGGGACGGCTGGCTAGACAAGCGGTCAGTAACAAAAAAAAATACTTAGGTTTTTCATTCACAGGTGAAAATAGCCAGGAAATGGCTCTCTCCTCAAACAAGGTTGTGAGGTTGGAGATGTGACACCTAAGTCAAAGCAACTTAAGCTTCACCAATCAACCTCAGATACCCCAAAACGCAGACGCCAACGTGAAGCATAAAGTGGGGGAATCAAGGACGTGCTAGTAACGTAACCTCCCCCACCAACGTGGGAAGACCAGGGCTACGGCTTGCAAAGAGCTACACCTGGCGAAGACGGAACGTCGATGGGGCAACGATCAACACACCTGGAGGAGGATGGGGTAAAACTAACAGTTTAAGTTTAGCAGAGGAGTGTTTTTGTGATGACTTTGATTATTTTATTTGATTGAATCAAAATATGTATTGGTATAGATCTAATGATTTGATTGATTAGTGCAAATGTTTTCAGGAAAAGTAGAAAATGTATGAATTATGGTGAAGTAATGGAAATGTGTGTTAATTTTGAACAACTACATTGATTAGGAGAATTGATAAAATTATAAAACTTTTCTGGAAAGATTTTTTTGAATAAGGCATAAAATAGAGCATACTAAGTAAAGTTTTAAGATTTAAAAGTTAACAGAATATGGCTAGAAAATATTTTGGTGGATTAATGGTATGTGTTATTCTGATAATTTTGTTATTCATGGGAATATGAGAAAACTGGAGTGTCTGTTCAATTGGTGAAAATGACAGTCTATCCGAATGATGATGATGATGAACAAAATTATGCAGACAATTCAAATAGCGATTACAGTGAAATGTATTAATTGTTGGGGTTTTTCCTTCCTTTTTCTTCTTATGAATGCTTTGAATTTGGAATGAAGGATTTTTTTATACTTTGTATTTTATAACCAGTGAATTGATGGTTTTGGTTTTCTAACTAATCTGTACACTATTTCTTATTTAACTGAGATGACTGAGGGTTCGATCTAGGTCGAGAGTGCAATAACAGTGTTTATTCATTTAGCCCGGTTTCAGATAAATTCTTTACTTGCTTGCTAATATTCGAGGGACTATCCTTACAAAAAACAGCCTAAGCTTTTTCCCTTTTCTAAATAATGCTTCACAAATGTTTAAGAAGAGTGATGATACGACTTAATTTTCTTTTTATTATTGAGATTATGAGTAATCTGAATGATAAAAAAGTGAGGAGTTGTGGTGGCAATTTTATGATATTCATTGATCTTTAGAAAAGTCAGATGATTCAAAGAATGTCACATGTGTGTCTCTCACTTGTAGTGAGAGAAGATTCTGTTTATGTACCTGGGGAGGCAGAAGGGGGAGACACTCCAGAGAACAGACGAACAAGGACCTCTGACCTAGATGTCAGAAGGCCATTTGGTGCAGGGGGGGGCTTAGTGGGCCAACTAGTGACGTCTATGGAAAACTACTGGGAGGAAGGCTCTAAGAGGAAGAAGGCCTTGAAACTAAGATAAAAGCTCGTTCAGTCTGTCTGGGGGTGTGTCACTCTTCTGCACAGGGTAACAACTGTGTATTAGACTGCTCCTATTCTTGCAAGAATAAATACTTCTATTTCTATAATTTGACTATGAGTGTCTCTTACGCAGTGATGTTTGTTTAATGAATTTTCGCCACAACACAATCAAAACAACATATTAATGTTCGTTTCTTAGTGGAAAAACATCCACGTTTGGTAGAGCTGATCAATGGTATTAATGATTGGTTAATTATTTTCAATATCCCCAACTGAGCAAGCCAAAGGCAACAGTGGCAAGGAACCGAAAAATTCCATCAAGTGACCTAATGGTGTCCAGTGTTCAGTGTCACATGATCCTTCAGAAATCAGTATAATATGATTTGATGCTCAAGAAACATTCATTATTATTATTATCAATGTTGAATTTTTTTTTTTTTAGGATTCTTTGATGAATAGAAAGATCAAAAGAACAGCATTTAAAGTATTGATTTCTTTTGTTTACCCCCCAGTTTCTTACTGACCCTAAACTGTAGTGTTTAATGTTACAAAAGATTCTATTTCAGATAAATGCTGTTCTTTTCAACTTTCTATTCATCAAAGAATCCTGAAATAAAAATATGCACAACAGTTTTCAACATTGATAATAACAATGAATGTTTTTTGTGCATCAAATCATCATTTTAGAATGATTTCTGAAGGATCATGTGACACTAAAGACTGGAGTAATTATGCTGAAATTCCAGCTTTGATCACAGGAATAAATTACACTTTACTATATATTCACATAGAAAACAGCGGATTTACATTGGAATAATATTTCACAATATTACTATTGTTTTTTATCAAATAAATGCAGCCTTGGTGAGCAGAAGAGACTCTTTCAAAAACATTTAAAATCTTGCCGATCCAAAACGTTTGACTGGTAGTGTCACACACACACACACACACACACCGGGGCCTTTGGAACAAGTGCAGTGGCTTTAACACTGATATTCACATCTGGTTGTTGTACCGTTACCTTGCTATACACACACACACACCTGGTTGATGTACCGTTACCTTGCTGTACACACACACACACACACACACACCTGGTTGTTGTACCATTACCTTGCTGTACACACACACACACACACCTGGTTGTTGTACCGTTACCTTGCTGTACGACGGATCCGCAGTCCGGGTCCTGGGCTACTTGCAGGAGGATCTCCTCCACGTCCCGGTTCTTCCCGGGCCGGTCCACCAGAGCCGTGATGTTCTGCTGGAGTGAGCGTGGGAGAGCCATGAGCTGCGTGAACTGACCCTCTGGGCTTTTGTCCACCTGACACGCAGAGATCATGACGTTAGAAGGTTAATAACGGATCATAGAGCCGTCTCGGTTGTGTTTGCTTATCTCAGTCATGATCTGTGTTATTCGTGTTTGACAATCCTGGGATTTTTGCTATATTGATTGTTTTATAGTGGTGTAACAATATATCGCAATACAAAAATGCTACAATATGTATTGTGGATAGTTCACGCACAATGAAAATTACTGTGTGAGAAAAAAATTCAGGGTTTTCAGATTTTCAGTGTCAGTACTACATTAAACTATATATAATGTATAATTATGCAATGGGGGAATATTTGTGGATCCTGATAATGCTAAATATCTTGTTACCAGCTAAAAGTGGCCTACATTAATATTGTTTTATTTTTGTGTTTGACAAGCTTGTGATTTTTGCTATGTTGATTGTTTAATTGTCTTTTGTTTGCACCAACACACTGACCTCCAAACACATTATGTACAGTATAGGTTTTCCGATTTATATGTAATAAACATTATTCAATTATTTTTGAGCTCATCATCTTCCTAATTTGTCATGTCTTTAGATGTGACAGGAGTGCTGAGATAAAGATTGAACACAATAAATGCTGTCTGACTTAAACCGAGCGCTCTACGATGATCTACAGCCGTTCTAAAATCACTGTAAACCACGGCTTCACTGGCTTCATGCTTTTATAAAAGTCGCTGCAAATACCTGGCAAGGTTTCATAAGATACAGCACCAGTAATGCTGATGCTATGAGCTCACAGGTGTGTGTTTATAGAGTGTTTTACAACAGCTTCAAATGCAGCTCAGACAATCATAATCTACAACCACAACTATCCATTTTAACACACATCATGTATTTCCACCCCAAAATTGTTTAAAAAAAATAAAAACATTTTGCAATAAGAAGATAAAGCAGAGATTTTTGGCATAGTGACATTTTTATGAAAATAACACGAAAAAGCCCTTTTGTGTCAACCACATAATTGAGAAACTTAAACACTTTCGTAATATTAATGCTAGTATCTCGGTATGTAATCCTTCTTTGGATATGCAGCAAATTCATAATAAATTTTAATTCAAATTCATAATTCAATTAATAAATTTAAAGATCATCATCAAGGCAAAAACACCAATTATGCCTGTAGTTCCTGTGACATGTTCACAGTGTTTTTCTTTGTTCACAATAGATGTAAAGCACATGTAGAGCTGCACGATTCTGGATAAACTGAGAATCACTAATCGTTGCAGTCTATCTAAAAATGTTTAATGAATCTGAATGACTCTTTAAAAAAAATAAGTGAGTGAATGATTCAATGACTCACTCATAAAGACTTCACTTGTTTCATTACTGGATGAATCTGCGTTTGTGAACGAATCTCTTGAATGAATGATTCAATGCCAATTACATTTTTACCTACCTACTGGTGTAACGATGTAATTGTGATTTACTGTATTTTGATCTCGATCATAGACATCAGTGTTTATATCTGAACTATAAACTTTTATCTCAGTTCTTCTATGATAATCTGAATGATTGTAAGACAGTAATAATGATTGTGACAATCAGCGGCTGGAGTGCCCGCATTAGCCACTGGAGGGCACTCTCTTCCTGCGTTATGTTCCACCATGGACTCATTGTTTAATTAGGGTTTCATCAGTCTCACCTGTGCACCCTCAGCTACCCTTTATCTGGACTGTTCTGTTCTGTGCCCATTTGTGAAGTATTGTTTTACCCAAACTGTCTCAGTTTGTTCCTCTTGTTTCGCTGTGTTTGGACTGGATCTTCTGTGTTTGAACTTGGACTCTGATATCGTTTTGTGAACCTTTGCTGCCTGCCTCTGACCATTGCGTGTTTGACTACGATTCTGGATTGTCCTTGACATCTTTTAAGTTTTTGTCTGCTTGTTCTCAGTTTGTCATCTCCTTTAATAAATATCTGCGAATGGATCCGACAGCCTCTGTCCGTACGTTACAATGATACTGTGGGAGCCATTTATGTGTATTGTTGGCTTGATATTTTATTTTGTTTGGATATATTTATATTAGTATTTTGGACACTGGGTGGCAGTGATTAGATGCACATAGTTGTATATAGGGGGGATAGGTGACAGGAAGTGGTAGGCACAGGTAGGGGGAGCACACACCGTTCTCACCAAACCACAGATTAGAGTCCACACATCAGAATACACGCAAACAACTGGAAACAAGATAAGAAATCAACTGGTATGTTCATCTGTTTGTACTATTTACTGCAATAAACCACAAACCTCAACTGCAATAATCTCTGGAAAATATTGTGTGTGTCTAAAAACTCCTACCTGTGCATGATGGCAAAGATGCCATAACAGATACTGTGTGTTGAAAAGCGGTTTCATATCTAAACATGACAACGGCTCTCTCTGGATCAGAACTCAGATCTGAATGTTCACTGTGATCCGACTTATCAAAGCTTTAATAGACAGAGCCGGATCACTGTTATTTAGGAATGAGATTGCATTGGTGTTTGAATCCAGATCAGAATCTTTTAATGATTAATCGAGCAGCTCTATGCACATGTAAACTAATATTTGAAATTAACTGAACATTTAGAGTTTCTATAAACAGTTATTTTGGAATCTATGAACACCCTGGATTAATTCGGATTGATGAACGTCAGTGCATGTAAACATACATGTGAACAAGGGAGAAAATATGCACATGAAAGTAAAGTTGCAATGACACTAAAAATATCCTTCTTAATGCAAAAGAACCTGGACGTGTTTTTGAGGGATTTGCCACATTACTATATAACAAAGAAATCAAACATTAAAAACTGATTTGATAAACATATGCTTTTTTTTTTTAAGATAGGGATCGGAACAAATCTTGGAATCGAATACTTGAGGTCAGGAATCGGATACTTGTCATAAAATAAACATTTTGATTCCTCTTAACGATTCCTTTGTGAACATCTCAATATGACATTTAACAATTCAAGCGCGAGACGACTCGCTGTTTTCAGAGCAGCGTCAGTGATGTAGTGGAGGCTAAACACACGTAAACGCCGTTTACGCACCTCCCAAAATTCGGAAATAGCGTTTACCCACCTCCAAAGTGCGTTTACCCACCTCTAAATAGCGTTTATCCACCTCTAAATAGCCTATAGTTCCTAAGCCATTTTTAATTAAGCTTATGTCGTTTTAGTTTCAAATTGTTCATTATTAGTTTCATAGGTTGCTAGTCTTTCATAGCCAGCAGGACGCAGCAAGAATCTAAAGCTGCCAACTCACGCATTGGCCGTGAGACGCACGCTCATGGTTTCACACGCCACACCCCCGATTTCTCACGCAGAAGTGTCAACCCGGTCTCTCACATGCCTGAAAGATGAGTTTATCTATAGATCTACCTGTTGAGCCACTCGTGATCGACTAGTTATACCGCAAATTAGTTCAAATCTCCCGGAAACAAGCGACCGTTCATGCGAGACAGAGACTGTGCTCAAAACCGCGCAGACGAGAGTTGAAGGAACGCGAGCGAGAGACCTTGCGTGTGCAGAGAGCATCCTGCTGATCTAGACCCCCGTTTGAGAATATCATCCAACATTTAAACTCGCGACTGACACCTGTGGCCAAAAAACCGAACTGCTCTTCCTTTCTGCTCGCTCTCGCAGCGCGCTCGTACGTGCACACTTCACAAGTCATCTGCCCTAAGGAGGTCAACATTATGTTTACAGAGGTAAGAACAGTCAAATACATATATCCCATTGCACTGCTTGCGAGTGTAGGCTACTTGCTGACTAGCGGTGGTGGCAGAGTGATCTGAAACGTTTAACTTGAACGCGCTCGACGTCACATCCGCAGACAGCGCGGGAAAAATCCGACCCGACAGAAAATAGGAAAAATAGGATACAGGCTTATAGGTGCACCCACTGTGAGCGGACAAGGTGTCAGTATGCTCACCAGGAGATGTTTGAGTCATAAATGGTAAAATAAAAAGGCTATTGTTACATTTATTTTGGGGAAAAAGTTCCATATAGCCCCTTTAAGAGCATAAGTGTTTTTTTAGCCTGTTGATTTTTGTTCAGCTACAATTAAATGTTTCTGCAATAAGGCTAGACAAAAAAGGTCCGTTTGTAGAGAAAGACACACGCCTGCACAAATATATATTTTTTTCCTTTTTTTCCCCCACTATTTTTCACTGCTTTGAAAGGTTTGCGTTCTTGAGCACCAAACACTGTTGTTGTGCGAATGAACGTCCAGAACACATTAAAAGTTTTCTGTTTAAACCTTGTCGTGTTAGCGGCCCCTGAGTTAATAACTAATGATGTTTGCAACGGAAGTGACCCAATTGGTAACACCTTATAAATAACTGCACGCTATTAATCATTAGTTAAGCATTAGTAAACAGTTAATTCATGATTTATAAAGCATTAATAAGCAGTTTACAAATACAGTTATAAATGCTTTCTTCTTGATTTATAAGCACAACTACAAGGTGTTTAATAATTGTATTGTCATACTTCATTAATGATCAATTTATAATTTCTAAATTAAGTACAGCATTATTTACAAACCAGTTTTAGGAGTTGTCAGTGATTCATAAGATCACTTAGAAAGTGTAAGTTAATGTAGTAAATGCAGGTAGTCATGTAAGACTGGAAAAACTGGTTAAAGAGATTGACCTGACCACTGGTCTATGAGACAGAGGATCTTGCTGGAAATGAACATTTGACTTCCCCTGAGACAAAAGTCTCAACTTATCTACATTTCATTCTCTCTCTCAGGGACTCCTAAAACTCACATAAGAATAGATATGGTTTAATGTGAGTGATTATCTTTGAGTATTATGTTTAGTATCATTTAAAATGTCTCAAGAGTGAGTGGTATAAATGTCTCATTCCCAAAGAGTAAAACACAAGGTAATAAGGTTTTTAGAAGTTTAGAGAAACTGGCACACAAAGGAAGATAGGCAAATGGTCCTCCTCTCTCAGTCTCTCGTAGCCTATTTCTTGATGTCGGGTTTGCATCTTTCTCTTCTAGAGCATTAAACGTTATTGTATTGATTATATTTGAACTGATTATGAAATTGGCATGATACATTTACCTGACATAATAAATTGTAAACATTTGATTTTATTCTAAAAGACTTTGTTATTATTTTCATTAAAGAGTTAAAAAGAATAGTCTAACATTCGCTCAAATTTAATGATGCACAAATATCCTTAAAACCTTTTCATTTATGGAGTCAGATGAAATAACGAGAAAATACATATGAGAAAATGTACTGCATTTAATCAAAAGAGGGAAAAGACGGAACTCGCTCATGAGTGAGACCTTCCCCGCTAATCGAATGCCGCCATTGGATCGATTTAGCCGGGCCTTAGTTATAAAGCATTTAGTAGTGGTCAGTTAACTATTTTTGTGAGCTCATCTAAAGTGAGGATTAGTTATGCCTTGTAAAAAGCATTTACACAGGAGATTTAAAGACTCGGTTATCTTCTAAACAGAAAAATCTCCTGTGTAAATGCTTTACAAGGCATAACTAGTCCTCACTTTAGATGTGCTCACAAAAATAGTTAACTGACCACTATTAAATGCTTTATAACCACCTGTATTAACTACATTAAGTTACATACAACTTGCTATACTTAATTTAGAAATGATAAATTGATCATTCATAAAATATGACAATACAATTATTAAACACATTATAGTTATGCTTATAAAAAGAAAAAAGCATTTATAACTGTATTTGTAAACTGCTTGTTAATGTCTATAAATGATGAATTAACTGTTTACTAATGCTTAACCAATGATTAATAACGTGCAGTTATTATAAAGTGTTACCAATCAATCAAAACTAACTTCAGGATGAGCGAGTGAATCTGCCTGATATCAGAGGAATACTCCCAGGGATTGTCCAGTAGGAGTGTCTCTCACCTCGAGCCGGCCCTGCTGAGGCTTGTACACCACCTGAGGACACTCCTGAAGAATCCTGCTGTATAACCTGCGGAAATCATGCATGTTGTCCTTCACGATGTTGGAGACCTTGGCTTTATCCTCACCGATGACCATCCTGAAATCCCCTACAGTCACACAGAAGAGAAGCAATGAAAGAGATGCTTATTATAGATATCAACATGCTTCCACATTTGATTACATTAAGAATTGCTATGGATTTTTTGTATTACAAGTTTACTGAAAAGCTGTGTTTAAAAAGATGCAAATTGGGTATTGGTTAATTAAATATGCATTGATTTGCATTCATTTTGAAAACAGAAATTAAGCATTGGATAAAGCCAGGTTAAAAAAACTTGCTTTATTTTAATGACATATTAATCCTCTGGCTCGTGTTTTTTTGTTGTTGTTATTTATCAATCAAATTAATGTATTATATTTAAGTTCGATAACATTTTTTTGTAATATTTAATATTTTGTATTTTTAGGAGATTTTACGGTAGTAAATTATATTTAGGCAGTAGTTATCCATTTATTCAGTTTTTGAGCATAGACTTAAACGGTCATAAATCTTGAATGTTTTGTAGTTTCAAAGTTCTTCTTTTTAAAGACGACCCCTGGCAGATTATTGCTGAAGTGAAGAAAAGTTTAACCCTCTGGTGCAGTTCTGTCAATCTTTACCAAAAAAACATTTTACGCTTTGGCACTTGGCAAAAAAGAAATTATGGACATGATTCGAAAAGGAGTTTGGAGTGTGTAATAGAAGAGTTTGGAGTGTGTAATAAAAGAGTTTGGAGTGTGTAATAGAAGAGTTTGGAGTGTGTAATAGAAGAGTTTGGAGTGTGTAATAAAAGAGTTTGGAGTGTGTAATAGAAGAGTTTGGAGTGTGTAATAGAAGAGTTTGGAGTGTGTAATAGAAGAGTTTGGAGTGTGTAATAGAAGAGTTTGGAGTGTGTAATAGAAGAGTTTGGAGTGTGTTTGGAGTGTGTAATAGAAGAGTTTGGAGTGTGTAATAGAAGAGTTTGGAGTGTGTAATAGAAGAGTTTGGAGTGTGTAATAGAAGAGTTTGGAGTGTGTTTGGAGTGTAATAGAAGAGTTTGGAGTGTGTAATAGAAGAGTTTAGAGTGTGTAATAGAAGAGTTTGGAGTGTGTTTGGAGTGTGTAATAGAAGAGTTTGGAGTGTGTAATAGAAGAGTTTGGAGAGTGTAATAGAAGAGTTTGGAGTGTGTAATAGAAGAGTTTGGAGTGTGTAATAGAAGAGTTTGGAGTGTGTAATAGAAGAGTTTGGAGAGTGTAATAGAAGAGTTTGGAGTGTGTAATAGAAGAGTTTGGAGTGTGTAATAGAAGAGTTTGGAGTGTGTTTGGAGTGTGTAATAGAAGAGTTTGGAGTGTGTAATAGAAGAGTTTGGAGTGTGTAATAGAAGAGTTTGGAGTGTGTAATAGAAGAGTTTGGAAGTTTGGAGTGTGTAATAGACGAGTTTGGAGTGTGTAATAGAAGAGTTTGGAGTGTGTAATAGAAGAGTTTGGAGTGTGTAATAGAAGAGTTTGGAGTGTGTAATAGAAGAGTTTGGAGTGTGTAATAGAAGAGTTTGGAAGTTTGGAGTGTGTAATAGACGAGTTTGGAGTGTGTAATAGAAGAGTTTGGAGTGTGTAATAGAAGAGTTTGGAGTGTGTAATAGAAGAGTTTGGAGTTTGGAGTGTGTAATAGAAGAGTTTGAAGTGTGTATGAGTTTGGAGTGTGTAATAGAAGAGTTTGGAGTGTGTAATAGAAGAGTTTGGAGTGTGTAATAGAAGAGTTTGGAGTTTGGAGTGTGTAATAGAAGAGTTTGGAGTGTGTTTGGAGTGTAATAGAAGAGTTTGGAGTGTGTAATAGAAGAGTTTGGAGTTTGGAGTGTGTAATAGAAGAGTTTGGAGTGTGTTTGGAGTGTAATAGAAGAGTTTGGAGTTTGGAGTGTGTAATAGAAGAGTTTGAAGTGTGTATGAGTTTGGAGTGTGTAATAGAAGAGTTTGGAGTGTGTAATAGAAGAGTTTGGAGTGTGTTTGGAGTGTGTAATAGACGAGTTTGGAGTGTGTAATAGAAGAGTTTGGAGTGTGTAATAGAAGAGTTTGGAGTGTGTAATAGAAGAGTTTGGAGTGTGTAATAGAAGAGTTTGGAGTGTGTTTGGAGTGTAATAGAAGAGTTTGGAGTGTGTAATAGAAGAGTTTGGAGTTTGGAGTGTGTAATAGAAGAGTTTGGAGTGTGTTTGGAGTGTGTAATAGAAGAGTTTGGAGTGTGTAATAGAAGAGTTTGGAGTGTGTAATAGAAGAGTTTGGAGTGTGTAATAGAAGAGTTTGGAAGTTTGGAGTGTGTAATAGACGAGTTTGGAGTGTGTAATAGAAGAGTTTGGAGTGTGTAATAGAAGAGTTTGGAGTGTGTAATAGAAGAGTTTGGAGTGTGTAATAGAAGAGTTTGGAGTTTGGAGTGTGTAATAGAAGAGTTTGAAGTGTGTATGAGTTTGGAGTGTGTAATAGAAGAGTTTGGAGTGTGTAATAGAAGAGTTTGGAGTGTGTAATAGAAGAGTTTGGAGTGTGTTTGGAGTGTAATAGAAGAGTTTGGAGTGTGTAATAGAAGAGTTTGGAGTTTGGAGTGTGTAATAGAAGAGTTTGGAGTGTGTTTGGAGTGTAATAGAAGAGTTTGGAGTTTGGAGTGTGTAATAGAAGAGTTTGAAGTGTGTATGAGTTTGGAGTGTGTAATAGAAGAGTTTGGAGTGTGTAATAGAAGAGTTTGGAGTGTGTAATAGAAGAGTTTGGAGTTTGGAGTGTGTAATAGAAGAGTTTGGAGAGTGTTTGGAGTGTGTAATAGACGAGTTTGGAGTTTGGAGTGTGTAATAGAAGAGTTTGGAGTGTGTAATAGAAGAGTTTGGAGTGTGTAATAGAAGAGTTTGGAGTTTGGAGTGTGTAATAGAAGAGTTTGAAGTGTGTATGAGTTTGGAGTGTGTAATAGAAGAGTTTGGAGTGTGTAATAGAAGAGTTTGGAGTGTGTAATAGAAGAGTTTGGAGTTTGGAGTGTGTAATAGAAGAGTTTGGAGTGTGTTTGGAGTGTAATAGAAGAGTTTGGAGTGTGTAATAGAAGAGTTTGGAGTTTGGAGTGTGTAATAGAAGAGTTTGGAGTGTGTTTGGAGTGTAATAGAAGAGTTTGGAGTTTGGAGTGTGTAATAGAAGAGTTTGAAGTGTGTATGAGTTTGGAGTGTGTAATAGAAGAGTTTGGAGTGTGTAATAGAAGAGTTTGGAGTGTGTTTGGAGTGTGTAATAGACGAGTTTGGAGTGTGTAATAGAAGAGTTTGGAGTGTGTAATAGAAGAGTTTGGAGTGTGTAATAGAAGAGTTTGGAGTTTGGAGTGTGTAATAGAAGAGTTTGGAGTGTGTTTGGAGTGTAATAGAAGAGTTTGGAGTGTGTAATAGAAGAGTTTGGAGTGTGTAATAGAAGAGTTTGGAGTTTGGAGTGTGTAATAGAAGAGTTTGGAGTGTGTTTGGAGTGTGTAATAGAAGAGTTTGGAGTGTGTAATAGAAGAGTTTGGAGTGTGTAATAGAAGAGTTTGGAGTGTGTAATAGAAGAGTTTGGAAGTTTGGAGTGTGTAATAGACGAGTTTGGAGTGTGTAATAGAAGAGTTTGGAGTGTGTAATAGAAGAGTTTGGAGTGTGTAATAGAAGAGTTTGGAGTGTGTAATAGAAGAGTTTGGAGTTTGGAGTGTGTAATAGAAGAGTTTGAAGTGTGTATGAGTTTGGAGTGTGTAATAGAAGAGTTTGGAGTGTGTAATAGAAGAGTTTGGAGTGTGTAATAGAAGAGTTTGGAGTTTGGAGTGTGTAATAGAAGAGTTTGGAGTGTGTTTGGAGTGTAATAGAAGAGTTTGGAGTGTGTAATAGAAGAGTTTGGAGTTTGGAGTGTGTAATAGAAGAGTTTGGAGTGTGTTTGGAGTGTAATAGAAGAGTTTGGAGTTTGGAGTGTGTAATAGAAGAGTTTGAAGTGTGTATGAGTTTGGAGTGTGTAATAGAAGAGTTTGGAGTGTGTAATAGAAGAGTTTGGAGTGTGTTTGGAGTGTGTAATAGACGAGTTTGGAGTGTGTAATAGAAGAGTTTGGAGTGTGTAATAGAAGAGTTTGGAGTGTGTAATAGAAGAGTTTGGAGTTTGGAGTGTGTAATAGAAGAGTTTGGAGAGTGTTTGGAGTGTAATAGAAGAGTTTGGAGTGTGTAATAGAAGAGTTTGGAGTTTGGAGTGTGTAATAGAAGAGTTTGGAGTGTGTTTGGAGTGTAATAGAAGAGTTTGGAGTTTGGAGTGTGTAATAGAAGAGTTTGAAGTGTGTATGAGTTTGGAGTGTGTAATAGAAGAGTTTGGAGTGTGTAATAGAAGAGTTTGGAGTGTGTTTGGAGTGTGTAATAGACGAGTTTGGAGTGTGTAATAGAAGAGTTTGGAGTGTGTAATAGAAGAGTTTGGAGTGTGTAATAGAAGAGTTTGGAGTGTGTAATAGAAGAGTTTGGAGTGTGTAATAGAAGAGTTTGGAGTGTGTTTGGAGTGTGTAATAGAAGAGTTTGGAGTGTGTAAAGCTGCTGAAGTGGAGATATCTGACTGAACGGCCTCAAAAAACAAACACAGATTAGAGTAAATATGTCAAATGCGTGTGAGAAAGACTCACCCGAGTAGGACAGTCCTGCTATCTGGAGGAACAGATCTTCTTCTGAGCAACTCTCGGGCAGCATGAGGAAAGAGGCGATCACGGCACTCTTCAAGTTCCCCACGAGAGCGGATCGCAGTTTCCCATTCTCGTTCTGCAGCAGAACTCGAACCTGTGGAGAAACACCACGAACATACTCACACCCGAGGAGAACAAGAAGTATCTCACACTGACACAACACCACGCACACAGTAAAACCCAAATATATTCAGACACCTTCAACATTTCTCTCATTATCACAGTTTATTCGCTATATAGTTTAGAAAATGGTAATAAAATATGACCAGAATCAGTTGATATTTCACTGGTTTTGTCCATCCTTCTGTTAGACTGTCTCACACATGAATTATGTTGAATATCTGTCAGCTGTTAAATTTGACTACACAATTAGATAATACCAGTTTAGCTCAACCAATTACCAAGCAATGCTTCATTTAGTTCAGTCTGTGGTGTAAAAAGAGCATTAGCAGTTAAAGAAAAAACACTTCAGCAAAACATGATCAGGTCAAAGTGTCGGAATAATTTTTGGTCCTAAATTTTTATAAATGTTACTGGTAGTCACTGTAATATTTGGGTATAATATGTCACAATTTACTTTATTTTGCTCTCCTCACTTACATTAATGAACTATAGAGTCCTGCACACACAAAAAATTGATATGGTGTCTGATTGATTTTTGGTTTGACTGTAAGTGCCCAAAATTAACCATTTCACCAACAGCCAAGAAATTTGTCAGTTATTTTGCTTTATTTCCAGATTCAATCATAGACTCGATCTTAAACACTAGAGCTCGTTCACACATGCACACTCTTCAAAAACAACAATTTAGATCTCTTGACAAACTAAAAGACGTAAATGACATTTGTATGTATTCTAAATAAAAGATATAGATTGCACTGAATGTCAGCTTGCTTATTTTGCTCAAGATCAGGATTTATTGAGTCCACATGTCATGAAAACTAGAAACTCTGAATCTAACTACAAGAGATCTGTCGCTCAAACACACAACTGTGCGATGCTGTTTGCGAATGTTCATTAGAACGATGGTTTCGGGAAACACGACTCGTTGGACTGCTGATAACACTCACAGGTTTGTGTAATCGTCCTGCGACGTACAGCGTCTTCCAGTGGAGTAAATCATCGATCAGAGCTTCAGTGCTGATGACGCCGTACTTGATCAGCTGCAAACACAACAGACGTCAAACTCACTGCATTTTGGTGTTTTTCCTCTCCAATGCTGCATTTATCTGATCAAAAATACAGCAAAAACAGTGAAATATTATTCCAATGTAAAACAGCTGTTTACTATGTGAATACATAGTAAATTACTCCAGTCTTCAGTGTCACACGATCCTTCAGAAATCATTCTAATATGATGATTTGATGCTTTAAAAAACATTTATGATTATTATCAATGTTATGTTTCAGGATTCTTCAAAGAATAGAAAGTTGAAAGTTTTTAATATTCTTTAAGCCAAACCATGTGTAAATTCATAAGTCGACAGCATTGCTGAGTATTTTCTCCTTAAAACTGCAGTGAACCAAAGACAGTCTCAAAAACACAGTTTGAAATCGCTGGTGTTTCTGACGTCACAAACTACCTTGTAACCAATCAGATCAACGTGTGATCGTCAACGAGTGGATCTCTGAGCGAGTGAGTGAGTGAGTGAGTGGAGGCAGGGCTCATTTGCATATTCATAGAACCGCGAATACTAAATGAGGCAAGGGTGTCGAGTTACATTTAAGATATTCAAAAAAAACGTTTAAATACGTAATTTTGGTGATCAAAGATGAGTTTTAAGGGATACAATTATTAACTACAGGGGGACTTTAAAACCAAAACGTGTGTAAGTTTGATACCCGGTCATCTGCAGGAATCAGTGTGTTGAAGTAAACTCCCGCTCCAGACTCGCTCTGGATTCTGCTGATGTGTTTCGGCCCCAGGAATCTGAGGAACGAGTAATGCTTGCGGTTCTCAATCAGGTTCATGGTGTGCCATGTGACCGGATCGTCCACGGCAAACACAAAGTCCAGCATGTTCCTCTGAAACACACAAAACACAAGCACTTCTTAAGAATAAACACACACTACCAGTCAAAGGTTTGGGATCAGTAAGCTTTTTTATGTTTTTGAAATGTTTTCTGCTCACGAGGCTGCATTTTTTTTTTTTTTTTTAACTGGAAAATTGTGAAATATTATTAGAATGTAAAACAGCTGTTTTATATGTGAATATATAGTGAAGTGTAATTTATTCCTGTGATCAAAGCTACATTTTCAGCATCATTACTCCAGTCTTCAGTGTCACATGATCCTTCAGATATTATTCTGATATGATGATTTGATGCTCGAGAAACATTTATGATTATTATCAATGTTGAAAACAGTTATTTGCATTTTTATTTCAGGATTCTTTGATGAATAGAAAGTTGAAAAGAACAGAATTTATCTGAAATATAAGCTTTTGTAACATTAAACAACACTATAGATCAAAAGTTTGGGGTCAGTAAGAATGTTTATTTTATTTTTTGGGGGAAAGAAATACTTACAATACTTTTATTCATCAAGTATTATTGATCAAAAGTTACAGTAAAGACATTTATAATGTTAAAAAAGATTATATTTCAAATAAATGCTTTTGTTTTGAACTTTCTATTTATCAAAGAATCCTGAAATAAAAATGCAACTGTTTTCAACATGGATAATAATAATGAATGAATTAATGTTTTTTGAGCATCAAATCGTCATATTAGAATGATTTCTGAAGGATCGTGTGACACTGAAGACTAGAGTAATGATATGAATAATGATAAAAATAGAAGTTATTTTAAATTGTCATAATAGCTAACAATTTTACTGGGGGGGGGGGGGGGGGGTAATAAAATAAATGAAGCCTTGGTAAGCATAAGACACTACATTCAGACAATTAACTGATGATGATGATGATGATGATGATTAGCAGAAATTAATCTACTTTAATTCCAAGTGACAGACTTTCTTCAGATCATAACATTAGCATCACGTGAGTCGTTTCTTACCCTCATCTGACCTTGACCGCTTCCATTCTGACTGAAAACAGCAGATCCATACGCGAAGGCCAGACTGAAGTCCTGAGGAAACTGACTGAGGATCTTCCTGAAGAAAACACTGTTTTTCTGAAGAGCTGGAAGAGTCATAGCGGAGAATAAACACACAAACTCACCGATCAGCGCGTTTACATCGCGTTCAGAGCTAACGTTACAACACCTCACGGTTCCCCACTAGAACTCACAGGCGTGATGTTAATAACGAATATTATTAATAGTTATATTGATAACTAATTGATTTTTGTCTTCTGAATCCTTTAGACTGGTATTTTCACCGTCGAGCTCTGAAGCGAGTCCGGTGTTCAGTTGATAGTTCGCGGGCGCCACCGTGTGGTCTGGTGCAGCAAAATGAACCATTTATTAAAGGGACAGTTCACCCAAAAATTAAGATTTTGGTCATAATTTACTCACTCTCAAGTTGTTCCAAAAAAAATAATACGGCTTTGGAACAACTTGAGTGTGAGTAAATGAGGACACAAGTCTTAATATTTGGGTAAACTGTCCCTTTAAAGTGACTAGGCACACGTGCGAGTGACGGATGACGCCAAATCCACCAAACTCATCCCGACTGGTCTAAAGAAACACTGATATGCCCATAATTAATCCAACTGATACAGTATGTGGTAAAATGTGTTCTTTGCAGCCTAAAACCAATAACAAATCTATTCGTTCTCTATTTTTAAAGGAGGTTGTCACCAAATCTTGCTCTACTGCTTATTGGACTAAATTTGTTAATGACCTTGATTGGGAAAGTGTTGGTTATTACCTCATAAGTGTTTTGTTACAAACAAGGTGAAATAAATTTCTTTCATGATAATGCACAATCTCTACTGTCAAAGATTTCCTTAGTAAGTTTAAGAAAAACATTGATGGTGTTTTTGCTCTTTGCACTGGGAAACAGAAGGCCTACCCCACATCTTCTGGGATTCATGGGGAAAAGTTATAGTATGAGGTGTCTATGTTTATTAAGGATAAAGTAGCCTACTCTTTAATTTTGATTTGCATTTAGAAAATGTAATGGTTTGATATTTGAAGTATGATAAGAGTGCGTGAATACGTCAAATTTTACATTCATAAGTGTAAGTTTTCTAACACAATCCCCTTTTCTCAGAAGCCCTTTTCTACTATTCAATCTAGTACTAATGGAAAAGCTATTAAGACTGTTCAGTTGTGTGGCTTCTTCAAAATCTTTGAATGATACAAAGGTCTTGGTCTTGTCTAAATAAACACATAATAGGCTTACCCAATCAGGGTTTTTACATTTAAAGCAGGATGGATTCTGATTGGATTTCAAAGTTTTTTATCGTTCATCAAATAAAAAAAAATAATAAAATAATCGTTCTGAAAGTGATTCCATTCCAACAATATTGTTCCTCTGTAAACGTTTATCATGTGGAATCTGCTATTATTTTACATTTAGACTAAATCGTTATAGTCCTAATAGTTACTTCCTTGGTGTGAACTCAATTAATCAATATAAAAACAGCATTTCGGAGTTCCATAAAATGCCCTATGTTTTTTTATACAAAAGTGAGGTAATGAGGTAAGGGAAGGAACGTGACTGTGTGTGTGCGTGTGTGTGTGTGTGTGTGTGTGTGTGTGTGGCAGAAACCCTACCTCTAAAATGCTGTGTTTCCATGAACAGCCACTAGAGAGCGCTGAAGGATTGAGCGTTGGACTATTATTATTAATTTATATTTTTAAATAAGTATAAATCTACTATAGAGCGATGACGTGCCTGATGACAACAATGACAACCCCAGGATTCGTTGATGACCAGTGATGATGATGATGACGAGGACGAGGACGAGGATGAGGATGAGGATGAGGATGAGAATGAGGATGAGGATGATGATGATGATGAAGCTCTGTTGAAATTATTATGCAGATACAACAATTTTGGTCTGACGCTGGTTCTTATATATTTGATTCTACCAATGTTACACATTCTTTCAGTTTAAAAGACGTAATTTTTTATTATAATGACGATAAAAAATAAACCCCTAGAGTAGGCATTGTTCATTTCTTTATGGCAAATTCTTCATTCATAAACAAAAGTTAGCAAATAGTATTATATCTATACTTATTTTAACACTGAATTCAAATTCTTTAATCTCTTCATTATATAAATAATTTTAAAAAATCCCTAAGATTTATTAAATAATATGAAGAAATATTTAAAGAAAATACATGTTGGCTACTTAAAAGCTTTCCTTGTATATTTATGTTATTGTATCAATGGAATTGTAGTGTATGCCTTCTTGTCATATCTCTGTGATGTCATATTTTATATAGGCTAATCATTGTTTTTTTTTGTTTAGTTTTTTTCTTTATTTTCTTTATTATATGTATATATATTTGTATGCAATTCCTTGACAATGTTCTTATGTTATTGTGTGTAAAAAAAATGCAGATACAAGGGCTGAATAATGAGAAAATAGTTTCAATTCAATCAACAGAGTTCAAAACCATTTTCATGTGTGTCATCTTTACATTTAGTGCACATTATAATGTCAAGTGAGAGAGAACATCGTCATTATAAAATAGCAGAGAATCTCAGTGCCCAAAAACACATTGAATTAATCGCACTAGTGTTTCTTCATGTTCTGTGTGTTTGTGTCGTCTGTCTCGCAGCGAAGGCTAATTTGAGGGGAATAGTTGGTTTCAGGCGGTGATAATGGAGGGACTGATGATTATATGTGCATCTGGACCTCAGCTCTTTTCTCAAGCACACAATACACAATCTCACACTTTACTGCAGTTGCCATGGAGATGCATTCTCTTCTTATTCCTGCGCTTTCTCTGTTTAAAGCCCAACATCTGAGGACTGTCGCATCTCGCTTTGCCTGCAGTTAAACTGCACACACTGCTTCCCTGAATCATTTCTGATCAACACAATGCTCTTACACACAGAGACCTCAGAAATATGACATTCAGCTTAATAATTAATGCAGCACTTATCGTTGGAGGGAAACACAGGCAAATATTAGCAGAGAACATGAGAGATTTATACAGACTGTAAACAATAGTAAAACAAAAAGCATCTTCATCATATTCTAGCAACACATATTTAACACATCCATATGTTTACAGTGCTAGTTAAATATAGACGATGGGTTTTCTTCCTTCTCATTTTAAAGATGCACAAAATCTAAGCATTTTTAAATTTAACCTAAAAAATATTTTTTTTAGGTTAGCTTTTTTTATTTTGTATTCCAGTGTGTTTTTTAATCTCCTTTTAAAGCAATACATTTTCATCTGGATCATTTTCAATAGAATCTCTTTGCTTCCTTGGCAAATTTCTAAACTTGTAATTTTACAAAGTTTTCACATTCACATTCAAAATTCTATAATGTCACTAAAGATATATGGCAGATGGCATAAGATCCTATAAAATACAAATAAAAATAGGAAGATGAATAGAATACTATATAAATCAGAATGCATTTAGGGAGAAATGCAAAATCTACTTTACTACATTTTAAATTTAATAGAGGGCTATAAAAATAGTCACACATGATAGTGTGACTATATAGTAGTCCTATGTAATGGATAGCAATATTTTCTCTAAATATTCCAGGTTTGTATAATACCACACACACACACACACAAAGTTGGATATGCATAATGAGATAAAAAAAAAACAGTTGACAAGCACAAAATATCATTTAAATGACGTTTTTGTCAGCAGAGATACTCTGGATACAAGTGCAAGTGAATAAAAGTTTATTTACAGTGATAAAGAATATAAGCAAGGCAAGTACTCAAGGTAGCAAGGTTATAGATGCAAATCCTTGAAGCACGAGGAACAGGAACAGGAACAGGAACAGGAACAGGAACAGGAACAGGAACAGGAACAGGAGGCTAGAGAGACACTGATGAGACTCACGACAGGACAGGTACAAAACAACGATCTGACAACAAACACAGCAAACGCTAGGCAGATATAGGAGTGGTAATAGTCTGCAGGTGAGCCAACCTGATTAACTAATCATGATCAAGGTTGCTAGGAAACCCAAACAAGCAATCAGACCGTAGACTAGACAGACAGACAGAGTAGAAAACACAGACCCATGAACCGTGACAGTTTTATTAACAAAGTTTGGAAGGAGCAAGTTCAGATAATTAACCTAAATTAACTCGAGGAGCGTGCTCAGTTAATCAACCAATTAGCAAAATAAGAGGTCAGACTTACCGCAAATTCGTACAATCTCACTCATACGATTTGTCTAAACTCCAGTGACGGGTAGGTTTAGGGGCAGGATCAGGGGTAGGTTTAGGGGCGGGGTCAGGGGTAGGTTTAGGGGCGGGGTCAGGGGTAGGTCATTCGTACGACCCTAACCCTAACCCTAGCCCTAACCCTAAAAATTTAGTAGATTTAGAGTATAGTTAGGGGACCTGGCTGAAGTCAACTGTAGACTCGCTGGAGTATATTTAGGGGACCCGGCTGAAGTCAACTGTAGACTCGCTGGAGTATAGTTAGGGGAATCAGCTGTAGTTGACTGTAGACTTGCTGGAGTATAGTTAGGGGACTCGGCTGAAGTTGACTGTAGACTTGCTGGAGTATAGTTAGGGGACTCGGCTGTAGTCGACTGTAGACTCGCTGGAGTATAGTTAGGGGAATCAGTTGTAGTTGACTGTAGACTTGCTGGAGTATAGTTAGGGGACTCAGCTGTAGTTGACTATAGACTCGCTGGAGTATAGTTAGGGGACTCGGCTGTAGTCGACTGTAGACTTGCTGGAGTATAGTTAGGGGACTCAGCTGAAGTTGACTGTAGACTCGCTGGAGTATAGTTAGGGGACTCGGCTGTAGTCGACTGTAGACTTGCTGGAGTATAGTTAGGGGACTCAGCTGTAGTTGACTGTAGACTTGCTGGAGTATAGTTAGGGGACTCAGCTGTAGTTGACTGTAGACTTGCTGGAGTATAGTTAGGGGACCCGGCTGAAGTCAACTGTAGACTTGCTGGAGTATAGTTAGGGGACCCGGCTGAAGTCAACTGTAGACTCGCTGGAGTATAGTTAGGGGACTCAGCTGAAGTTGACTGTAGACTTGCTGGAGTATAGTTAGGGGAATCAGCTGTAGTTGACTGTAGACTTGCTGGAGTATAGTTAGGGGACTCAGCTGTAGTTGACTATAGACTCACTGGAGTATAGTTAGGGGACTCGGCTGTAGTGGACTGTAGACTTGCTGGAGTATAGTTAGGGGACTCAGCTGAAGTTGACTGTAGACTCTCTGGAGTATAGTTAGGGGACTCGGCTGTAGTCGACTGTAGACTCGCTGGAG
The DNA here is from genome assembly GCA_031834385.1 of Semotilus atromaculatus. Classification (NCBI taxonomy): domain Eukaryota; kingdom Metazoa; phylum Chordata; class Actinopteri; order Cypriniformes; family Leuciscidae; genus Semotilus; species Semotilus atromaculatus. Next base: position 26,198,376 of record JAULUF010000020.1, on the reverse strand, counting down.
TATAGTTAGGGGACTCAGCTGAAGTTGACTGTAGACTCGCTGGAGTATAGTTAGGGGACTCAGCTGTAGTTGACTGTAGACTCGCTGGAGTATGGTTAGGGGACTCGGCTGTAGTCGACTGTAGACTCGCTGGAGTATAGTTAGGGGACTCAGCTGAAGTTGACTGTAGACTTGCTGGAGTATGGTTAGGGGACTCGGCTGTAGTCGACTGTAGACTCGCTGGAGTATAGTTAGGGGACTCAGCTGTAGTTGACTGTAGACTTGCTGGAGTATAGTTTGGGGACTCAGCTGTAGTTGACTGTAGACTTGCTGAAGTACAGTTAGGGGACTCAGCTGTAGTTGACTGTAGACTTGCTGGAGTATAGTTAAGGGACTCGCCTGAAGTCGACTGTAGACTTGCTGGAGTATAGGGGACTCGGCTGAAGTCGACTGTAGACTCGCTGGAGTATAGTTAGGGGACCCGGCTGAAGTCGACTGTAGCCTCGCTGGAGTATAGTTAGGGGACTCAGCTGTAGTTGACTGTAGACTCGCTGGAGTATAGTTAGGGGACTCGGCTGTAGTTGACTGTAGACTCGCTGGAGTATAGTTAGGGGACTCGGCTGAAGTCGACTGTAGAGAACCCCTTCTTTTGGGGTGCTGACTGATGGGTTCCTGAACCCGAGGTCACCCCGTGAGTCAGTCCTAGACAACTCCTCCTGTCCGATTTTCGGGAAAAATCTGAGACGTCCAATAGATTTCTTAGGCGCTTAAAGAACACCACAGACACAGTGTAATCACCATGGGAAAATCTCACAGCAAAACTTGCCAGCAGGCTAATGTGATTTCAGCAGCTAGGCTAACAGTAACCAGAAACTAGGTGCTGTATTAACATAAACAATAATAATAAAAAAAACTTTCACAAACAGGTTCTGTATAACAGGTGAATAACTGTATTCAAATGTAAAATATTATGAAAAACTATTATTTGCTGTAAACCAGATTAACTTAAATGTCCTACTTTAAGGTTTAAAGGTAGGTGACTCTTAGGACACGCCTCGCACTCCGTAGTGTTGTGATCCGTCATATTCACGTATAGCAGCATCAGCAGTGGTGATGAGAGAACGCGCTTGAGCAACAGTTCAGAAAGGAGAAATCAATCTAGTCGAACTGGACGAATGAACGATGAGGCGAAATCGCGTCTATCGCGCCTCAGGACCTCCAGACCCGCGCCAACGTGTTTTTATTGGCTTAACATGGAAATCACCCACTACAGACACTCTATTCGCATTCGGTGTGATCGCAGCAGTTTCATAATAAAATATTGGTCACAAATGATTGGTCACTTTCTAAATAGTAAAAGTATAATGTATGTGCTAATAATTATATATGAATAAATCGTTTTCTACCGATGCAGATATGTTAGAAACGATGCATCGCGATACAAATGCCAACTTGTATCCGATGCAGACTTATTTAAATCGATGCATCGCATCATTAGCTTTTATGCCGATGCAATGATGCGAATCGGTTAATCGGAATCTTACCATCCCTAATATACATAAACTTGCCTTGCCTTGTCTTACCTATTAATCTACCTCCCCAAGCCCCAAAGGCAGATTCAAGCGTCATGCCCGTTTCACACATACTCCGTATGCAGTGCGTATGCGGTGCGTGTTGCGGTGCGTATACGGTACAGCAGCAGCACGCGCTATAGAGCTTTCACACATGCTGCGTTTGCAGTGCGCTGCTGATCCGCAGTTTCTGTGTGCCACAAAATCAAAAATGGTTAAGTAATTTTGATTTTGAATCCAAACTATAACTTTGACATAGTTTAAGACATTGAAATATTGTTAATATTTGTTTTACATGTAGATCGAGTTGTTGTCAGAAGAAAAGCTATATCGCGCGATTGCCTGCTGTGATGCAAGTGTTCCCCCCACCCCCTCCCCAAAATATATATCATGTATATGGGGAATCATCTATGATGGCATTTTGCAACTTTTGGGACTATAATCATACTTTTTTGTTTTCCTTGACCCTGTAATTTAGTAACTGTAGAACACATTAACTGTAATTATGCGTATATGATGAAATTATTACAATTTCTTGTCAATCTATGTCTATTTTAATGTGAACAATGCGCTAAACTTTAATTCAGTGCGGTGCAGCACAGCAAAAATAGACTCGGTGCGGAAACGATCGCTCCACTGCTGTATACGCACCGCAACTGGAACGGATCGCCGGACCGCATCCGCGTGCAGTGTGAAAGCTCTAATCTGTTAACTCTGGCGCCGGCGCGTTTTGCGAGATTTTTTTCACATAGCAGCCAAATAGATTTAAAATACTTCGTCATTTTTTTTCATAAACTCTTAAGAAATATGAAAAATGTAACTGTTAAATGTCTACTTTTTTATGGGTCCACTTCCAAACGAAATAAAACATTGTACTTTTGTAAAATAAAGAAAATAAACAGGGTGTGCTTTCTGCCTCTCCATCTCCGTGAACTTTTTTTCTGGAGCACGTCTCTAAACTTAACATGGGTACGGAAAAAAATACGCACCGCAAACGCACTGCAAACGGAGTATGTGTGAAACAGGCGTCAGGCTTCCGCCGCTGACAATATCAACCCCGGCTTTGGTCCCTTCACAGCACTCACTCAGCAACACAGATTAACACAGTTGCTGCGGAGCCGCCTCGAGTGTCTCACAAACATCCGAGCACAGATCCTGTCAGGTCCGGACGTAGATCTTTCATCTCTTCTCTCTCTGTTACCCGTATCCGAATCAAACCGCCATATAGACAGCAGGAATTTTTCTGTCACTTTAAAAAACTCAAATCCACATTCATCACGTTTACTTTCTGCTTCTGAGTTCACGATTGCTTTCAGCCATTTCACAGAAGTAATCTGCTCAGCCTTCCCACATAGCCATGTCAATTATACCCACATAGGCCATGTCAATTATAGCCAAGCTTGCGCTGTATAGAGGAGGGCGCCTCTACACTTACCATACACTTACCACAAGCTATTCTCAACCAAGTGCTCTGTCCGGGTCACCTAGTGGAACCAATGCCCTTACTAGGGCGCACTCGACCCAGATCTCCACAGTACGCAATTCCCCACCTCATTTACTTGCTAGACTATTTCCGAATCATTTCGCCTCCTGATGCCATCCCAGCCGCATATATCCTCACTGTTCAAAAAGTTTTTTTCCGTGCTTGGCATTCCCATCGCCCAGGAAAAATCCATGGGTCCCACCACATTCATCGAGTTCACTTCTACACCTACCACAAGCTCTTCTTCGCTAAGTACTCTGTACGGGTCACCCAGTGGAACCAATGCCCTCACTAGGCCGCACTCGACCCAGATCTACACAGCAGGGTTTTCCTAGGCGGCAGGTCAGCAGCACATTCAACTACGACGTGCCCACAAATCAACCCCTTGTCAACCCCTTGCCAGCAGCCATATCACCCTGTAGCCCAAGACTGGTTGCCCACTGAAGCTAAGCAGGGCTGAGCCTGGTTAGTACCTGGATGGGAGACCTCATGAGAAAAACCAGGTTGCTGCTGGAAGAGGTGTTAGTGAGGCCACCAGGGGGTGCTCACCCTGTGGTCTGTGTGGGTCCTAACGCCCCAGTATAGTGATTGGGACACTATACCGTCAAAGAGCACCGTCCTTCGGATGAGACGTTAAACCGAGGTCCTGACTCTCTGTGGTCATTAAAAATCCCAGGATGTCTTTCGAAAGAGTAGGGGTGTAACCCCGGCATCCTGGCCAAATTTGCCCCTAGTGGCCTCTGTCTATCATGGCCTCCTAATCACCCCTATATATATACATATATACTAATTGGCTTCATCACTCTGTCTCCTCTCCACCAGTAAGCTGGTGTGTGGTGAGCGTACTGGCGCACTATGGCTGCCGTCGCATCATCCAGGTGGATGCTGCACATTGGTGGTGGTTGAGGAGATTCCCCCCATCTATGTAAAGCGCTTTGAGTGTCTAGAAAAGCGCTATATAAATGTAATGAATTATTATTATTATTATTATTATTGTCCAGACACAGCCCCAGTTAAATCAACCAGCTATGTGCCAAGGCCTGCAACCAAAGCAAATCTTGATCATGGAGGAAGAGCTCCCTTCTTTTCAAATAGCAGGTAGCTGTGCACCAGCTTTAACCATGGGAAGTGCTACAGACAGCATTGCCAATATCTCCATGTCTGCAATTTCTGCGGCAGTGCTCATGTCCGTTATGTTTGCCCAGTGTACAAAGCAGTCAATAAAAAATAAAAAAATCGACTCCCATGAATATTTCTCGCCTACCTGTCGAACTAGCTCGCCACCCAGACACTGACTTCACTTCACTAACTATCTACTGTCTGGCCTCGAGCACGGTTTCCGGCGTGGAATGCCCACTCTCCCAAAATATCATCTGTAATAATCTCCAATCTGCTCTCGCTGAGCCCGACGTAGTAGACAACCTGATTTAAAAATAAGTCAAGTCAGGCTTCATGATTGGCAATTTTGACGATCCTCCTTTCAAAGTTTTTCATATTAGCCCCATTGGAGTGGCTACAAGAAAATTTTCAGGTAAAAAAAGCCTTATAATTGATCTGTCAGCCCCACATAATTCCCAGTTCCCAAGCATTAACAGCTTGATCCCTCTTTAGGAATTTTCTATCAAATGCCACGACATAGATCAGGTGGTCGGGGAGCTTGTCTTGCCAAAATCAACATCACTTCTGTTTTCAAAGTATTACCCATCCATCTGGATTCATAGCAGTTTTTCAGTATGCTTAACTTTCGGATGCAAAAGCAGCCCCATCCATTGATTTCCTCGGCATTATCCTTAGATACAGTTAAATTCCAGGCTTCCCTGTCAAAGGAAAAAATCTAATGGATAATACTTGTCTCATCTACCCTCATAGACAGCTCAAATTGTAACAAACGCAAACTCCTATATCTGCTCGGCCACTTAAACTTCACAATACGCCTCATTCCACAAGGACGCCCTTTCATTTCGCATCTCCTCTCACTCGCGTCTTCGGTTCACGCACTAGAGGACCTTTACATATCTCAGACGTACCGCAACAAACTCAGGTTTTGGATAACTTTCCTAAAACAGTGGAACGGCCTATCTTTTTTCTATAACAATCTCATTTCTTCCCCAGCCAATATCCAATTATTCACAGATACAGCCCACTCAATCAGCTTCGGGGGTTTCTAACAAGGACGCTGGTTCGCATCTCCATGCCCCCCCCCCCCCAACTTCAGGACACACCACAATCCTCAGCACTATTCAAGCTTTACCCCCTTGTAGTAGCAGCTTGCCTTTGGGGGAAAGGATGAGCCACCAGCAGTGTTTTAGTGCATTTCAACAACAAAGCAACTGTTCAATGCATTAATAAAGGCCAGTCCCATACACCCGCTCTGATGCTACTCTTAAGACGCCTAATCTGTATCTCAGCGTGCAGTCAGGTGAGAAAATCAAATCGCTGACTCTCTGTCTTGCTTTCTGTTTCAGAAATTCAGCAAGCTGGCTCCAGAGGCGGACCAATTCCCAACTCCAGTACCTTACTATTCAGTAGTAATATTCCTGTAACCCACCAATTAAAACCCCTCCTCGATGAATCGCTTGACACCATCCTCCAAGCAGTTTCTCCCAGAACCCTCCAATCCTACGTGACAGCTTGGAGAAGTTTTAAAGCATTCCACTTCTCATATAACATGCCATTCCTCGATTTTTCAATCCTTTCAATAACCTAATTTATCTCCCCCTTAATAACGTTAAGGGCCTCCAAGTCGGGTCCATCAAAGGTTACCTGAGCGGCGTCCAGGTTTTCCACAAATTGATCTACGGCGCTTCCTCCCCCGAGAAAAATATTTCACAAACCTCCCTCCTGATCAAAGGGATTAAACGATCCCAGTCCCCCCATCCCGACACCAGACAACCCATAATGCTATACATTCTCACAAAATGTTTTCATGCCCTCCGCACAGGCTACCAGCCCCTTAATACCGTCCGTACACTCGATGCCATATTTTTTTTATGCCTCTAGCCTTTTTTTATTTGTTTTTATAGATGCTCGGAACACAATATCACTTCCAAATTCGACCCAAAAGTCCACCCCACCATCTCAGACTGGATAGCGAAACAATCTCATATTTGATTAGGCAAAGCAAGGCCATTTCATCTACATTTTCAACCTCTCATTGTCAATCCAACCATACCAGTCTGTTCTGGCATATCTTCAATGGAGAAGCTCTCAGGCTAAATCCCCCTTGAACCCCTATTCATAGATGACTCCAACAAACCCGTGACACGCTTTTGGTCCCAGAAACACCTCAAATCAGTTTCAAATCAGACTCCAACAAGTCAGGCGTCCCAACAAAAATTTCTCCAGTCACTCTTTTCATATTGGGGCAGCAACCACAGCAGCAGATCCAAGCTCTCGGAAGATAGTCCTAAGATGCTTTCCAAGGAAAGGACCAACCGGTTCCAAATCAAAAAAGCCCACCAAAACCTCATTGATTAAAACCCTCCGGGTCGTCCACAACGCAGCGAGAACTCTCTCGGTCGAGCACCCATGTTTTCTCTTTCCGTCCAGCGAGAATTAATCTCCTAGCGGACGCAGCGAGAGCTCTCCCGGTCGAGCACCCATGTTTTCTCTTTCCGTCCAGCGACTATTGGTCTCCTAGCGGACGCAGCGAGAACTCTCCCAGTCGAGCACCCATGTTTTCTCTTACCCGTCCAGCGAGTATTGGTCTCCTAGCGGACGCAGCGAGAACTCTCCCGGTAGAGCACCCATATTTTCTCGTTTCCGTCCAGCGAGTTTTGGTCTCCCAGGGGACGTAGCGAGAACTCTCCCGGTCAAGCACCCATGTTTTCTTTTTCTTTTTCTTTTCTTTTTTTATTCAACCTTTATTTATCCAGGTAAACTGTTTGAGAGTCACTTCTCATTTACAAAAATGACCTGGCCAAGAGGCTACAGAAATAAATAGAAACATACTGTACAACTGTACATAGTCATACACATGACACTGTAACGACTGAGACAAATCAGACACAATTATTTGGTATATGTACAAAATAATCTTTAAACTTCACGATGGGATCTGTGGTCCCATCCCCCCAAACAGGGCAAGAAGGTCCTACCATGATCAGATTAGGTGGTTTTATGGGGCAAAGGAATGTGGCCACATGTGCAAGAGAGAGACAATGGGAAGACAGAAACAACCTTTAATACAGACTTTGCTGCATTAGTCATAGACCAACTGATCTATAAATGAACATGCATCCCAGAAACTGTGTAAATGATTTACTGTCTTGTGTACTATTATGTATATACTATGGTATGTATTTTATTAAACAACCAACTAACGGTCAATGTAACCTCACCTGTATCATGCCTCCTACCTAATTATTCCTCATTTAATGACTCACACTTTGATGTACATCACCTTCTCTTGGAATGCAGTGTGGATTTGTTATATATATCTGAGAATTAATGAACAGGAAAAGGGTAAGGCAGAGGTCTAACCACACTTAAGACAAAGACTCGTAAATCTTGCCGACAGAGGAAACTCCCGCCAGAAAGTCCACCCTTCTCATTGGTAAAGCAAACCCGGAGAGGTGGGATCTTTTGCAGGCTTTATTAGAGACAGTCCACAGTGACCTCGTCCTCTTAGTTTTTCTCATCCGTTTTTTCTCATCTCTGCCTTTTCTTCAATCCAGAAAACTGCAACCTTACCATCACTGAATGGGCAACCATCAACTCTTTTGGCCTTCTCTGTTTCTTCCGTGTACTGTGCTGTCCGGCGTGACCTCAGCAGGGCCCAGGACCTCAGGCTTTGATCCAACCAGCCATGTACTCATGCAGGAGAGAGAAGACTCTCTCACAAAAGAACCAAGGACAATCTCAGGAATTTGGAACGACTCCAACCAACAACGACTCCAACCACCCACTCTTCCGACTTCATCCCTTCTCCTGGGTGCTCAGCGTGGCCTCAGCAACCAGTCATGTGCTCAGGGGGAGAGAGAGAACTTTCAACCAACTTCCACATTTTGACACTCACAGAATCAACAACTTCAATTTTCAACAACTTCAAGATCTGTGTACCCCGGCACTAAAAATACATGTATCAATTCAATGAAATGCTTTGAAAACGAAATGCTGATGGCTCTTTTCATAGTTTACATGTTTTTTTTCATAGTTAGATGGATCTTCTCCATCATCCCATTTCCAATTTCATCCTGTCACTCACCTATTTATGTATTTATATAAGTATGTTTTTTAGTTTAGTTATGTTTGTGATTTAGTTGATAAAACTTGTGCACAATATGTATTTGGTTCTGATTTGCTTGCAACACAAAGTCACTTTACGATTCTGATCTTGTTACATGCTCAAAGCGCTGTACATGCTAAGAAATAATTATTCTTCTGTGGCCATGGAAGGTACCTTTTTCTTAGAATAAATGAATAATCAAAAGAGTTTGTTGGACGAACTGATTAATTGATTGTAATATTAATTCAGCCACATAAAGTGAATCCAATTAACTGACCCAAATATTAATAATTAATCATAGCAAGTTATTATTGATTATTAAAGGGGTCATGACATGTTTTTTTGTTTTGTTTTATTATGTTCCCTTAGGTGCACTTATAGTATTACTATAGTTTTTTGTACAAAAAAAACTTTTAAAATGTAGTGATTTATGACATTTTCCCACCCTGTTTCTCACCTCTGATGTCTGTTTTGGGGTGTTTCCCCTTTAAGACTTCAGTGTTAAAGCCTATACTGTTATGATAGGCTGACGTCAGTGCTGCTTATGCATAAATTATTAACGTTAATCATTTTGTTTCACATGTAGACCACACAATGCTCCACCATGTGAAACTTCGGTCTTCCAATCTTTTACCATCGTGTCAATTCTCAATTGATTTTGATTCATATGCGCGAGGGAGGGAGAGAGAGAGAGAGAGAGAGAGAGAGAGAGAGAGCAAGACAGTTTGAAGGCGCGCGCGCGGCCGGGGCTCTCTCTCTCTCTGCTCGTTCTTTCAGTAACATGCCCTGTCACACTCATCTGATCACTCACCGTTCAAATAAAGCTTTGGCACGCTGCATATGCTGCAAATAAACTGCATCCAACTGCTTTCCCTGTCGTCTGGATCGTTCGGCAGCGTATTCAAACATGTTGTATCTTGTAAACAGACCCACTCGCTGCACGACAACGCATGAGATGATGCGAAATGAGGCGTAGTTGTCCTGCGCTGGAGGCGGTCATATGCAAACGACTGGTACGTCACTTCGCACCGTGACGTCACTTCTTACCATGGATCCAGAACGAGCTGTATTTAGAGCTTGATTAAATAAATGCTTCGTTTATAATGGGGAGGACGTCTTAAGCTATGAAACTTGCAGGAAGTTTTAATAGTACATAGATCTCTTATATACCAAAAGATCAAGGTAAATTTGGTTTCTCATGTCATGACCCCTTTAATATTCCATAGAGCTGATTCGTTACAACACATAGAACAAGCAATTAAAATAAGAGAGGTAGACAGCAAAGAAAAAAAAGAAAAGAAAAAAGTGCTTAAGTGTATATAAATATGGTTCAGGATTGTCAGCAGGAACAAGAGTCAACTATGTTGTTTTGGAGATTCTGCTTAAAGGTGGAGTTTGGGATCAGAAACGTAAGTTTCAGGGTATTTTGTAGTATTTTCCAGTCACGTACTGCTGCGAAGTGGAAGGCATTACGCCCAAAGGTAGTAGAAGTAGGCAGGGTACTAAACTTAATAAAATTACTTGATCTTGTGTGATCAAGAAGAGATGACAGATAGAGAGGTGTCTTGCCCAGGATTGTCTTGTATATGAAAAGAAACCAATGATGGAGCTGCCGAGTATGAAGGGAGGGCCAGCCCACTAGTTTATACAGGTCACAGTGATGAGTGTAAAGGGTGCATTAGTGGCAAAACGGATGGCTGAAAGATAGAGTGTGTCAAGTTTTTTTGTCAAGTTTTTTTTAGGGCTGTGTTTCTTTTTCCATCCAGCGGGTATGGAGCTGCTCCATGAGCTGCTCCCGTCAAAAGCGGCGTGAGCCCTCCCGATCAGGCATTTCCAAATCTTGTTGCTCCTCATTCGTCAGCCAGTAACGCGGTGAGCTGCTCCCGTCAGATTCAACATGGCCCCTTCTGGTCAGGCGGATTAAATTACGGCTGCTCCCCGTTCATGGGCCAGCAGGGCCCGTCCGCCTAGCGTGTGAGCTGCTCCCGTCGAAGGCTTCCCAAAGCCCAGCCTGTTCTGATTGGTCAACTGGTGATAGGTCTACAGCGATATGATGTGTGTTCAGCATCTTATCTGCATTACAAACCCAATGATGAGCTAATCAGAGATCTCTGCGTCTCAATGTGGTTGAAACACTGCATGATGTCAGTCGGTTCTTACATTTGTTTACAAATTGAGCTGAACAGCTGAAAACCTGGAACATCTCATTTGGAGATCTCATCTCTCTAATTACACAAGACACAATGTAATTATGTTCATATTGGTTATAATTTTTCCTGTTTGCCATCAGCATGAAGTTGTTCCCGCTGGGCTTCACACAGAAATGAAGATCGTCATTTAATTTAACTTCAGAACTCATGCTTATTGAGCAAACATCAATTTTACCCTTTCTCTCTTTTATAGTTCCTCTTTCAGTGTGTGTGTTTGTGGGATTTTTTCACCTTTTTCATGGTCCAGCATAATCTTCTCAATCACACTCATCTTGCAGGATTCATTTATACCTGTTGCTGTGTCTGAATTTTGTGCTGAAGTTTACAGTAATGCATTGTTCTTATGACTTACACTAAGAATAGTTGTAGTAGTCACTAATAAAACCTGTTCACATCTCCTTATCCTGTTAAGTCACCTTTGTTAACAAACGCACACACTCGCACACACACACACACAGACACACACGCACGCACACACGCACACTCACACATATGCTCACATGCTCACACACACTACTCACACACATGCTCACACACAGGCTCACAAGTCAAGTCACCTTTATTTAAATAGCGCTTTTTAAGATACAGATTGTTTCATCAAATAATTTCTTTAATTTTAATCTCTATATAAATGCATCAATAGTATCATATGTGCTGCTTTAGATGCAGCTTCAGTGTTGTTTAAACCCAGACGAACACCATCACCATTGAACCCTTGAGCAAATCTCATAACCTCATGTTCCATTTTTGTTGCTTTCAAATGCCTCTCTTGATCATGATCACCATTCCTCATCATGCATGTTGTTTGTATTTCCTGCAATGTATAACATGGGCTTGCCATATTTGAACTGAACGATGGCACAGGATCAGTGTTTGTAAGACGCTCTTAGAGCCGTATCTCCACCATCTGCACACCTATTCCTCCATCCCATCGTCCTCCCAGGGTTTGCAGGTCATCCCGATCCCGAGGAGAGAGAGAGAGAGAGAGAGAGAGAGAGAGAGAAAGGGGGATTGCTGTAGGAGCCTCCCCTCCTACCATGTATATTCACTGGAAACCCCGTTCAGCAGCTGCGGTTCAGCGTAAGCGTAATACACTCACGTAAGCAGTGATGCAGGAGATCGTGAGGGACAGGGGGAGGGAGAGAGAGAGAGAGGGGGGGGGAGAGAGAGAGGGAGGGAGAGAGAGAGAGAGAGAGAGAGAGAGGGAGGGAGGGAGAGAGAGAAAGAGAGGGAGAGGGAGAGAGAGAGAGGGAGAGAGAGAGAGGGAGAGAGAGAGGGAGGGAAAGCGTGTGAGAGGAAGAGAGAGGAGGGGAGAGAGAGAGAGAGAGAGAGAGAGAAAGAGCAAGAGAGAGAGATAGAGGGAGGGAGGGAGAGTGTGTGAGAAGAGGAGAACGAGGGAGAGCGAGAGACACAGGCACAGTGTGAGCATCTCTTCCTGGCATTCGAGCTGTCAGGATAGGAAGAGCAACATCAACACACACACACTCACATCTGATCTAAGAACTTAACCGTCACCAGCCATGAACTTCCTCCGCCGTCGTCTCTCCGACAGCAGCTTCATCGCGAACCTTCCCAACGGGTACATGTCGGATCTCCAGCGCCCCGATCCTCCTCCTCCTCCTCCTCCCAGTGGCCCGACCCCAACTCCATCAGCCCAATCCCCCCCCGCGACACAACCGGCCCAGTCCACCAGCTCCACTGCCTCCACCGGCTCCAGCTCCACCAGCTCCACCGGGTTCTTCAGCTCCATCACCAACGCCGTCAAGCAAACCGCGGCGTCAGCGGGACTCGTGGAGCAAATCCCATCCGCAGCGTCTCGCAGGTTCAGGATCCTCCTGGTCATCGACGAGCCGCAGCACGACTGGTGAGTTTACATGCAGGAACTACACTTGTTGAACGTGCATGAATCCATGGGCACGTCGGTCATCCATGCTTGTTTTAGAGGCACGTTTCGATCTCAGTGTCAGGTTTTCTTCACAAAACGGGCCTGATTTCAGTCAGAAGTTCTTTATTTATACGCCTCTTAAGCAAACAGTGCATGCAAACTGGCTTGATTTACAATACTGTTCGTCACGACGCAGATCTACTCTCTATATCACAACTTCAACCTTTTATTGAGATCATCCTGGGTTGTGTTTGAGATGCATCACTGATGATGAAAGGTTAGGCTGCTTGAGGTGTGGATGAACTGCAGTTTTTCCATCTTTTTGCAATCCTAATTGCAGGTTATGAAATGCCCAGCTGTACAGTCTCGGTTGCTGTAGTCTCCACTCCAGTGTTGCGATTGATTGGCTGTGCAACATTGCATGAATCAGTGCATACGTTACTCACCCATGCTTGCATTAAAGCCTCACGGCACGTTTTGATCTCGGATTAGGGTTTTCTTCACAAAACGAGCCTGATTCCAGTCAGAAGGTCTTTATTCATACGCCTCTTATGCAGATGGTATGCAAACTGGCTTGATTTACAACATTGTTCATCACGACGCAGATTGAGCACTAGAGCTACTCTCTACATCACAATTTCAACCTCTGCTGGAAGTGTGGATAAACTGCAATTTTTCCATCTTTTTGCAGTGTAGACCACCAAACCAATCCTAGTGAACTAAACTTCGTCATGATGCAGATCAACTCTCTACATCACAATTTAAACCTTTTATTGAGATCATTCTTAGTTGTGTTTGAGATCCATCACTGATGATGAAAGGTTAGGCTGCTGGTTGTGTGGATGAACTGCAATCTTTCCATCTTTTTGCAGTGTTGGCCACCAAACCAATCCTAATTGCTGGTTATGAAATGCCCAGCTGTACAGTCTCGGTTACTATAGTCTCCACTTCTGTGCTGCGATTGATTGGCTGTGCAACATTGAATGCATGAATCAGTGCATACGTTACTCACCCATGCTTGTATTAGAGCTTCACAGCACGTTTTAATCTCAGATTAGGGTTTTCTTCACAAACGGGCCTGATTCCAGTCAGAAGTTGATTGGTATCGTGAATGCCTGATACTCCTCTTAAGCAGATGGCTGCATGCAAACTGGCTTGATTTACAACACCGCTCGTCACGACGCAGACTGAGCACTAGAGCTACTCTCTACATCACAATTTCAACCTTTTATTGAGATTCTGCTGGCTGTGTTTGAGATGCATCAATGAAGCTATTTTCCTCTAGAAACAAACTCTGTTGTATTATTTTCCTATTATCACTGTAAAGCTGCTTTGAAACAATCTGTATTGTAATAAGCGCTATTTAAATAAAGGTGACTTGACTTGACACTGATGATGAAAGGTTAGGCTGCTGGAAGTGTGGATGAACTGCAATTTTTCCATCTTTTGTTCCTCTGTGTCGTTATCATTAAAGTTGTGGTGTGGAATCTGCTATTCTTTTAATCAAATCAATTGCTGATTATGAAATGCACCAGTCCAGTCTCGGTTACTAGTCTCCACTCCAGTGCTGCGATTGATTGGCTTGGAAAAACCCCGTCCAATTGCACCTGATGAATGTCCGGGGTGCATTACATTAATGAGCTTAGCGCTTTAAACGTGCCACAGAAGATATTTATTCACAGAATTTGCATAATAAAAAACCCAGAGTAGAGGAATCACAACTTACTTCCCCTGGTTACAAACATGAATATTTCAGTGGCGTTTCTCCAGGAGAGTCAGCATGCGTTCTCTCTAAGAAAGCAAAGCCAACTGTGTGTTATGTGGATACTATTGATTTTTCCAGCGCTGGGGGAGCCCGTAAGGCTCAATACGAATGACTTGGGAAGCAAGCCCAATTAGAGCCTTGCAAATGTTTTGCATTCATTTTGTATTTTACACTCAAAGACGTTCATGCTAATTCAAGTTTTTAGATTGTTCACTCTCAGAAAAAAAAAATGGTACAAAAGCTATCACTAGGACGGTACCCTTTAAAAAGGTTCTAATATGTACCATATAGATACTCATATGTATCTTTTGGTACCAATATGTGCATTTGAGGTACTAATATGCACTCTTTAGGTATAAATGTGTGCCTTTTGAAAAGGTTTTGCCCCCGTGTCAGCTTTTGTACCTTTTTTTCTGAGCTTGCGTATTCAGTGCAGAGAGGAAAACAGCAGGACTGATGTGCAGAGAATAATGACACAGACATCATCTTCAATCTGTTTGTGTTTACCTCTTATAATAAGATATCTTCCCTGTGCATTTCACATAATCACCCGCAATTAAGTCCCAGCATTAAATGAGAAAGGTTCATTATTGAGGGAGATCTGGAAAGCGTCTTGTGTAGCACTGAAGAGTGAGGATGACACAAACATGAAGCTTACATAACCGTCGGCTTCCATCTTCTGTGTTATGTGCCACGTCCAGTCCTCTGAGAAACACACCTCGCTTTACTTCCCTCAAGACTGTGTGCTTTTCTCTTGCTGGAGATTTCTGTGGCACTTGTGCTACTAGATTTCCTTGATTTTGCTCAAGAATTGTGGGAAACCTGCGGTTTTCTAAATGTTTGTTTTCTGAACCCCCCCAAGCCTATAAGGAGAGCTGAATCCCGGTGGATGTGTGAATATACGGAGCTGTTCTGCCCTTGAGTCTCCTCTGTGTGGATCGGGAGAGAGTGTGTGAGGGCAGTCATGTGTTGAAGTAATGAAAAGAGACATGGTGAATCAGCACAGTGAGCCCAAGGCTTGCGCCTGAGCGTTGTGTGTGGTGTGTGTGAGGAGGATGTTGTTGCTGGGAAAGCAAAATGTCGACATGCAGGACAGATATTTCCAGCAATTATGTTTATGTGTATACATGTGTGTTAACTGCCTCCCCACCAGCGTTTTATTTTTTAGCTGCCAGCCAGAGTCAGCATCACTGATCATATTCACAAAAAATTCATGGCCCCCATAATATTTTGTTGTATGAATATGTAAACAGTCAATATATCAACAACAACAAAAAAAAGAGCCTCTGGTTTTATTCTAGCTGTGTTCATTCTCTTTTATCAGCAGTTGAATGTGAGTAAGTTTTACCAAAAAACAACAGAAAATTGTGTTTTTGTCAAAGTCTTCGTCTGGATGAGATCAAGTCCATCAACACCTCAAAGCTCCAGTCGTTTCCTCTTCATGTGTTCAACATTTCATTAAGTAACATTAGGCAGTTTTGATTTACAGTATATGCCATTGAATGTGTGATGATCATGTTATGTGTGTAGACAACATCTATCCGCTCCTTCTGTTTTACGCAGATCCAGGGCTTGACAATAGCCACGTTTCCATTACCCTTTAAGTTGCGCAAATTGAAATTGTGAATTGAAAATATGCCCAATGGAAACACGTCCATTTAGCAAAAACTCCCATTTATCGCAAAAAAGGTTTTACGCTCACATGGTGGTTTTTTAGGCAATTCGAACAAGGAATATTTCGCAAAACTGCAATGGAAAGTCACCTGTCGTACATGATGCGGTGTAATTGCACAGAAGATGAGACCGAGTTATTCATTAAACTCAAAAAAGACAAACGTATTACAGGAATACTGGATTCTAAAAATCAAAAAAAAAAATGCCACAATTTATCAAGACCCTGAAGCAGAAGTGAGTGAGAAACACCAGAAACTCCTCATATGAGCCGGTCACAGTATAAGAGACTTTCCTTGTCATTAATGCTTGGATAACACACACACACACACACACACACACACACACACACACACTTCTCCTTCGGTTATAATAATGGCCAGTGCAGTGGCTGGTATATACGTAAACCAACCAACATTTTTTGAATTACTTAATATCGCGGGAGGAAAAAAAAAAATTTTTTTGTCGTATAATATCGGTTAATGGAAATGCCGTCATTTCACAATAGTTTTTTATCAACATTTAGAAAATAATCGCAAAAGTTTTACGCAAATCTGTAATGGAAACGCACCTAATGACTCTTTTGTTCTGCAATCACTGTGGCACAATTTTGACAAAATGCAAGGGTGGAAAACTAAACAAGATGATGAGAAACAGGTGAATGAGATGAGTGCTGATGAGTCCGGGCAGTGAGTTATGGGAAGTGTAGTTTGTGAGTGAAACATGAACGTTTGGTGTGGAGTGCCCTCTGGTGTCTCTCAAGGGCACTCCAGCTGGTGACCGTTACAATACTGTCACACGTGAGTTTTCTTTCTCAACGGTTTCCGTTCACTTATAATGTAACTGTTTAAGTCAATAGAGAGCCTAAGTCGTTAGCCCTTAGCCTAAGCCCTTCCGGTTAACCACCATGGGACCTTAATTCGGAAAAATATTACATGAAAGTCAATGGCGAGAGACAACAAATATTTTGATCCCGTTTGAATTGTGCCCTGAATTACACATATGATGTTTGTCAATTTAAAAGATACATTTTAAAGTCAAGAAAGTCGCAGTTTGATGTAAAACTGTTGAGGTATAAGACTGTGAAAATACGTAATTACAAAGACTACAAAACCCAAAAGGCGCGCATGAGACGTCATACCTTTTCTCTCAATGAATGAAGCTAACTTTACTAAAGCTAACGTCTGTCATGTTTTCTATAGTCTAACGTTATAATCGTAACGTTACGCCGTCATGCCTGTGTGTTTTGTACCAGACTGCACACACACGAGCTTGGTGCGAGACGAGAGATGTAGTTCATTGAGCGATTTTCACATAAAACTAACTGTTATTCTCCTGTTTTATGACAACTGCGACTGTCTTGACTTTCATAATTACCTTTTAAATTGACAAACATCATATGTGTAATTCAGGGCACAGCTCAGACGGAATAAAAAGATAAGTTGTCTCTCCCCATTGACTACCATGCATATTTTTTTCGAAATAAGGTCCCATGAGCTGGAAGCGGAGGGGCGGGACTTAGGCTCTCAATACTCGCCATGACCGGCATTTTGACATTATTTTGTGTGCATTTGACTGTTTAAGCACAATAAGCAGTGTAAATGAACTCAATTTAGTACTGAGAGGCTTTATGTGTGCCACTTTGGCTGTCAGCACGAAATCTGCAGGAATATGTAGAATTATGTGCAATCCCTCGCCGATATTCAAGACCTTTAACAGCAACAATATTCATCCAGAGCAAATGAAACGAGTGAGTGAGAGAGATGAGAGAGAGAGAAAATGCCGCAGGTATCGTGTATCTATTCTGTGAGAAATGAGTAAAAGTGGTTCAAATATTTCAGTATGAAGGCTATCAGAAAATCTATAGCCCCTTTCACACAGAGATTCCGGAAAATACACGTATAAAGTGACCTGGGATTTGACCCGGGTTTGTTTGATTTCGGTTCATTCACACTGCCAGTGATTTTCCGGAATCATACGAGTTCACACACAACTCGTAAAAATTCCGTAAAGACACGAGCGACTTCACGTCGAGCCCACCTATTATTAGACTTAGTTCAAACTGTTGTGTTAATACTGACGTCACAGATTAAATATTTGTAATGGTAAAGAGGCATTATAGTTCTGACACACACTCTTAGCGGTGGACCAATCACAGCAGGCTAGCCTATGCAGCTGACTAATCACAACAGGCTGTTCTTTTCGGAGAGGCGGGGCTTTAAAGAGACAGGACCTAAAACACAGAGGATTACAGCATGAGAAAAATATTGTGTTTTTAACTTTAAAGGTGACCTATTATGCCACTTAAAAATATATGATGTCTCCAGAATTTCTGTGAAATGTTTGCTCAAAATACCAGATAATTTATTATAGCTTGTCAAATTTGCCCCTTTTTGGGTGTGACCCTTTAAATGCAAATGAGCTGCAGCTCCGCCTCCGTTCAGAAGAGGGCAGAGTCTTTACACAAGCTTCAGAAACTCCTGCAATAAAAAAACAGGCCAATCTCACTCATCCAGAATCCCAGAATAACCAAACCAATAGCGGGAGAGGTTGTAACTTTTAAACGCTCCTGGACGTTTCTGAATGTTAGTTGAGACATTTATGTAGTTGTTGTGGCGTTACATTGATCATCTCAGCATCATATTTAAGTTAACTTTTACACAAGTTGACTTCTCACGTTTTCTGGGTTGGTAGATGCACGGGGGACCCGATTACAGCACTCAAACACGGAAAAGGTCTGTTAGTATAATATTATGAACTTTAAGACACTTATTTGTGTGCATATTTCAACCCTACATTGATGGGATGAGCCGTGTTTGAAGCAGTTTACAATAATATGCCATGTTAAATATCACACGCACAATCGTGCAGTTGTTCTGAATAATGGCACTGCTGTGATCCCCTGATGAGGACTCATGTCTATCGTCATTATTGCAACTGACCGTTCAGACAAAAACGGATAGTTTGTAAAGGGGTCGTGCGAACAGTCTCTGCTCAGATAAATCGCAGGTGTGGTTGAGTCTCTGAACACGTAGAATATTAACTCTAGTGTAATTTAATCATGTCTTCTGACCTTTTTTAACAGCATCCAAACTCAATCAGCCCGGCTCTGCTGAACATCAGCACAAACACAACACAAACTCTCTCTTTAAGCTCTTTTAATGCCTATACAAGTTAGTTTTTTAGCTAATGGGTTAGTAGCTAATGCAAAAAGTATATTGCTTTTAAGAATGACATGGGTAAGCAAATTTATTCTGTAGTACTTTGAGCAGTGAAAATATTGAAATAACAAATAATAAATTGAAAAATATATGAAATAACAGTGAAAGCAGTTATACTTATTCTAGTAACACTTTACAATAAGGTTTTATCTGTTAACATTACATTTAATCTTAGTTAATATTAATTTCAACATTTACTAATATACTATTAAATCAAAACTTGTATCTGTATTATTTAATGCACCACTATAAAGCTCAATAACAAATTCTGTTATGAGTGTTCAACTAAATGACAAATAAAAAAAAATATATATTTTAATAAAAAAATATATTTAATGCTGGAATGTTACATTTGCCGATACTTCACAATCTCACAGATCAATTCAGAAAAACGTGGAACATTTGGGACATTTGATGTTGGATAATCAAGCTATTTTAATTTTAATAATGTCGAATTAGTTTTAATTTATTATACACATAACCCACTGCCTGTAATTACACTGAAATTAATGAATTAATATCATTAGAAAAGTCCTAAACTGGAACTACATCTTAAACTTCATCAATGCATATTAATATTAAATATAATAAGTGGCTAGTCCTCCAGCCTCAGGGGAAACTTCTGCACGTTTGCTAATAAAACAAAGATGTCTTCTATAATTTGTCCTGTGTTCATTTGCTTTAATGAGCCTGTTGATGCTCATTGATGAAGCAGATTAATGACTGACGGCTCAAGAGCTTTTATTTCTCTCAACGCTAATGAGCTTTTACTGAACATTTTCCTTCGCAGCTTTGACAGATGAAAAACTGGTGCAATTATTAGAAACTCTGGACTTCTTAATAGTCTTTACTACTGATTTACGACGACTCGACGCCTGTGAAGAGACGACTCAACGCCGGCGATATGTTATGCCCTAAATTAATACATGATGAACTAACTGTATTTTCTATGTACATTTTTAATGCACTTTCTGTAAAGCTGCTTTGAAACAATGTGTATTGTGAAAAGCGCTATACAAATAAATTTGAATTGAATTGAATTGAATTGAATTGAATTGAATTGAATTGAATTGAATTTACTTCTCAGCGTTACCTTGCACCAAAATGACTTTACATCATTAAATATATATATAAAAAAAAACATTATGAATTATAAAACATTGCCCAGATTTCTTCTCTGTTTAACAAAAAATATGAATATAAAGATTAATGATTCTTAATTGGGAGGATATGAACTGATTACAGTAAATTAAACGACTTATTGCCGGGAAACTTAATAGTGATTGTAATAAACTTAATAATCGTAACAACAAGTCAAAAACTGCAACAGATGTTTGAGGATAAATACTGTCATCAAACTGACATATAAAGTCCTAGCACTCAACAACTGTTTTCTAATCGAGGTAGCGAATTTAAAGGCTTAAATCCTTAAAAAAGCTTAAAGGAGCCGTATGTAAGATTGTGGCCAAAACTGGTACTGCAATCACTTTCAAATTACTGTAGAGCGGTGTATCCCCTCCCCCTCCCCCTGACTCGAGGTTGCCAGATAGGCTGCAGGATCCGATTCCGACACGTTTGTATCTGCAGCTGTGGGAACTAGAGCAGAGCTGGCAACCCGGATGCCGAAAACACTACTGACTTCGTGATTGGTAGATCGGTGGAGGGTGGAGCATCAGACCAAAACACAACATGACAACATCAGCTGAGGGCTGCAACTTCACTTTTTAAATGACAATATCTTGGCCGGACTACAGTTGTTGTCAGTGATATAAGTATTTGAAATGAACATGATTTCTTAATGTCTAGTGACATATCAGGGCCATTTTATGATTAATTGAAATAAATTTCTTACATACAGCTCCTTTAATTTTTATTTAGCTTTAAGTATGAATATGTTAGCCTTAAGGTTATGAATAAGCTGGTGTGTTTCAAAACAATGACAAAATTCGCATTTAGGAGATATAAGCATTCAAAACTTACTCTCATTTACGCTAAAATGGATCAGGGATTTTATGACATTACCACAGATTTCAGCTTCTCATCACATCTTCTGTCCAATCAAATGCTCTGTTGAATCTGAAGCTCCGCCCCCTATGCTATTAACACCACCTGGTCAAAGCGACCGTTGACACGTCACGGAGCAATGTGTGTTGCAGATGTTGTATGTGTGTTCAGCTGCTAAAACGCTTGAGTTTTAACTGTTGGTCAAGAATGAATTGGCTAGAATTTATTCACATGTCTACTTTTAAATCAACCATATCATCAGCACTCGGATTCACTTCCATGGTGCTGTCAGTCTGTGAGAGAAACTAAACGCTATTGGCTATTTGAAAAGGGGGAGGAGCCATTCAATATGTCCCGCCTTAACTTCCTGTTTCAGTGAAAATTAAAGCTGCACGTTCAAGGCACTTCAGTGGGGCTTTAACTTGTGCATAAAATTGGAATATTGAATAAAACATTTGTGAATAAAGCAGCGTTTCCATCCCATGTGTTCAAGAGGACAAATGGGGAAATTGGTACAAAAGTTTCTGCAATCAGACGCTTTTCCCTCCAACATAAACAAGTGTGTCTCAGAGCGACAGATGAAACACAGTAAACGCTGTCATGTTCTCTAGCGTTCGGATGCTGGTGTTCGGGAACACACTCGTGTGAGACGCTTCTGGAGGGAATTAAACACAATCATTCTGATCACACACTTCCACTCCGGCCGGCGTTTCAGAAACACTAAACCAACAACATTAGAGATGCTGCGACACCATTGGTCCACTGGTTACTACAGTTATCCAATCACAGCTGACGCAAAGTCACCTGAGGTTTTTGCTTTATTCAGTAAATGTGTTTCCATCATAGTTTATATGCACGTCTTATTGGATAAAAGAATGATCTGAATGATCGCATATGTTTTTTATCGCATATGAATGTATGTGTCTCTTTCTCTATTGTTCTAATCTATTGAATTATGTATGTGCTCTTGTCCGTATTTCATTCTATTGGTTGAGTTTCTGGAATAAAAAATAACATTACAAGAATACTTTCGGATGCACTGAAAATTCACTTCTATGCACTAACACATATGAGATTATTCATTGTGTATGTGGAATATGCACAAGTATATGAATTTATGTTGTGTGTGCACACTGTTTTATATGCATGTGCATGTACTGTATGTGAAATGTAAAATGATTTTGCGAAGTTTATTTTACAAGAAATTACTAGCAATTTCTGTGTGAAAATTGGAGAGAGAAAGCCAGGCTAATTTGTATATTCCAGCAAAGAGAAACATCCCTTTGTCAAGTCTCCCTTTTAAATTCCCACATTGTTTGTGTCTTCAAAATGTATTAACACAAAAATATTTTTAAAATGTTACATTAAATCAAAATACATTTACTGGAGAAGCAAAATGTCTGAATATAAATAAATCTTGCTTTCTATAAAAAATAAGAAGTTTATGATTAAAGCAAGACCTCATATCTGCCTTATTTTTAAGTTAAAATAAACTTAAGTCAAAGAGAAAACAAGATCATTTTTCTGACCTCACTGACAGATATTTCTTCTTGTTTTAATCACAAACACACTTCATTGTTTTGTTTTTTTTTAATTCAGAAAGCAAGACATAATATCTTCAGTCATTTTGCTTTTCCAGTAAATGTATCTTGATTTAAGAATGTTATGTATTTGTACAGATAAAGAAAATCCTTTTTTTGCAGTGTATCATAGAAATCATGCATTCAGTAATGTCTCAATTTGAGTTCAAATAATCAAACATTCTTTAAAACTTATTAAAACTTATTTGAACAGTAATTGATGTTTTCATCAAGCCTCATGTCAATCATGTTCATCTTTTCCAAAGAATAAAAAATACTTCTAGGTAAAAATGCATTTCTTCAAGAATGCATTAAAAAAAAATGCATGTTTGACATCTTTATTCATTCATAAATCATGTATAATAAATACTACAATATTTCATAAAAAAATAAATAATAATAATACTCAATTTTGATGATATGGTGAATTTAAAAAAAAAAAGTGTTACTCATAAACAGTTTGTCCAATGTTTCTTTGCTCTGAAGCAAAAGCAGCTTGACGAGCGCTAAACTAAAAGTCTGTCTAATATGAAATGTAAAACTCTGGTAATACCAGTTGATTAAAGTGCCCCATTATGGATTTTTGAAAATGACCTTTCATGTAGTGTGTAATATAGCTCTAAGTGAATGAAAACATCCTGCAAAGTTTTAAAACTGAAAGTGCACCGTATATAAAGTTCTTGTCTTTCAAAAGTAAGAGTCGACTCTGAGTCAATGAAATTAATTGTTTTTCAAACGAGTCACAAGCCGTTTCCTCGTGACGTCAAGACGAAACATTAGCCCGTGCGCGCACCAGGGAAACTTAAAGCTCAAACCAGCAGCTGATGGATACTGGATAGATCATGTCGAGGAGACGCTGTGTGACACAATGTGACGGTAAAGAAAATTTTTTTCCACTGTCCAAGGACGAGCATGTGAAGAATCTGTGGTTAAAATTAATTTTTACCATGATACTACAGTATAATCATAAACTTTTCCTGTTACCTTTATTTTACTGACGACTGTTTCTCAAATATCGGAGTCGGCTAATCAGCTGTGGGCCACTATTACATAAAACTCTGTCTATTAATTCAGATTGTCTGTCGTTCTCACTACTTTGAGGAAAGATTTAGCATGGAGCAAGATTTGTTTTACCAATGTTTGTTACATCAGTCATTCACGGCACGCTTGGCCAATGTATACATTGCATAGCCTACATGCGCTGTTATTGATACAGTTTCCACGTGTTCACCACAATATATTAGAAACATACTCTGTAAATAAATTAGTACAAGTAAAATAATCGGTTGATGGACATGCACTTGTTAATGCTGATGGTGAGGAATAGCAACATCTATTAGCAACATCTATTAATGTACCTCAAACTGAGTAGTGACTCACTGAAACGTCCTGCTCGAGTCGTCCTTGCGATGGAGGTTCGGGTTGAATTAATGGTTCTTCTTCTTCTTGTGTTTCATCATCGGACTCGCGCTCGGATTGATATGGTAAAATCAACGTCATTGTTCATTACTGTGTTTAGTTTACTGTGAAGGAAGCCTCAGGACATGCAGAGCTGTCGGTGTTATGGCAATGGGAAGGACGCGTGCTGTACGCGGTAAACCAATCACAACAGACTGAGCTGTCTGGCCAATCAGAGCAGAGTAGCTTGCGGAAAGGAGGGATTTAGAGAGATTGATTCATTTTGCGAGTCGTTTGAGAATCATTGAAAATTTGGTGATGTGCAAATGTATATTATGAGAAAATTAAACCGTTTTTTTTTACGTTTGATGCATGTAAACCTGTTGTAGGAGACTCAAAAACAACATTAGGAAACTTTAAAATATCATAATAGGGGCACTTTAATAATCTTCATGTTTGATGGATCAGGGCCTGTGTGAATTCTCATCATTTCTGTATCACGCTGTGTGTTGTGCTCTCGCCCTCGAGCCATCGGAACAAATAATACCCATAATGCTTCAGTTAGCTTGCATGGTCAGTCATTCATCTGATGTGGAAGGAACTCACAGCTTTTCCTATATCTGAAAAAGACAAGCTGCAATAACAAACACTCACACTGTGCACTTTAGTACACAAACAACCTGAAGTCTTTCCGGTCCGGACACACACACACACACACACACACACACACACACACACACACACACACACACACACACACACACACAAGCCTTGTGTGTTTGTCAGCAGAAATGCTTCGTGGATCTGTACGGTTTTATGTGGCTAAAAATAAACAAAGCACCAGCTCAGTGTGGAAAGAGGATTGTGCATTATTCTTTCTACAAACCATTATGCATCAATAATCAAGATTCTGCATTGAAATTATTTGGATAGACAAATTCATCTAATTTTAGCATTATTCTGTATTTCTCACAGCATGTCAATCATTCTGCCATTGAGAGATGAAGAAATCCTATATTTGCATTACCCTGATTAGATGTGTGTGCGTGTGTGCGTGCGTGCGTGCGTGTGTGTGTGTGTGTGTGTGTGTGTGTGTGTTGCTGTATTTACTGAGACACAAAGCACTGAACGATAAAAACATGCTGATTATGTGTTTGTGCCTTAGAAAAAAAATAGTTTGACTCCCAATGTAATATATATTTAATAGCTCAGTAGCAGCTCCATCACTCCACAACAGCACATAAAAACTAACAATGAGCAACAGTAATAGTAGGCCCATGCATTATCAAACGTATGATTTCTTCAATAAATGGGCAGAAAAAGAAGGAACATCCTGAGAAATAAGAGGTCAGAAAACAAGCACCCCAGAATTTGTACAAATATCTTTCATTGTTGTCAGGAATGGACACATGCTATCTAATGTTGGACATTTGATTTTCATTCCTTCTCTCAGAAGCTGCCAGAAATTAAATGGTCATCAAATAATCATGAAATATAAATGTGCGTTTGATGAATGTTCAGAGAATGAGTAACTGTACTACGGCTCTTTGTAAACTCAGTCAGAATCAACGGCTGGAGAAGTTTCGAAGTCAAAAATGTGGCATAATCATCCTCTAAAATTAACAGGTTCCTAAAGCCATAAATAATCATTGTAGCATGATAAATATTATGTCCTATTAAAGTGCCCCTATTATGCTATTTTAATGTTCCTAATGTTGTTTTGGCATCTCCTCCAACAGGTTCTCATTCATCCAAGGTCAAAAACACTTTAATTTCCTCGTAATCTCCACTGCAGCATCAGCTCTTTTCTCTCAGTGTCTGAAACGCTTCCATCAAAGATTCAGTCTCTCTAAACCCCGCCTCTCTGAAAGCTGCTGTGCTCTGATTGGTCAGAAAGCAAACTCTCATTATCTCATCTGAATCTCGGCTCTTGATCACAGTGATACGAACAGTAACGATGGCGTGGGTTTTACCGTATCAATCTCAACAATGTAGATTTGCTTTGTCAGCTGAAAACAGCGTCTTCTCGACATGAACAACACGAATCAAACTCTTCCAGAGACGCTGTTCAGCCAATGAACACCAGAGGCTGGCATTATGCAAATGAGTTACAAACTTATGCAGATTCAGCAGGAAGTGAGACTGGAATTACTGACGACTCGTTTCAGTTCAGATTCACTTTCTTTTAGGAGCCAAAAATATGACTTTTTACATGAGAAATTACAGTCTTTAATATTTTGTAAGAATATGTTTCAAAATTCTATGAATTTGAAAAGCGTTCTCTGTTTCATCATCTGGTACAGCCTCATTTGTCCCGGACTCGTGATCCGGCAGAGATCCGGCTCTCCGGAACGGGAATGAGGGACAGTAACCTTTCTCAACATGTGCTGAAAGTCAAGAGCATCTGCGTCAGATTTCACCAGTGTTACTCTGATTATAAACACTTTGCTGATGAGTGGAAAACTTCTCACAAGTGAGGATTATTATTAAAGATCTGAATGCATATGACGAATATCGTTGGCTCCTTGACGAATTCCTTTTGTTCCTATAGTTGTCAGACAGATGAGCTGATGATATGAAATGTATGTTATCTGTGGATTCATTCTGAGATGAAACCGGAGAGAGAGAGAGAGAGAAACAGAATAAATCAAGACAGGCTTGGCATTTTAAAGCAAACTATTTGTAAAACGATCTCACACATCATTGATGCGGCCTGTCTCAATCTTCATGCAAGTCAACTGGAAAGAAATTGAAGGAAAGTATTGATCCTCGCAAAAAAAAAAAAAAAAAAAAGTCTCTGACAAAATGCAATATTTCAATGTGACTGGTCTAATAAACTGTTCACAAAAGACTATCAGTGAGAAATATCTGCTGATTGTCAGGTTTTGCTCCAGTGAATATTCATCAGGTATTTTTTTTTATAAAACTACTACTTTTAAAACAAATTTTCCCACAACTTAACTTCTCATCCAAGAACAAGGTTCAACATATACGTTCAACTCTTGTCTTAAAGAATGTCAGTGTGTATTCACAAGTTACCCAACAGATATGACATTATAATGTTAGATTGGAGGACCGACAAAGAAATTATACATTTAAGTTTTGAATCAGATGTTTGAAACCTCTATTGTAATCATGTAATTAGCCTATAACTTATCAAGTACACTGCAATTCAAAAGTTTGGCATCATTATGATTTTGTTTTTAAGAAATTGATCATTTGACCAGCAAAGATGCATTAAATTGATCCAAAATGACATAAGATAAACTAAAAGATTTTCATTTCAGATAACTGTTCTTCTGAACTTTCTATTCATCAAAGAATCCTGAAAAATAAAATGCATCACAGTTTTCACAAAAATATGAACTATTTTCAAAACTAATAATGAGAAACGTTTCTTAAGCATTAAATCCTCATATTAGAATGATTTCTGAAGGATCATGTGACACTGAAGACTGGAGTAATGATGCTGAAAATTCAGCTTTGATCACAGGAATAAATTACACTTTACTATAAAAACAGCTGATTTACACTGGAATAATATTTCATAATATGACCAAACCTTTTGAAGGTATATTATATGTTTAGTTTTTTATTAAAGCTAACTTTAATAATGTCCACTCATATACAGTCGTGCTCAAAACTAACGGTAGCCTACCCCTGGTAAATATGATAAAAACTGGCTGTACAAATAAATCTGCATCGTTTATCTTTTTGATCTTTCATTCAAAGAATTGCCAAAAATCTAACCTTTCTTTGAAGTAAAATAATTTAAAGTGGGGGGAAATCACATAATGAAATAAATGTTTTTCTCCAAAACAAGTTGGCCACAATTATTGGCACCCCTAACATTTTTTAAGAGTGAAATATCTCTGAAGTATATTCCCATTAATATTTACCTTTTTTAGCACACCTCGGTGACTAGGAACATGAAATTGTCCAGGCATGACTTCTTGTTTGACAGGAGTTTAAATATGAGGAAACACAAAGGCCAAATCCCCTTAATCATTCATCAGAATGAGTAAAACCAAAGAATTTAGTTCTGATGTGCATCAAAAGATTGTTGAGCATCACAAAATAGAAAGTGGCTGCAGAAAATAGCTAAAGAATTGAAAATCCCCATTTTGACCATCAGGGCAATAATTAAGAAGTTCCAATCAACTTAAGATGTTACGAATCTGCCAGGAAGAGGACGTGTGTCTATATTGATTTAATGCACGGCGAGGAGGAGAGTTTGAGTGGCCAAAGACTCTTCAAGGATCACAGATGGAGAATTGCAGAGATTGGTTGAGTCTTGGGGGTCAGAAAGCCTATTAAAAAAAATCAAACAACCCATACATCACCACATGTTGTTTGGGAGGGTTTCAATAAAAATCCTTCTCTCTCCTCCAAAAACAAACTCCAGCAAATTCAATTGTCAGTCACAACTGGACCTTCAAACGGCACAGGCTTCTGTGGTCAGATGAAACTAAAAAAAGAGCTTTTTGGCTGCAAACATGCTAGATGGGTTTGGTGCACACAAGGATAAAAGTACCCCATGTGTACAATTTAATATACCGTTGGATCTTTAATGTTGTGGGCATATTTTTCTGCTGGAGGTCCTGGACTTCTTGTTCAGATTCATGGGATCGTGGATTCTATCAAATATCAACAGATAAAAAATCAAAACCTGACGCCTTCTGCTAGAAATCTTAGAATGGGCCGTGGTTGGATCTTCCATCAGAACAATGATCCAAAACTAACATCAAAATCAACACAAAAATGGGTAACTGAGCACAAAATGAAGCTTCTGCCATGACAGTCAGAGTTCCCTGACCTGAACCCTACAGAAAATGAGTGGCTGAACTGAAGAGAAGAAGCACAAACATGGATCTGGGAATCTGAAGGATCTGGAGAGATGTTGTATGGAGGAATGGTCTCTGATCTCAGGTCAGGTGTTCTCCAAACTCATCAGGCATTATAGAAGAAGACTCAGACCTGGTATCTTGTCAAAAGGAGATTGCAAAAAGCTTTTAATAAAAGGGTACCAATAATTGTGGCCAACGTGTTTTGGACAAAAACATTTATTTCATAATGTGATTTCCCTCCCACGTTCAATTCTTTTAATTCAATGAAAGGTTAGATTTTCTGCAATTTTTTTAATGAAAGGTCAAAAGGATAACCGATGCAGATTTATTTTTTACAGCCAGTTTTTATCATATTTACCAGGGGTACTGTTAATTCTGAGCACGACTGTATGAAATGAAGTATGAACAGTTCAGTAATGAGCAGTGTGATTGAGGTTTGAACATCACGATCTGCTCCGACTTGATCTTTGCTTCTGCTATCAAAATTGGTTTTGATGGCAGTTATTGGTGAGATGCTGGATTTGCCACTCTCAGCTTTATGATCGTCTGAGCCTAAAGCTGGATTTGGTATCAGATCTCACTTTCTGTCTTTGAGTCCTCAGGATCCAGTTTGATGTGAACTAAACCATACAGACCCAGCTGTATCTACTCATAAACCCTACACAGCCCATCATGCCTCTTGGGAAGAACATCGTTTTTGAACATTTGCAAATCTGAGATTATAATGTAGTGTGGTATATACACATATATTTACATAAAACAAGCTATGG
Organism: Semotilus atromaculatus; assembly: GCA_031834385.1. NCBI lineage: Eukaryota > Metazoa > Chordata > Actinopteri > Cypriniformes > Leuciscidae > Semotilus > Semotilus atromaculatus. The sequence continues at coordinate 26,168,765 of JAULUF010000020.1, read as the reverse complement.
ATAATTACTATTGCTTATTGTCTTGTTGATGAGACGTGCTGTACATTTTCTGCAGTAAATGCTTGGACTTACAATTATCATCTGATCTGGAAGCTTGTTTCCGCCATAACATAAAAAACAATACTTTTTTGTACAATGGCGAGGCAACAAATTCAAGCAATCAAAAGACTACAATTGATAAATTATATGTAAAATGAATGACCATTATATCTCCAAAACCATGTGTGTGTCAACATCAATGACTGATCCAAGCTACATTGGGATTCAGTCTTTGTAATTCACTCCAACTTACACCATCAGCAATGTCAATCCTTAAATATCCTATGTACAGACACACATAATATTTAATTTTTACACAGTTTCCTTGAATCTGATTGGTCGATCAGCGTTCCAAGAGTGCTATATTGTATTACTCCACTTTGCGTTTGTTGCAGACAAATTGTCAGTCTGTGTGTTTTTGGTGGGGATGTTATAGTGACTCAGTCGGTTGCATTATGTCTGAAGGTCTTTAGATTCTTTGTGAATAAATGGTTGAATGATTCACTCAGCTGATTTGTTCAAAAATACTGCAGGCTGAAACACTTATACTGTGTGATTCTTCAAGACTAGATGCATGAGACTCTTCAACAACGGTTACATGAACAAAGCTAGACAATAAAACATGCTGGCTATTTATACACAGACTAATGATTAACAAGAAACCTGTGAACAATCAAATAATGAACCAATGAGAAACCAGAACATATGAGCAGAACAACCAATCAGAAGATGACACAATTAAGACGGTATTAAGATGGCACTAGAATGGATTGAGGAAAACAAAATAAAAAAAGCTTTAATTGGAAGGGATTCAGTGTCAGCTTTATACAGTCTCATGACTGGTATATCTAATGGCGCTTTTCCACTACACAGTACCAGCTCGACTCGAATCGCCTTTATTTGGTTTTCCACTGTGTAAAAGTTGTACTACCTGCTTTCGGGTACTCTTTTTCGAGGTTCTGAGCGAGCTGAGGCGATACAAAAATGTGACGTGTAAACATGGCAGACTGTTGATTGGTCAGAGAGAATCGTCTGGGTAGCGGGTGTGTGTGTCGCGTAGAAGATTACGTCACGGCAGTTTCCTGCGGTCGCTATGATGACCCGGTACTATTGTGGAGGTACTATCTGCATTGGAAAACGGAGCGAAAAGTGAGCCGAGGCGAGGTGAGTTGAGCTGGTACTGGTAATGGAAAAGCGCCAAAATAGTCATCAGGATTTACTGTATACAAATATTGACAATATACACAAGAATAAGGGAAAAATGCTATGAGATTCAACTGACTTGGATTCCTGCTCATATTGGCATTGTGGGTAATGAGAGAGTGGACAAATTAGCCAAACAAGCTGTAAAAAAAAGAGAATTTTGAAGCAAATATTAAGTTGTCAAAATCTGAAGGAAAGAGTATAATATGGAAAGAATCCATAGAGAATGGCAACATCAGTGGGACAGGGAAACTAAAGGGAGACATTTGTATGCTATTCAAAATAGAGTTGGGGCTGTGAAGAATAGGGGAGGGAATAGAAAAAAAGTAATAGTTATGACCAGATTAAGGATAGGTCACAGTAATTTGAATAGCAGACTACACATTATAAGGAGGCACCCAACTGGTTTTTGTGACTGTTGTCAGGTTGTAGAAACTATAGAACATGTGTTGTTGAGTTGCAGACATTATGAAGAACAGAGGGAAAATATGATGGAAGAATTAGGAAAAGTTGGAATAATAGGGACAGGAATGAAGGAAATATTGGAAAGTGGGGAGAATGAACAAAGCAGAGGAAATCTTTTTTCTTATTTTTTTTACAAGAACAGGTCTGATGAGAAGAATATGATGTAACTGGACATGACAGGAAAATAAATCCGAAAGATGGCAGTAGTGCAATGTTAATGGATGCAAGCTGCCGTTAAACCCAAAAGAAGAAGAAGAAGAAGAAGAAGAAGACGACACAAAGGCTGCGTCCCGATTCGCCTACTTATACTACGCCCTAAAAGTATGTACTCTTTTTGTAAAGAAAAAGTACAAACTTTTGAGTGTGTATCAAAAGAGTAGGCAAGCTTTGGGACATACTACTCCGTCATCTTTAACGGACAGCTCTGTCGCGTGCGCCGTCACCGTAAACTGCCCTGTCAATCATCTTGTCACAGTTAAAATCCTCCATTCAATCTAATTTAATTTCCTACCGTTTCTGAGAGAAGTGTAATAGCTCTTTCATCTGCCCGTCGCGGGTCTCTCATGCGGAGACTCTCCTCATGTGTTTGCAATTTGAATCTAATGATGCATTTAAAAGTTAATGGTTAAACGTATCTTTAAAAAAGTTCTCAATGCTGATGCAGATGCAATATAATGTAGACAACATTGAATAAATACATTTTCGTCAGGTTAGATACTGGTAATTAATCACTCAAACCCCTTTATCTAAACCTCTCTACATAACCGCCGGACTCGCGCGTCCTCCATGTCTGTAGTTTTTCAACACTTTTCACTCGTGTTTGTAGTTCTAATCGAATCCTCGTCCAACGCGCGATGGGTTGTGGGCAATATCAGCCGTTAGAGTGCGCATCGATCTACACTTCGGATTCTGACCGGATATAGTAGACCATCCGGGTATCTTTGGAACACTCATTTCAACATACTACGATTTGGGACGTACTAATTCTACTTTCGAATACTATTTAGGACGGATAGTATGCGAATTGGGACGCAGCAAAAGACATGCAGGGGAAACACATGGAAAGAGCACATGAGGGCAAGAGAAACACATGACAAGAAAAAGGAACCAAACTACAGAATAAAAGACATGAAAGAATGAACACAAAACAAAACCACAACCAGTCGTGACACATGCTGCCTCTTTTTTTTACTTCTAAACAAGCCGTTTGAAGTTCTAAGAGGACATTTGTGAAGTAAGGCTTTTAGTAAGGCATCTTTTGATCTACTTTGATCTACGTTCCACACACAAGAGAGTCTTTGGGACTTTTGCCTTAATTATTTGCTGGTTAGTTGAACTGCTTTGATTAGCCTACACCTGCTAATATACAGCTATTCATATTTTATGTAAAGTAAAAAATAAATAAAAAAAGTACATTTCTGCATTGATACATACAGTATTGTACCTTAAGGATTTGACTGACAATAAATATTGAACATTTCCACTATTATGAACCATTTTCTAAGATAGGTTTACTGAACAACCTGTTATAATAGGCTTTTTTATCTTAATTCAAACAGTAAAACAATTACTGAAATATATACGTTTTACTACATACATTTGCCACTATAATGATGGTACAAGACATGATGTCAAAACAGTTTGTTTAACTGTCTTTATGTTTTGTCGTCAATAGAAGCTAATAATTGTCTTTAACTGCTGGTGAGTTGTGGAGTCATTCTGCCGTACAGATGGAAGGATTTTGCTCTATAGACTGGAGTTCTGAAAGGCAGCTAATAGCAGCTCATGCTGTCACGCTCTATAACGGCTCTGCAGGGCCAGTATTTAATAGATTGTGTCTTTGTATAATGTCCGTAACTCGTGCCCTCCAGAGGACTGCAAAGTCACTGGGCAGCTTCTTGCTTTCTGGTAATATTCCAGTCAACAGAATTTTGATTCATGGGCTTTTGCAACCCATTCTTTCAATCACAGCGAAATGTGTTTCCTGCCAAAAATGTCAAAAAAAGTAAAAAAAAAAACAATAGACACTGACCACTAATCTCAAACTACAGCAAATAATTGATATTAATTGTGCATACATTAGTCTGAATTGTTAGGGTAACAGGTCAATTTAGCTCAGAGGGAATTATTAAGGGATTTTTAAAGAATCATTTATTTTACAGCCGAGCACTGAAATGACTCGTCCATCGTTCACTTGAACGGGCCGTAACTATCAGCTCTGCAGTGGATATAAATATCCAGACTATAGTGAAAACACTATTTATCAGCAAGGTAACTGAGATCAGCCGTTTAAGACATTAAATTTGTAAGCACATAACTCAAGAATACTTCTCTTTAAAATACAAACAAGACTTTATTGATTATTCTAACACATAAAACTAATATCTAACACAAACACACGCACACACACATACACACATTCAAATGAGTTCCAGAAAGAAAGAAAGTGAGAAAATAACGAGTTTTAAGGGTGACATAATGAAATCCAAAGTTTCTGGGTTACTAGGCGGGTGCTCTGGATATTCTAGGATGTTGCTAGGGTGTTCTGCCTGGTTTCTAGGATGTTGATAAGGTGTTCTGCCTGGTTTCTAGGATGTTGCTAGGGTGTTCGCCTGGTTTCTAGGATGTTGCTTGGGTGTTCTGCCTTGTTTCTAGGGTGTTGCTAGGGTGGTCTGCCTGGTTTCTAGGATGTTGCTAGGGTGTTCGCCTGGTTTCTAGGATGTTGCTTGGGTGTTCTGCCTTGTTTCTAGGGTGTTGCTAGGGTGGTCTGCCTGGTTTCTAGGATGTCGCTTGGGTGTTATGCCTTGTTTCTAGGGTGTTGCTAGGGTGGTCTGCCTGGTTTCTAGGATGTTGATAAGGTGTTCTGCCTGGTTTCTAGGGTGTTGCTAGGGTGTTCGCCTGGTTTCTAGGATGTTGCTTGGGTGTTCTGCCTTGTTTCTAGGGTGTTGCTAGGGTGGTCTGCCTGGTTTCTAGGATGTTGCTAGGGTGTTCTGTCTGGTTTCTATGATGTTGCTAGGGTGTTCTGCCTGGTTTCTATGATGTTGCTTGGGTGTTCTGCCTTGGGTGTTGCTAGGGTGGTCTGCCTGGTTTCTAGGATGTTGTTAGGGTGTTCTGTCTGCTTTCTATGACGTTGCTAGGGTGTTCTGCCTGGTTTCTAGGATGTTGCTAAGGTGTTCTGCCTGGTTTCTAGGGTGTTGCTAGGGTGGACTCCTTGTTTCTAGGATGTTGCTAGGGTGTTCTGCCTGGTTTCTAGGGTGTTGCTAGGGTGTTCTGCCTAATTTATTGGGTGTTGCTAGAGTGTTCAGTCTGGTTTCTAGGATGTTGCTAGGGTGTTCTGCCTGGTTTCTAGGATGTTGCTAGGGTGTTCTGGTTGGTTGATAAGGTCTTGATGCATTATGGATAGATGGATAAAGGGATGGACTGGGATTTAATTTGATTATCCTACAAAAAACTACAGCAATCCCAAATATTGGACTGAACCAAGCTTGAAGGCTCCAGAACTGAATCTTGAAACAGTTGTGTGAGAATAAAAATAATAAAAAGCTTTGTCAAGTCAACATAATGAGGTTTTCCAAACACTCCTTTCTGGAACTCATTTGAATGTGTGTATGTGTGTGTGCGTGTGTTTGTGTTAGATATTAGTTTTATGTGTTAGAATAATCAATAAAGTCTTGTTTGTATTTTAAAGAGAAGTATTCTTGAGTTATGTGCTTACAAATTTAATGTCTTAAACGGCTGATCTCAGTTACCTTGCTAATAAATAGTGTTTGGTCGGTCAAACTGGTACACTATTTGGGTGAAGTCTTCTGATGACTGGCTTACTCACAGTTTTCTGCACACTGAACTCTTAGGATAGCAGAAAGTCTGGTACCATTAACCATTTAAAATAGGCAAACCAAATCAATGTTTATATACTACAAACAAGCTGACTGTCATGTCAAAAAGAGTATTTTAGCATTAAAGCTGCCAGTCTGAGCCTCTCGAAACTCAGGATTGGTGGAGCGTTGATCTAATTCACATTTCTGTTACAGACATGGGATGGATATGCGTACTTATGCCACAATTGGATTGTCTGTAGGATTTCAATATGCTGTGATTTGATTAGAGTGTGCCTGAGCTTTCTTTCTGTCATGATAATTGCCCTCTTTTCTTAGACTTTGTAGCACAATTACATTTTACCTATAACAGTCTCCGAGGGCTCATGGGATTCATTCCAGGAATAAAAAAGACAGAGCACTGTCTTTAAATAACAGAGGCCTGATTGGTTCAACTGTCACCGAAATTTCCCCATGAAAAATAAGCATATCACATCACAGCATATTTCTAAGTGTCATTAGGGTTGGGTTATGGACCAGTTTGGCCCATATCTTCGTGGTTTGGCCTGCCAGGGTGTATTTTATTTTACCGTATGTGTACTTACAGCATAGTTACCCAAGAAAGGATATAATGTAACTGCATGGGTTAAGGTTAGGTTAAGGGATAGGTTCAAGGTTAGTGCCTAGTTATAACCCATTATTGTAAGTGCTATAATAAGTACATAGCATGTACATGCAGAACAGGGCTGTAAAATAAAGTGCCTCCATCAGCTCATTGAATGATTGAAAAGTTAATTTACCATGTTTCAAAAGTAGGGAAGAAATTGGGATTGATAAAGGCAGAAACTGTGAAAATGTTCTTATGTGTGTGCATGCAAACTTTTTGGCACTCATTTGCCAGTAATTTATTAGATTCTACATCTTTAAATGAAAATGTAAAGCTAATGTCAGGGTTAGGTTTAGTGAAGGAGAGGCGAGGTAAGGATACAGAAAACAAATCAAACTCAATATCCATATCAGGTGGAGCTGGGCAGGTAGAGGGGTTCAGAGGACAGATCTGGGCAGGTGGAGCTGGGGAGGTGGAGGGTTCAGAGGACATATCTGGGCAGGTGGAGGGGTTCAGAGGACAGATCTGGGCAGGTGGAGGGGTTCAGAGGACAGATCTGGGCAGGTGGAGGGGTTCAGAGGACAGATCTGGGCAGGTGGAGCTGGGCAGGTGGAGGGTACAGAGGACATATCTGGGCAGGTGGAGGGGTTCAGAGGACAGATCTGGGCAGGTGGAGGGGTTCAGAGGACAGATCTGGGCAAGTGGAGCTGGGGAGGTGGAGGAGTTCAGAGGACAGATCTGGGCAGGTGGAGCTGGGGAGGTGGAGGGTTCAGAGGACAGCTCTGGGCAGGTGGAGCTGGGGAGGTGGAGGGTTAAGAGGACAGATCTGGGCAGGTTGAGCTGGGGAGGTGGAGGATTCGGAGGACAGCTCTGGGCAAGTGGAGCTGGGGAGGTGGAGGGGTTAAGAGGACAGATCTGGGCAGGTGGAGCTGGGCAGGTGGAGGATTCAGAGGACATATCTGGGCAGGTGGAGCTGGGGAGGTGGAGGGTTCAGAGGACAGATCTGGGCAGGTGGAGCTGGGGAGGTGGAGGGTTCGGAGGACAGGTCTGGGCAGGTGGAGCTGGGGAGGTGGAGGGTTCAGAGGACAGATCTGGGCAGGTGGAGCTGGGGAGGTGGAGGGTTCAGAGGACAGGTCTGGGCAGGTGGAGCTGGGGAGGTGGAGGGGTTAAGAGGACAGATCTGGGCAGGTGGAGGATTCAGAGGACATATCTGGGCAGGTGAAGCTTGTCCATTAAGCAACAGTTACACTGTTCTTGCCATGTTTCTTGGTACATCTAGAAGAAACGTGTTTCACGACTGAGGAAAAAAAGGAGCTGCTGGCGGTTTTTCAACTAGACATCTGGAACAGATTCTCAAAATATGAACAAATGATATGCAGTCCTTTTGCTCAATTTTATCTTATACAAATTGCCTGAAGCGAACAAGCAGAGAAAGGATCACAGTCTGCAAAATTAGCAGCCTTGTTATTTCCACTAGACTTGAACAAAAACATCAGTTTCTGAGAGAAATTACATTACAAACTTTGATTTGAAGTGTTCAAAAAGGTATTTAAAAAACAAATACTGTGAATAAAAAAAATATATATATATACTTTAGACCTGAGCTCACAGTAAGGTGCACATATAACCTCTACATTCGATGGGTGGCCATCATATAGAGCAGCTATTGAGGAATTGCCATGGAGACCGTAGCCACGGGAACCGAGAGACAGAGAGAAACCTGCCATCAGGACCGTCTGACTGATCTCCTGCATCGACTGTAGTCATAACTGAAATCCCACAGCTCTCAGATCAGATCAGATGCTCAAGGGTGTGATATGAATTCTGAAGTCGTTTTAAATTGCCAGTGTAGAAACAGACACATCACAGGAGTTCTGCAGAAATACGTTTACAAAAGCAGCTGAAGGAAGATAAATAATCTAATATCTTCCAGTGGTTTCTCTGAGGAGGTACAAAAACAAAACAATACAAAACATATAAAACAAAATTATAAGACTGAATAATTTATAAACCACTCGTTTTTCTCAAATAACACTGTCTAACAATGGCACCGGCGGGTCAGAGGATACCGGGCATTTGCTATGATTGGCTGGATTAAATATGCATATATATTATTGTCTGCTTGTTGCTTTAATTATGTAAATGTCAAACGGAACACGCATTTACACGGGAGTAAAAAAGAGAAGCACCTCATGCTACTGTATTATACCATCAAATAAACATAGATGAATGTGAAATAACGTGTCTAACATGCAAATTTAGAGCTTTAAAGTTTTACTAACGCTCCTGTAACCAGGCTTGTGTTGCAGCTTTGGCTGGAGATCCCATTGATTTAATGAGTGTTCCCGAACAGACGTCACTTCTCAATCACACAAATGCACAACGACAGTGTGTAAGAAACATGGTTATGTACATCAAACTGAAGGCCTTTAGACTTGGATTAACCATCATGTGTCTAACTCTGAGATACAGCACATTTCAAGCCCAGTCAGTCAGTCGTGCGAGTCCTGCCCATCTGAGAGAGAGGCCAGTCATCTTCAGGAAATCAGTGCTTCAGATAATTACCCACTCACACACACACGCACACACACGCACACACACACACACACACACACACACACTAACCCGACACTATTGTAGAGATGCTGCTGAGAAGCATGGTAGAGACACAGATGATTACATTCTCTCTCTCTCTCTCTCTCTCTCTCTCTCTCTCTGTGCAGTGACTGCGTCGAAACATCTTTTACTATAGATCTAATATGACCTTCTGCTATTAGTAACGGTTAGGCTTGGGTAAATAGCAACAATGGCTTGGGCCGTTTCGAAGCAAGATGCTGAATCTGTGGTATAAGAAAGCAGATACGGACTGTAAACGGTTTAACATAACATCATGATTTTACCAAAAAATAAAGTCAAGAGTTATGTTTTTCAAAGCACATACAATGAATTACAATATAATTTATGGTGAAGTCCCTGTGTGGCATCACATACGATCATATTTTAAGTAAATATTTTTGTTTCTACTTATTCTTGATAATGTCTATTTTCTGATATTTATTTAATGTTTACTGCATTATTGTAGAATCGTGTGTGTTGCACTGATGGTGATTTTTTGACCATCTATTTGCGAGTGCTGGCCATGTTTATTAGCCTACGGTGATTCATCATATGGCTTTATACTGTACCACCTGTATTATCATGGGGATTATCAGTTCATTTTAATATGAAAATCAGATTTTGGCAGTTCAAGTGGATATTAACATATATCTACTTACAAACTATTGAATTATTGAAAATGAAGAGTTGAGATGTCATGCAATACCACCTTGGGTTATGTAGGCTGTTAATGTTCAATAATTCAATGGTTTGTTGTTTATTATTTATTACGTAACATGTTTCAATTGCCAGTTTGTTCATATATTGTGTTGTGAGAAGGAAAACATTTCAAATCAAGCCAAAGCAACAAAGGTTTGCGTGGCATTAAGGAAAAAACAGACTGACAGTCGGTCTGGATCAGCATGTGTAAGTGAAGATTGTAAGTTGTGCAGGCGGGGCATGTTGTCACACTGTGTTACAATGAGCCCCAATTAGAACTATTCTATTCTATTCTATTCTATACTTTTATGAATTATATTGAGAAACTATGAGAAAAAGGTGAATAAAGACTGAGAGTCAACGTTCAGAAATGATTAATTATTATTTTAATTTATGCTGTATAGCTGTATTTTGCGGTGTGTTTGTTGTCAAACTCAAAAAATAGTTTTATTTATTAAAAAATGCCATTATTTTATATGAAAAAGTTAATAATTGTATTTTATTGACAAAATATTTAATTTGTCTTGTATATCATGTATAATATAATCTCTCATATGGTCATGTTACAATGTACTATGGGGCATGTTTTCACATTTCACTTCCATTCTTTCGGGGTAAATACTGTATTAATGAAACAAAACCACATAACTGTACTAGACGTGGGAAATGAATGTGGGAAAAAATAAATACTCTGAACCCTAAATAGGTTTACTCAAACCAAGAAAGTCAAAAGTGTTAGGTTGTTCACCTCTCTCCCCTACATTATTTCACAACGTTATTTCACACGCACACACACACACACGCACACACACACACGCACACACGGTGGCATGAGGTGTATGATTCATTAGCACGCTCGTCATGACCGCGGGCAGGACGGTGAACAGAAGCTGAGCATGAAGAAGACTCTCGCTGGTCTCATAATTGGATCAAGTCTGTGCTGAAGAAACGCTTTACTGTTAAATGTTCCACCTTTAATTGCACTGTCCTAAAACCTTCATAATAGATTCTGTAGTGGTTCGAGACAGAAAGTGCATGTTGTGCTCTTGTTCTGAGCTCTGAATCTCAGTGTAAGATCTGAATGCCTGTTGGCTGGTGAACTGTAGACACACTGGCTGTCGACAGCATTGACTGGCTATTACTGGATGTACTTTCTGAAGGCGCTGATTCGACTGCACTTAAGCTGCTCAGAGAATTATATACTCTACATTGATCGAAATGAATAAAACATAAAAACACAGAACTAATGGAGTAGCTTTAACAGAATCAATGGCTTTGCATTGGTGTGTTGTTTCAGAACAACACTCAATTAAAAAATATGCCTTATTATTACTATTGCACATGCAGTTGTGCAAACCGCCCGGTCTCATTATATTCAAGCTAACAATGTTGTTTGTATTATGGACGTTAATGTTCTGAAACGGCTTGTTGAGGAGAAGGTGCTGTTGTTTTACTAAACAACTAAACTGCTGTTTAAATTTTTTGCCTAATGGAATAAAACAGACGAAAAAGTCCCATATTTTGTTTAATGCTCTCTTGCAGTGTCGCCATGTCTTATTAAAAGTGTTTTTGGGTTTGTTGTTTGGGCTAGGCTCAAAAAATTATCCAGTTATTAAAATGGGCAGGTGCGGGTCATGATATCTTGGTCTTAATTTCAATAAAAAGTGATTTATTTAAGTTTATGGCCTTGTTCTGTTCGCTGTTTTTTATAAGAAGAACTGACATCACGAATGAGTCGAGGCTCTTACCTCTTTCCCTCTGATTTCTTGCACCACACACATACAGAAGAGTATGGAGTAAATTTCTACCACATAAGAAAAAAATCATGCTTTTGTAAATCAGAATTATGACATAAATAGATGAAATGACATTCTAAGGGATTTACTAACAGCTTGCGCAAACCCTCTTTTGGCACTAAAAAACTACTGTCAGGATTTACTAAAGACACGCAGTGAAAAATTAGAGTGAAAAGCATAGACAGGGTTATTTTTGCAGCTGATCTTATTGCTTATGCATTTGTAGGAGTATTTAAATTATTCATGCAAGGTAATTTACTAAGGTTTGCAATCATCAATTTACTGGTATTTGCACCATTATGTACCGCTCAAAATAAGCATGTCTTAAAACAGATGCTAGTTTGCGTTGCACTAACTAGATTGTGTTGGTCATTATGGAATGATCCGGCTGCAACTGTGTTCATTAATGTGTGTGTTTGTCAGTAGATCACGCTTTTTCACATACTTTTTTGGAAATGCGCTCTCACGCTAATTTGCCCTGTTTAGTAAGGCTATGTTTACACGGAAACAATCTGAAGAGAAAACGCAAAAGTGGCGTTGCGTTATCACTTTTTATTCTGTGTTTAGACGAGCGTTATGGGGGGAAACCTGCGTCCATATGGTGAAGCAAAAGTGTGTGAAATTCGATGTAGTATGCACTCCAGGCGGCTAGGTGGCAATGTGAAGCACTGCCACACAACAACACCAAGTCCACGCGCCTGCGTACCACCTTCCTTCTACTTCTCTCCCTAGTAGCGCAAAATCAAAAAGACTCTTATATGTTTATCAGAGCTGCTAGGGTAAGGTCCAACGTATGGAAATAATCCGACATGTTTGTTGTTATTTTCCTGTACTGGTGCATGCCTGTGACGTAAATGCATACGTAATGAGAGCCACCGTGAGCACATCGGTGCCTTCACTGTCTAGTGCCTAGCAGACTTTTGCGTTTTTACCCTTTAGACGGGAACACGGCGTGAAGCGTTTTTAAGATTTCCACTCTGGAGGGTGTTTTCACTTTTTTGCGTTTTAAAGCCCCAAAAACGCCATCGCCATCTAAACGAAAGGCACATCTGATAAAATATTTTTACGTTTTCACCCGCGAGCGTTCTCGTGTAAACAGGGCCTAAATCTCGCCCAAAGTCATATTTATGAGGTTAAACATTTTTAAGGGATAGTTTCGACTTCATATCTTAATTTTGGCTTTTTCATCTCATAATTGTTACTTAGTATGTAGAAAACTTAGTATGTAGAAAATTTTGAAATTGAAGTGCAGCTGGTAGAAAACAAACTAGAGGTATTTCACATTTCGTGGAAAGGCAGTGTTACTGCATACAGAAAGGCCTTAAAAACTGCTAGATCAGCTTACTTTTCAAAGTGCTTACTCTTACAAGAGAACAAACACAACCCTAAGTATTTATTTGATACAGTGGCTAAATTAACGAGAAATAAAGCTTCAACTTCAGACATTTCCAAAAAGCACAGCAGTAATGACTTTATGAATTTCTTTACTTACAAGATTGAAACTATTCAATCTACGTATAGAAACTATAGAAAATGATAATGATGCAACCGTCTACTATAGTATCGCATCAGACATTGTGCTATAGAGCCCCTGAGGAACAATTCCATTCAGTCTTTGCTATAGGAGAGGAAGATTTGTCTAAACTTGTTAAATTATCAAAATTAATGTTAGACCCTATACCGACTAAGCTACTGAAAGAGATGCTTCCAGGAATGAACCCGATTGAATAATGCCTAAATGAACTCTGTTTGCATCATTGAATCATTTTCCTGTTATGACTGTAAAGCTGCTTTAAAACAATCTGTTTTGTATAAAGCGCTATATAAATAAAGGTGACTTGACTTTTTTTATCTCATAATTATGACTGAATATGTCATAATTTTGACTTTATCTCATAAAACCTGTAACAAAGTCAACTTCACAAGTTCACACTTACAAATAAGTCATATGGAATAAATGCGTATTTGGCGTGCTGTCTGAGAAGAGGGCTCCGGGCTAGGTATTCGGCCTGAACCCAGAGTACTCCCCCTGAATTCCTGGCTGTGAAAGAATAAGTCAAGAGTGAGGAGTCGGGGTGGTGGAGGGATGCTGAAAACTGTCAAGGCATGTTAGGTGAGTTTGCAGAGTTAATATATATGCTTCCTCTCGTGCTGATGGGGTAGACATGGTAATTGTTTGATGGCAAGTTGATTGGAATGATTATTTGAACGTGCTCCTCCCGAACTTTGTTTATAAAACATAATTTCATGTCATTATTAAGATTTACCAAAGCATGATTTCGTGCTTACATTATAAAAAATTTGTTAGTAATGCCTATCTATAGAAGAGAGACATGGATCTGATGTGTTAAAATATCTCATTAACAACGAATTGTTTAGTTCAGTTTCATTCACACTGTGTAGACAAGTGTAGACTATTTTTTCGTGACAACCGAATTTAGCCGTGAAGTGGCCTATGTGTCACTGTTTCATAATATGTCACTGTGATTGTGTTGTTTTTTCCAAATCAAAGCCTCATGACTCAAGACTCCTCTATGTAGAGTTAATAGCCATAATGATGTGGCTCATAATCAGTAATATTGACGTTTCCCCCAGAGCACAGATGAGATTCACTGCTCACTAGGACACTTCCCTCCTCTCATTCATACACACAGATGATGGCAGGATCAAAGGAGTCGATGCTTATTAGTTTCCTCTTGTATCTGCGGTTGGTAAGCTTCGGTGACGCAGAGGAGGGCATGAAATCACTTTCCCGATTCAGAGGCTGGAAACTGGGAGGGGAAATGTGCCCTTTTTGCTAAGGGACGTCCTGGAGCTAGAAACAAGCTTGACACTGTCTTTATTCCTGCAGGGTTTCTAAGTCAAATCACTAGATTTTCTACACATTTCATACACTTTAATTATAAAACCTCCTAAATACATTGGCTTAGCTGTGCTAAAATACACTGTATAGTAACAGCTAGACACTTTTACAGTCTTAGGGCCCTATTTTAACAATCTGAAACGTAGTATCAAACGCCAAACACAATGCAAGTAACTTTGTGGGCGGATCTCGGGGGCTGTTGCTATTATACCAGTGATAAATGACTCTTGTGTCCGACGCAAATCTAAACTGTGTTGGTCTGAAGTAGCTGCGTTACTCATAGGCGTGGTTTGGGCGTAACGTGAAATAGACGAATCAGAGTGTCCTCTCACATTCCCTTTAAGAGCAGGCGCGCTTGTTCCATGGCGGATTGCTATTATAACGGTGGATTTGCCAGGCGCATGCCAGGAGCAGTTCACATCTGAGGAGACCTACGTTCTCGTCAGGGCCGTAAAACACAGAGAAGTGACATTTTATGGGGATGGAGAAACCCACCCACATTAGCTTCGGTTAAAAGGTGTATAATAATTTGTGCAAATGTGTAAGCTAGATTTATGCCTATTTTTTCACATCTTCATGGACATCGCTATGATTTCCCTTGTGTGGTAATATGTTTCCTTGTAATCATGTATGGTTTGCAAAAATGGGAACTGCTGCATCTGTGTAGATGAGAGAAGCAAAGTGTATGGATGTTGTGCACATGCTACATTATGGCCAAGCATGCGCCCTTAAAATAGCATCTGAATAACGCGCCACTGACTTTAGACTAGGTTTTTCCTGGTCAGTGGCGGAATTGTTTTCTGAAACTGCGAAATAGCAACAGGCAACGTTTGCGCCGGAACACGTCTCCTCTTTTCACGATACATGCTTCGGTGTACAAAGTCAATTGCGCTGGGTGCAATATAGGGCCCTAAATGTTGTTTTTGTGCTCTACTAGAACAGGTTTTCCTGCTTGAATGTTGATTATTTTCCTCATATTCTCCATTGTTGCTGCTCCTCTCCTCCCAGGTCTGTCAGTAACGCTCTGTTTACTTCCTGTCTCTATGAAGCCCCTCCTTCTGAAAAGCACACTGTGCTCTGATTGGTCGGCTGGAGCAGTGTGTTGTGATTGGTCAAGCACTTCAAGCGTATTTGGGGAAATGCCCCACCCCTTATGATTTGCAAGGACTTTGAAACTTTGCAGAGCTTTTTCATTTCTGGCCCTGGACCAAAAACTGCATAATCTTCACAACACTATAAAACCAGAGGAGTGATTCAACTAGTGACCTAAATTCCTCTTACTATCAATCAGTTAAAGATAATCCATGTGTATTCATATCACGCTTGTTCTGCTCGACGGCGCTCTTTAATCACTGACACTCTGGAAAGAATAATCCAAAAATATTTCAGTACGGCAATGAGCTAATATCTTGCAAATCTGCTGAACTGGCAATGGACCAAAACGAAAATGTGACAACCTTTCCTTTCCATTTTTTCTTTCAGTTCTCCTCTGCTAGCCTGCAGAAAAATGATGACTCAATTACAAAATGTTCAGCAGGACTCCTTGAGCGCGCCATCATACATCCACGTCAGTGTGAACCTTAACCTGAGTGATTCCTAACGGCTGTCAGAGCCTCTCTCTGCTCACTCTTCATTCTTTATACGACACAACACATCTTTCTGTGGCAACATTATGATCCATTACAGATGTAGTTTTTAGTAGTTAATTTGGTTAATTAACATATGAATATCTAAATGAGATCAAACAGTAACAAGATGTTTAGCATTTCTAAAGATCATTTGTAAAACTAAAAATTTATACAAATTTTTCTGGGTATTAAGACATGCATGGCTTAAAATAAAGAAAATGACACCTCTTACTAAAATATTTAGTAGAAAACCCATCAAAGATGTGTTTTATTTTTAAAAATCACATCGTTTTATACATATTTTGAACTATAAGAGGCGCCATTATTCTGAGGACGTAAAATGGTGTACCATGAATTTGTCCCCACAAGGAGTGTAAACGCCCCAGATATCGAGGGAAATCGGCGGATTCCGCGCTAAGGAACTTCACTAGCGGTCGCAAGTCATGATTAGCGTCGGCATGTTGACATCCTAACAGATGGCATCTAACATTTCTTGTTTCAGCCGTTTGTAAGCTATTTTAGTAGCTGTGGTCTACTAAAAGACTCAAAGGCATCAAGGCTAAAGTGGAGAGAATAAAGAAGTGGATTTTTATAAAGTTTTTTCGTTCACAGGTATCTTCCCATGCTTTTCTCATCCTATTATTGCTAGGAAAGCAATCTTAGATTGCGTCTCTTGTTGCCTTTTGGCTGAAAAGGACAACCAAAAGCCACACAATGTATCAGTATTTTATTTTCTGAGTTGTGTATTCTGAGTTGTGTTGCAGTAAAAAGCCAAAGACTATAGAAATAAGCGCCAGTAGCACACAGAGTGCAACTATTTGACGTCATCAACGCAGAATGTACTGTGTGTACATAAAAAATGGCGCCCCCCATACTCCAAAAACTATGTTGATTTTTTTTTTTTTAAATGACATATATTTTCGTGGGTTTTCTACTACATATTTAAATAAAAGACATCATTACGTTATATTAAGCTATACATGTTTTCATACCGGGGGATCCCTTTAACAGTAATCTGGTCTTTAAAGGGGTGGTTGATTATGATTTCAGTTTTTATGATTTCACTTTTCTAACTTCAGTTAGTGTGTAATGTTGCTGTTTGAGCATGAACGTTACAACGCTCAAAGTTCAAAGCAAAGGGAGATATTTGCTTTTAAAAAACTCGTTTTTTAAGGACTACAACAAACGCCTGGTATGGACTACATGACATTCCTGACGGGTTAGTGACATCACCAACCCTAAAATTTACATAAACCCCGCCCCAGGGAACACGCAAGTCCATGGTTTTTTTTAGTTTTTTTTTTTTATTGAAATATTATGTAAACCGAGAAGAAAACAATATAAAACAAATAAACGGGGGAAAAAACACAAGATAGGGGTATATAACTAATCAGAAAAGATTACATATCAAAGGAAGAGATTAAAAGACTTACATATAAGAGATAGTCCCGAAGTAATGTTGTACATCAGTAAGCAAAACATGGAAAAGTGGTTTCTGGTCTGAAAATTTACATTTATGTATGTAAAATTTTGTCAACAAAAAAAGAAGATTAAGGAAGAATATTTAGTTTTTGTGTAAATGGTCTTTTTTTCCAAATTAATCATTCCAAACAAAACATTTTACACGCAGTCCATGTTGAGAAGAGGAAGAGTTGTTGTAGTCGAGCACATTTCATGCAGTCAGCTCAAACTGTAGCATCCGTCTTTTCACATATAATAGGAAGTCACTCTGTGTGTGCATCTCACAACAGCTCTTATCCGAGCGATTTATAGATTATCATGACAGAATATATTATAATTGAAGATAGTTTACTTCCCATCAGCAACATAAATTCATCAACTAACCATTCAGAGATGTCCTGTGGCATTCTACGTGTTGTCACTTCTTCTTGAGTCTCTCCATCTTTGTCTGACTCCGTTTAAAAGGCAGAACAGTTTCTGACATTTTAGTGTGTGTCTGCGTGATCGGAGCTGCTAACACACACAAGAGGTGTGTTCGACATCGGCTGCGGCTGGATGTAAGCGATCGGCGAGAGTAGCCGCGTGCAGCCGGGGAGGAGCTGCAAACGGAGACGTGAAGTCGGACACTTCTGGTTCCCGTAGTGACCGCTCACGTGGTGTTTGCATACTTTATCACAGCTGAAGTGAAATAAATGCAATATTTGCTAAATACACAGATGTTTAGAGGCATTTTCATTCAATACTTTATGTACTGCTTCATACAGCGTCTGTTTGAACAAGAATAAAGTTCACCATAAGCCTATGCAGCCTACTATCAATGAAGTGGAATCAACGTTTTTTAATCAGTTTTATTTGGATAAACATGACACAATATAACATTGCGACTACATGAAAAGAGTGGTTACTGTTATAAAAAATGATTTGTGAGCTGTAGAGGAACTAAAGGTGGTCGAATAAACACGAAACACACGTGACCGTTGTCATGCGGTGAATCCGGCCAATCATGGAACAGCCGTGTCGTCATCAGCGCTCGTGCAGCCGCTCTTCAGAAGCTGCGCTGGCTGAGTTCTCCGGCTACTCTCGAATCGCTCTCGCGTTACTTTAATGGCATACGTCACAGTCACGTGGCGTCGGCGCTGTATCAAGTCGGACAAAATTTCTAACCGGCATGCACTGCTTCAAGTCAGCCGCCGATCGTTCTGCGCAGAGCTGCATGAAGTCGAACAAGCCTAAGCTCTTGAAGCTCCGCCCCCCTGTGTCGGAGCACCAGCTCATTTGCATTTCAAGGGCCAGACACAAAACTGTGTGTTTTTGCTAACCCTCAAAAAGTGACAACTTTAACATGCTATATAAAAATATCTGTGGGGTATTTTGAGCCAAAACTTCACACACACACACACACATTCTGTGGACATCAGAGATTTATATTTACATCTTGAAGGGGCCTTATACCACCCCTTTAATGATGTTCTCAAAACATTAGCCTATTGTTTATAAAACACATTTTTTCTGAAATGTTCTAGTTGGCTGTTCGTCTAACATTTTTTAAATGTTACTACTTGTTTCAGAGAACATTCAATAGTAACATTCCAATTATGTTTGCAGAATGATACAATGGAATGATCCCTTACATTCACATCACCAAGAATTTTTATTTTAAACATTTAAAAAAAACTGGATGCTTTGAACGTTCAGAGAACTTTCAGAAATAATGTTAATGGGAACATTGGTAGAACGATCTTAGAGCACATTTCTGTTTGCTGGGACAGTCAGTATTGTAATGAAACCTAGGCTATAGATCTTATCCGCCAGAGAAACAAGCGCACCGCCATCTTTAGAATATTGTCTTTGAACTTCCGTTTTTGCGGTCGCTCTGTATATTTCTATGACATCGCTGTCGAGGAGTGATTAGCTGGTGAAGTGGATTTACTTATTGTAGAGTTAACGAAAGTTATCATGAGCATTGTAATTATAAAAATACAGACCGGAAGTCAAAAGACAGTGAACGCAGCGCTGAAAATGGGCGGGGCTACATAAGGTCTATAGATCTTTATACGTTGCTCAAAGTATACGTGCCTTTGGTTTCTTTCAGTGTGTTGATTTGAAAGACTTCTAAAGTTACAGAATCAGAGCTGTTTGCCTGACGCCGCTGGGAATGTTGCCACTCACTTAATAACGTTGGGTTAAAGATAACCCCACAAGTAACCCAACTATAGGGTGGTATAGCACATTCCCAACTGTGGGTTATTTTAACCCAAAGAATATCTTCAAGGAACATGATCTTTATTTAATATCCTAATGATTTCTGGCATAAAAGAAAAATCTATCATTTTGACCCATTCAGTGTATAGTTGGCTATTGCCACAAATATACCCGTGCGACATGTGAGTGGTTTTGTGATCCAGGGTCACATATATAAGTTTCTGCCCAACAGAACCTGCTGCCTTTATTAGTGCGTGAGAACAGCCATAGTCCTTCACGATCACTGCCGTTCTTTATAACTGCTTGTGTTTTATTTGGCAGAGCTCTTGTTCATTACATTATCCTATCCATTCCACATTGCTTACATTTTGAAATTGAATGTTTCTGGCTTCCGGTGTCATTCACTTCCAGTTATTTTAGCTGTACAAAATAGCGTTATAACCTATATAAAAATAAGGTGCAGCTCCAGGAATTATTTTGCATTTCATGACACATTTCCTGAGTAGTTCTAACTGACGGCTGGCACTTTATTTCCTTACAGATGCTTCCGCTGACACACAAAAGCATATAGGGTGGCGATGGCTCAGACTGTGCTTGTCTGTGGGTGGCTGTTGCTAAGTGTTTTTCTCTGCAGTGTTATGAAGGTTACTACTGCTTTGTTGTTCAGGTGTTGTATTATTAACCAGTGGATAGCACTAGAAACAGTGATACATGCCTTGGCAAAGACCACTAATTGTCCTGTATTTTGAAATGTAGCAATGCTGGACTATATCACACGAAGAGAAACTGCATTGTTTTTGCATGGGATTGTTTCCAATCGGCTTCAGTTTTGTGTTTGATATTTGATTTGCCTTCAATACTGCCTAACATCACCCAAACGGTGCAGGCTTCACTGGCACTACACATTTGACAGCTTTATTCCTCTTCTTTAGTTGTTTTGTGCACAAAAAAAATAGTGCATTGGAAATGCTGTCATCTAAAGGAAATTCAATATTACATGACATAATAATGTCCTTCCTTTAGATGGCAGCATTGAATAATCATCACGGTTCTGGTGTGGATCTAGCAGTGTAAAGCACTCAGACGTGGTGCAAACGTTTCCTTTGACCTGTAGTTTGGGAACATTCTGCAGTGAGATTTTGTTAACATGTCATTTCTTTACATTAACCATATGCAAAATTGCATTATGAGCTTGAAAGTTGCAAAAGCAACATGTTTGGAAAGAGATGTTGATGTTGAGATTCTGTCACTTGTTCTGCATCATAAAGAGAGAAAAGACACTGATTCAGATGTCAGCCATCTTTCCTCCTTTATCTATTTCCTAGTGTGTTCTCGACCCTGCTGTGCAGTCAGATTGCGTTCTCTCTAAACGCTCATATAGCAACCAAACACAAGAGAGTCAAAGAGATGTTCAAACGTATCCACTGATCCAGCCGCAGATCTGCAACCGCAGTATTTTGTCTGATTGTTTTTTCAGTCATTAAAGCTGCAGGGATGGACATTTTGTTGGATTGTTTATGCATAAACTGACTTAACAGTACAAGCATGCATGAAATTATACCTTTTTTTTTTCAGGGCAAAGATTTTTCGTGGGAAAAAGGTCCAAGGAGATTATGACGTCAAAGTTGAACAGGTAAAGCATTTATTAGCATCAGACCTGCGTGCTATTCTCAGTTTAATCACACACACACCATTTAACTTCCCTCTGGTCATTTTGAAATTGAGTGTTATCAGAGGGGACCAAGACCCCAGGACTTTTAATACACTCGAACCACGAATACACACACACACACACACACAAAAAAAAAATGAATGGATGTTTGTGTTTAAAATTTAAAACAGTAACAAATCCATCCCTTGCTGGTCAATCTGATCCCCTTAGGATTGAATGGAATGGGGGCAATGCTTCAGTACACATAGAAAACCTAAAAATGGTCAAATATTGTATAATGTCTACATGTGTATCTGAATGCAGAATGAAGTGAACTGACTTTAGGAACAGCTCATTTGCTCCATATAGAGCTATAAGCCCATCTAGAGTTAAGAAATATCATTTTATATTCTTATTTTTCCTCAAGAGGTCTGCAAAGACACCCGATGTAAGATATTTTGAGCTGAATTAAAAGAGTTATGCATGATGTTGAGAGTTATTTTGAACTTAAGTTGAAAGAATGTGAGTATTGTGATTAAATTACAATTTATTTATGATTTATTGATCAAATCTAGTAATTGAAAGGCAAATAAAATAACAACAAAATCTCCCAAAAATGCATTAAAAAAGTTGAAAAAAATATGATCTAAATTAAATTAAATAAGCTTTCTGGACAAAAAAAAAAAAGTATAATTTTAGGGCTTCGGGTCATTTTGAACTGTGAGGGAAAGATGTGTTACAAAGTGTGAGGGAAGGATGAGGGTTAAATATTGATTTGGTTGTTTTCACAGTTTTTCGTTGATTTTTATGTTACATGCACACAAACAAGTCTCTAACACTGCATCCTAACTAGTTGATATTGGGCTACATTTCCACTAAGTAATTTATCTCTCCACACTGCAAACACAAACACTGTTACAGTAGACGTTATTCATTATGCTAGAAATGCCCATAAGTTAAGGCTGACTGGTCTCTGTATGCAGTCATTTTAAATTGCCTTTAGTCACGAAATAAAAAGGTTTCCTGAGCATTTTATGACATGTCGTGTCATTGATATTCCGGAGCACAAGTTGCTGATTGAAAGCCAATAATGTTGATCTGAATTGTGCCATTACAGTAATTGTCTGGATGGCAGAATCATAGAGTCCTAGAGGGATTGGTTATTGATCTATAACAGGTAATAGAGCTAAGGTTGATTTCATTAACTTACAGTCTGTCAATCACAAATGGCCAATAAAGCAAACCATTCTAATTAAGACACAGTGACTGAGAAAGTATGCAAATATATAAGTGGACGTTTTATTACCAATGAACTTTATTCATATCAAATATGAGATAGCTTTTGCATAGCCAGTTTTATTGCGTCTGTGTTTAAACCTCAGATTGCATTACATAACATGAGGAACAGTTACGGGACACGATTCACACTTGCTGTTGGTAAAGATCACAAGCTTTAATTAAAGTGAGCAATGTGATCATCTGGGCTTTATTCTACTCTTCAATTATAAAATATACATCATTAGAAAAACATGTGTTACATTAATTTACTATATAGAAAATATAGTACAGCAAGGATGTGTCACTTTTTTTTTTTGTTATTATTGTTTCAGTTTTCTCTGAAGTCTAGTTTAGTTCGCAAAACCATATAGGGACATTTTTCCAGAAATTCTGAATGAAATAAGATGTTCGCTAAGAAATATGTTTGCCTATTTTCCCCATCGATGCTGTCAGATAAATATGAAAAGAAATGGAGCTGTTACATTTATGTGCACTTATTAAACTTTAAAAAGGGTCTTTTTCAAAGTCTTGTTGTTTCAGGCTTTACTAGAACAGGTTTTCCTGTTTGAATGTTGACTATTTCCTCATATTCTCCATTGTTGCAGCTCCTCTCTTTCCAGTCTGTCAGTAACACTCTGTTTACTTCCTGTCTCTATGAAGCCCCTCCTGAAAAGGACACTGTGCTCTGATTGGTCGGCTGGAGCAGTGTGTTGTGATTGGTCAAGTGCTTCGAGTGTGTTTGGGAAATGTCCCGCCCCTTACCATAACCGCCAGTTTAACACACTACTAACTAACTCAAACAGGCCCCGCCCCTTTATTTGCGTATGAATTATTATAATGAGGAATATTGTGACGTGTTCCCGGAAGAAACACTGGTGATATAGAGAATAACTGGAGCTTTTTCATGCTCAAACAGCAACATTACACACTAAACACAGATGAAGTAACAAGCACAACAAGTGCTCTTTAAAGAAAATTGTGAAATTGTTCAGAAAGATCTTCACAGAAGCAGAACACAGGCATGAACTCCTGCTATCCTTCATTCTTTAGGTGTTTTGTATAATAATCTTAATCCTACTTATGACCTCAGTTTGACCAGGCAGATTCTGAATGCTAAACATATGCATATTGTATTTGAGACCCTTGTCATGTAGCCTATTGTTAATATCTTTCCAGGCAGAGTTCTCAGAGCTCAACCTCGTGGCTCATGCGAACGGCACATGCAGTGTTGACATGCAGGTCATCAGGAACGGGACCAGAGTGGTTCGGTACGTTTATAGTGTGATTCTATTGGTTATCATGTGTTCGTGTTTGGTTTATTACATCTTATTATTAAATATATACATTTGCATATGTAGGTTAGGTTTTTAAACTGTTAGTTTTAAGATTTATATAGCCTATTTCTCTTGCAAGTAAATAGACCAAAAATGTAATGCACTTACTTGTTCAAAAAATAATTAATTTTTTTACAAAAACTGCTTACCTAAAAGTCCTCCCTTGAAATCTCAGTGACTTCGAGCGGTAAAGCCGAAGTTGTAAGAACTTTGTGACAGTAAGATCTGAAGTTCTGAACTGAAGTGATTTACTGTCACGACGACTACAGATGCAAACACAACTTACCATAAACACAGACCGTGGGTGTGTGTGAGAAACACAGATTACTCACACTGGAGGCTTTACACTGCCGTAGATGTGTGTGTGTGTGAAACAGATTACTCACACTGGAGGCTTTACACTGCTGTAGATGAGTGTGTGTGAGAGAGAAATACAGATTACTCACACTGGAGGTTTTACACTGCCGCAGATGAGTGTGTATGTGTGTCTGTTGCTGTATCTGTGTTATTATTCTCACAGGTTTTGCTGTAGGCCCTATCTATCTGTTATTATTCTCACAGGTCCTTCAAACCTGATTTCGTCCTGGTCCGACAGCACGCGTACAGCATGGCTCAGAACGAAGACTTCAGGAACATGATCATCGGATTACAGTACGCTGGGATCCCGAGCGTCAACTCACTCGAGTCCATCTACAACCTCTGTGACAAACCGTGGGCTGTGAGTGTGCTTTTATTCAACTGTGTTTTTCTTTAAAAGGTAAAAGATAAAAATCACAATTACATTGTTACACCAGTAGGTGGCGTCAAGTGACTGATTTAAACATGTTTGTTATTGAGTCATTCATTGAAAAGATTCGTTTAAAAACGCTGATTCATCCAGTTATGAAACAACTGAAGTCTTTATGAGTGAGTCATTGAATCATTCACTCAAACCAATTTTTAAAATATTAATTCTAATTAATTAAACATTTTCAAATAGACTGCAGCAATTCATATTATGTCAGAACCTGTTACTTTATTTGTCTGTTCAGAATAGTGGGAGAATCATGATCTCTATTTGAAACAACTAAATTGTGATTCTCATTTTATCCAGAATCGTGCAGCTCAGAATCACATATCATAACACTTAAACTAACGTTTTCCACTTTTTATCTTATTTCTGGCAACAAATAATAATTGTTGTAATTAAATATTTGCTTATCTCGTAACGCTGCCTCAGAAGTCGTCTGAAATCAGTTTCGTTAAGATTACTCAACGCATTTAATAAAAATCTCACAAATGGTTTGCATGTCTATAATTGTTAGCTGACTCAAGTTCTACTTTTGCCATCATTTTCACCCAAACGGATTCTGTGTTTTGTTCCAGTTCGCTCAGCTGATCAGCACCTACAATAAACTGGGAGCGGATAAATTCCCTCTCGTTGATCAGACGTTCTACTCGAACTACAGGGACATGGTAAGACCAGAACCACCTCGCTTTCATTCATTTCACTTCAGAACAGAGACCCGTCAACATGCAGGAAACACTCAGCGCTTCTCTTCTAAACATAACAACAATGTTATGCCCCCCAAAAAACGAAATATTAGTATTATAAATTTAGATTTCTGTCCTGGTGAGAGAACATACACTCTTCTGTAAAAGAAGTGTGCTTAATAGTTTTAAATGTGCACTTGTATAGGGAACTTCAAATATTAAAAGTATGTTTAAAAAAACTACTTAAAGATAATATTAATGAAATAAACATGTACCACTAGAAACACTCAGCGGTTCTCTACTAAATATTACACCAAAAAATTAAAATTATGTGGCGCTTTCGTTATTTTATATATACATTTATTTTTATTTTTTTAACTCTATATGGTATGGCAAAATATATGTATTATAAATTTAGATTAATTATGTTATTATGTTCTGGTGACATAGAAAATACATCCATCTGTAAAATAAATGTGCTTAATAGTATTGTCACAGTCTTTGTCTGCACCTTCTGTCTTCGTCTGCACTTCACTTCCCAGAATCGTTTGTATCTGTATTTAGTTTCCTTCTGCCCAGTCTGTCGTTGTCGGTTCTTGTGAATGTTACCTGGTGTTTTGTTGTGTGAACCGTCTGCCCGTCTGCCTACCTGTATCTGTTTGTTATTTAGTAAAAGTTTGAATTGGAGCCTTTTTGCCTTCCTCGTCTTCTGCCTGCACACAAACTGACAAGTAATGAATGTGCACTTCAAATATTAAAAGTATTTAAAAAAAAAAAAAAAACGACTTAAAGATTATATAATATTGATGATACATAAGGTCACTTACCATAAGTGTACTTAAAGAAAAAAGTACACTTTCATGACTGTTTCTTAAGTACACTTTGTAGTAGTGTCATGACGTTTTCGCTTGCATTTATTTTAAAATGTTTATAAATGTAAGTACTTAGAAATATTCATTAACATCACGTATTAAGGTTTGGTTTATGGTTAGTTACATGTAATTACGCATAATTTATTGTCATTACATGTAACACATGCAGTGGTCACTGTCAAAAGTTTTACAGAGTTTTACTTTAAAGTACATTTTTAATCATGTTTTAATAATCTTTTGTTGTGCTTTAAAGAAATGCACTTATTTTGATGTGTTGACTAACATACTGAAGCACATGTAAAGTACATGATTATTATTTTAACTGTAGTGTGTTATTTGATACTGCATATTAAAGTAGCATTTTAAAGTTTAAAGTATTTCTCACTTTGGATGAAAGTCTGCTAAATGAATAAATGTGAACATAAGTTATTAAAACATTTTCTCAGGAGAAAGTAGGTTTATATTATAGAGTATTATTGCTCATCTTTTTAGTACTGCATGAAAATCAAGATTATCTCAAACTAAAGCCAGACGTTACATGCTTTTGTTTGTGTTCAGTGGCTCCTTCATAAACACACTGCGTTTCAATATAAATCATCATTGCAAAATCTTGAACAGATTTCTGCATTGTGAAAGAAAACTATGTTGTTTGTGTGGTTTCTCGTGACATCTTGATATGACATAATTTCCTGTTGTTGGATGTTTGCTGTTGACTGTGTATGTCGGCTGTGCACAAGAATCCACAATGACTGTTCGACCAGTTTGCAAATAAGTTATCTGTTACGAAGTGTCTTCAAATGATCTTTTTTTCAGTTTTTAACTCTATGCTCATCAGAACACAAAAGTGAAAAGCAATACCAGATAAATGCATTTCATTTAAGACATTGCCATTAACAGCATAAAAATGTTAACATTCCAACATACATTTCCCATTAAATACACACATATGCTTTTTACACACAGAACTCTTTAATAGTTTAGTTTAATTGCCTATCTATATCCATGGAAACAGTGTTTTGTATGAATTTCAAAATGCCGTAGAAGCTAAAGGACACAAAAGCAATCTAAGCATTCTGGAAAGCAAAACGTCAAACTTGTACACTGACGAATAAACTTGTGCGCTCGGTCTTCAGGACGCCGTTCCTACTGTTCACGGACACAAACCCATCCAGAGAGAGACACTGTTCACACAGACACAAACCCATTCACAGAAATGTGTGTGTGTGTGTTTAATGTGTGTGACGGATGAAGCGATCATCTCTTCCTCTTTATTACTAGTTACAGCAGCAAACAAACATCCATGAACATCAGAAGGAATGTTGAAAGATTCAGAACAACTTCCTGAAATCAATCATGTCTCATAATCCATCAATTAGTGTTGAATAATAAAACTGTTCTACTCACTACTCAAGAACTACTCATCTGTCCTGTAGTCAGGTATTAATGATGGGATATTATTCTGAAGAGTTGAGGGTGATGACAGAATTTAAATGTTGAACTATCCCTATAAAAAGTGTAGTGCTATATTACCATTTATATCTGCAAAGCAATACAATGCATGAATACAGTCAACTAATCTAAACTAAGCTAAACTAAACTAAACTAAGCTAAACTAAGCCCAACTAAGCTAAACTAAGATAAGATAAACTAAGCTAAGCTAAGCTAAAGCAGCTGCATCTCATGCTGAAATGAACAGTTTCACTTCATTCCTTTTAAATAGGAAATCAAAGATCAGGACCTTAAAGAAACAATGTGCCGTCATATGAAAGCATTACAGTAATATGACATGCTAATAATCTAATGCAATTATGCGAAGTATTCTGGGTGATCGCAGGAGGTTAAAGGGTTTGCTTGTGTTCAGATTGGATCAACATTAAGCAGCTTCTTTCACACTCAGACTCAGTGGTGCTCTGGGGCTTCAGACGTCAGGTGCGTGTGTGTGTGGTTTGCAGACGGTTTGGCCGTCCCTGTGTACCAGCTGCAGGAGCCGTTGCTGTGTCTGATGCAGGCAAACTTGGACCAGTCGTCCAACACACACTCGCTGTTTGAGCTGGGCTGACAGGGCTGATCAGTGCAGCTGGAGATCTGCAGATTAATATATTACAATACAATATCATATATACTTTCAGTTATGTTTTTGTTCACTCAGACCTTCATAAATCAGTCTATGTCAGGGTATGTTTGGACATTGAAATGAATAAGTGAAGGAGTGGTTCTCTTGGTATTCTTGAATCTGTTCAACTGCTCACTTAAAAATGTTGGAGGGACCCAACTATGGGGTGGTATAACACCTTTCCAACTGTGGGTTATTTTAACCCATAGCTTAAGGTTATTACTAGAAATTACCCAACGATTTGAAAAAAGTACCCAACATTTTTGGGAAATAACCCAAAATAGTGACCCAACTATGGGGTGGTATAGCACCTTCCCAACTCATGTGGGTTATTTCAACCCAATGCACTGGGTTATTACTAGTAATTACCCAACATTTTTGGAAAATAACCCAACACAATGACACAAAATGTGTAACCCAACGTTTTTTACTGCATATGATACGTAAAACACATGTGACATTTTTTTTGGATTGAAGGTTTCATTTCATCTTTACAGGGTGATCTGAGTTGTCGTAATGTTTGGATCATTGTCAGCTGGGTTGAAATAAATGTAGGGATGCACCGATATGAAAATTTTGGCCGATATCGATATATTGGCCGATAAATCTAAGTATAATAGGAAATAATTTTTTATATAATTTATGAAAGCCTGGTTACAAAAAGTTAACACCCTTAAAATCCATGTCCAAAACAAAACAATTAAAACTAGAAAAAGTTCGTCGAGACAAACTTTAAGTTGGCTTGTGAAAGTTTGGACCAATAAGTTTGAAGAAGTTTAAAGTTTAAATTAGTTTAAAGTTTAATTAGTTTATAGTTCAGTAAGAAAGAAAGAAAGATAGATTAGTTAGAAAGAAAGATAAAAAAAAGATTAGTAAGAAAGAAAGAAAGATAGATTAGTTAGAAAGAAAGAAAGAAAGAAAGATAGATTAGTTAGAAATAAAAAAATAAAAAAAGATTAGTAAGAAAGAAAGATAGATTAGTTAGAAAGAAAGAAAGATAGATTAGTAAGAAAGAAAGAAAGATAGATTAGTAAGAAAGAAAGAAAGAAAAAAATAGTAAGAAAGAAAGAAAGATAGATTAGTAAGAAAGAGAAAGAAAGATAGATTAGTTAGAAATAAAAAAATAAAAAAAGATTAGTAAGAAAGAAAGATAGATTAGTTAGAAAGAAAGAAGGAAAGAAAGATAGATTAGTAAGAAAGAAAAAAAGATAGATTAGTAAGAGAAAGATTGATTAGTAAGAAAGATAGATAGATTAGTTAGACAGAGAGAAAAAAGATTAGTAAGAAAGAAAGATAGATTAGTAAGAAAGAAAGAAAGATAGATTAGTTAGAAAGAAAGAAAGATAGATTAGTAAGAAAGAAAGATAGATTAGTAAGAAAGAAAGAAAGAAAAAGATTAGTAAGAAAGAAAGAAAGATAGATTAGTTAGAAAGAAAGAAAAAAGATTAGTAAGAAAGAAAGAAAGATTAGTAAGAAAGAAAGATAGATTAGTTAGAAAGAAAGAAAGAAAAAAGATTAGTAAGAAAGAAAGAAAAAAAGATTAGTAAGAAAGAAAGAAAGATAGATTAGTAAGAAAGAAAGAAAGAAAAAAAGATTAGCAAGAAAGAAAGAAAGAAAGATAGATTAGTTAGAAAGAAAGAAAAAAAAGATTAGTAAGAAAGAAAGAAAGAAAGAAAAAAAGATTAGTAAGAAAGAAAGATAGATTAGTTAGAAAGAAAGAAAAAAAAGATTAGTAAGAAAGAAAGAAAGAAAAAAAGATTAGTAAGAAAGAAAGATAGATTAGTTAGAAAGAAAGAAAAAAGATTAGTAAGAAAGAAAGAAAAAAAGATTAGTAAGAAAGAAAGAAAGATAGATTAGTTAGAAAGAAAGAAAGAAAAAAAGATTAGCAAGAAAGAAAGAAAGAAAGATAGATTAGTTAGAAAGAAAGAAAAAAAAGATTAGTAAGAAAGAAAGAAAGAAAGAAAAAAAGATTAGTAAGAAAGAAAGAAAAAAAGATTAGTAAGAAAGAAAGATAGATTAGTAAGAAAGAAAGAAAGAAAAAAAGATTAGCAAGAAAGAAAGAAAGATAGATTAGTTAGAAAGAAAGAAAAAAAAGATTAGTAAGAAAGAAAGAAAGAAAAAAAGATTAGTAAGAAAGAAAGATAGATTAGTTAAAAAGAAAGAAAGAAAAAAGATTAGTAAGAAAGAAAGAAAAAAGATTAGCAAGAAAGAAAGAAAGAAAGATAGATTAGTTAGAAAGAAAGAAAAAAAAGATTAGTAAGAAAGAAAGAAAGAAAGAAAAAAAGATTAGTAAGAAAGAAAGATAGATTAGTTAGAAAGAAAGAAAAAAGATTAGTAAGAAAGAAAGAAAAAAAGATTAGTAAGAAAGAAAGAAAGATAGATTAGTAAGAAAGAAAGAAAAAAAGATTAGTAAGAAAGAAAGAAGGATAGATTAGTAAGAAAGAAAGAAAGAAAAAAGATTAGCAAGAAAGAAAGAAAGAAAGATAGATTAGTTAGAAAGAAAGAAAAAAAAGATTAGTTAGAAAGAAAGAAAGAAAGAAAAAAAGATTAGTAAGAAAG
Source organism: Semotilus atromaculatus (assembly GCA_031834385.1). Taxonomy (NCBI): domain Eukaryota; kingdom Metazoa; phylum Chordata; class Actinopteri; order Cypriniformes; family Leuciscidae; genus Semotilus; species Semotilus atromaculatus. The sequence goes on along the minus strand of JAULUF010000020.1, from coordinate 26,138,091 downwards.
AAAGAAAGAAAGAAAAAAAGATTAGTAAGAAAGAAAGATAGATTAGTTAGAAAGAAAGAAAAAAGATTAGTAAGAAAGAAAGAAAAAAAGATTAGTAAGAAAGAAAGATAGATTAGTAAGAAAGAAAGAAAAAAGATTAGAAAGAAAGAAAGATAGATTAGTAAGAAAGAAAGAAAGAAAAAAAGATTAGCAAGAAAGAAAGAAAGATAGATTAGTTAGAAAGAAAGAAAAAAAAGATTAGTAAGAAAGAAAGAAAGATAGATTAGTAAGAAAGAAAGATAGATTAGTTAGAAAGAAAGAAAGAAAAAAGATTAGTAAGAAAGAAAGAAAAAAAGATTAGTAAGAAAGAAAGAAAGAAAACAAGATTAGTAAGAAAGAAAGAAAGATAGATTAGTTAGAAAGAAAGAAAGAAAAAAAGATTAGTAAGAAAGAAAGATAGATTAGTAAGAAAGAAAGATAGAAAAAAAGATTAGTAAGAAAGAAAGAAAGATAGATTAGTAAGACAGAAAGAAAGAAAAAAAGATTAGTAAGAATGAAAGAAAGATAGATTAGTAAGAAAGAAAGAAAGATAGATTAGTAAGAAAGAAAGAAAGAAAAAAAGATTAGTAAGAATGAAAGAAAGATAGATTAGTAAGAAAGAAAGAAAGATAGATTAGTAAGAAAGAAAGAAAGAAAAAGATTAGTAAGAAAGAAAGAAAGATAGATTAGTAAGAAAGAAAGAAAGAAAAAAGATTAGCAAGAAAGAAAGAAAGAAAGATAGATTAGTTAGAAAGAAAGATAGATAGATTAGTTAGAAAGAAAGATAGATTAGTTAGAATGAAAGAAAGATAGAGTAGTTAGAAAGAAAGAAAGATAGATTAGTTAGAAAGAAAGAGATTAGTTAGAAAGAAAGAAAGAGATTAGTTAGAAAGAAAGAGATTAGTTAGAAAGAAAGATAGATAGATTAGTTAGAAAGAAAGAGATTAGTTAGAAAGAAAGATAGATAGATTATTTAGAAAGAAACATAGATAGATTAGTTAGAAAGAAAGATAGATTAGTTAGAAAGAAACATAGATAGATTAGTTAGAAAGAAATAAAGAAATAAAGATAGATTAGTTTGAAAGAAATAAAGAAAGATAGATTAGTTAGAAAGAAAAAAAGATAGATTAGTTAGAAAGAAATAAAGAAATAAAGATAGATTAGTTAGAAAGAAAGAAAGATAGATTAGTTAGAAAGAAAGAAAGATAGATTAGTTAGAAAGAAAAAAGATAGATTAGTTTGAAAGAAATAAAGAAAGATAGATTAGTTAGAAAGAAAGATAGATAGATTAGTTAGAAAGAAAGAGATTAGTTAGAAAGAAACATAGATAGATTAGTTAGAAAGAAAGAAAGATAGATTAGTTAGAAGGAAATATTAGTTAGAAAGAAAGAAAGATAGATTAGTTAGAAAGAAAGAAAGATAGATTAGTTTGAAAGAAATAAAGAAAGATAGATTAGTTAGAAAGAAAGAAAGAAAGAAAGAAAGATAGATAGATAGATAGATAGATAGATAGATAGATAGATAGATAGATAGATAGATAGATAGATAGATAGATAGATAAGAAAGAAAGATAGATTAGTTAGAAATAAAGATATATAGATAGATTAGTTAGAAAGAAAGAAAGATAGATAGATAGATAGATAGATAGATAGATAGATAGATAGATAGATAGATAGATAGATAGATAGATAGATAGATAGATAGATAAGAAAGAAAGATAGATTAGTTAGAAAGAAAGATAGATTAGTTAGAAAGAAAGAAAGATAGATTAGTTAGAAAGAAAGAAAGATAGATTAGTTAGAAAGAAAGAAAGATAGATTAGTTAGAAAGAAAAAAAGATAGATTAGTTAGAAAGAAAGAGATTAGTTAGAAAGAAAGAAAGAGATTAGTTAGAAAGAAAGAGATTAGTTAGAAAGAAAGATAGATAGATTAGTTAGAAAGAAAGATAGATAGATTAGTTAGAAAGAAACATAGATAGATTAGTTAGAAAGAAAGAAAGATAGATTAGTTAGAAGGAAATATTAGTTAGAAAGAAAGATTAGTTAGAAAGAAAGAAAGATAGATTAGTTTAGAAATAAAGAGATTAGTTAGAAAGAAAGAAAGATAGATTAGTTAGAAAGGAAGAAAGATAGATTAGTTAGAAAGGAAGAAAGATCAGATAGATAGATAGATAGATAGATAGATAGATAGATAGATAGATAGATAGATAAGTTAGAAAGAGATAGATAGATAGATAGATAGATAGATAGATAGATAGATAGATAGATAGATAGATAGATAGATAGATAGAGTTCATAAGTACATATAGAATGGGAGTTTAATTGAGTCCAAGGCTTTAGGGAATTTAGATTTGAGTTTATTTGGTGTAGACTACTGGGCCACCGTAGTCTTGGCTCATTTTGAACTGTTACAATGAAAGTCAATGGGATTTTTATGATTTTTAATATTAATTTTTAAGAAATCTGAAAGTCAAATCAGTCTGAAAAGATATAGCACACTAAGTCAGAACAGTTTGAAGGTCTGACCCGAGTTTGGAGTTTGTAGAGTTAAAGCTCTAGGACGAGTTAGAGTTTAAATTTTAGAGTCAGAAGAATAATAATAATAACTAGAAAAAGTTCGTCGAGACAAACTTTAAGTTGGCTTGTGAAAGTTTGGACCAATAAGTTTGAAGAAGTTTAAAGTTTAAATTAGTTTAAAGTTTAATTAGTTTATAGTTCAGTAAGAAAGAAAGAAAGATAGATTAGTTAGAAAGAAAGATAAAAAAAAGATTAGTAAGAAAGAAAGAAAGATAGATTAGTTAGAAAGAAAGAAAGAAAGAAAGATAGATTAGTTAGAAATAAAAAAATAAAAAAAGATTAGTAAGAAAGAAAGATAGATTAGTTAGAAAGAAAGAAAGATAGATTAGTAAGAAAGAAAGAAAGATAGATTAGTAAGAAAGAAAGAAAGAAAAAAATAGTAAGAAAGAAAGAAAGATAGATTAGTAAGAAAGAGAAAGAAAGATAGATTAGTTAGAAATAAAAAAATAAAAAAAGATTAGTAAGAAAGAAAGATAGATTAGTTAGAAAGAAAGAAGGAAAGAAAGATAGATTAGTAAGAAAGAAAAAAAGATAGATTAGTAAGAGAAAGATTGATTAGTAAGAAAGATAGATAGATTAGTTAGACAGAGAGAAAAAAGATTAGTAAGAAAGAAAGATAGATTAGTAAGAAAGAAAGAAAGATAGATTAGTTAGAAAGAAAGAAAGATAGATTAGTAAGAAAGAAAGATAGATTAGTAAGAAAGAAAGAAAGAAAAAGATTAGTAAGAAAGAAAGAAAGATAGATTAGTTAGAAAGAAAGAAAAAAGATTAGTAAGAAAGAAAGAAAGATTAGTAAGAAAGAAAGATAGATTAGTTAGAAAGAAAGAAAGAAAAAAGATTAGTAAGAAAGAAAGAAAAAAAGATTAGTAAGAAAGAAAGAAAGATAGATTAGTAAGAAAGAAAGAAAGAAAAAAAGATTAGCAAGAAAGAAAGAAAGAAAGATAGATTAGTTAGAAAGAAAGAAAAAAAAGATTAGTAAGAAAGAAAGAAAGAAAGAAAAAAAGATTAGTAAGAAAGAAAGATAGATTAGTTAGAAAGAAAGAAAAAAAAGATTAGTAAGAAAGAAAGAAAGAAAAAAAGATTAGTAAGAAAGAAAGATAGATTAGTTAGAAAGAAAGAAAAAAGATTAGTAAGAAAGAAAGAAAAAAAGATTAGTAAGAAAGAAAGAAAGATAGATTAGTTAGAAAGAAAGAAAGAAAAAAAGATTAGCAAGAAAGAAAGAAAGAAAGATAGATTAGTTAGAAAGAAAGAAAAAAAAGATTAGTAAGAAAGAAAGAAAGAAAGAAAAAAAGATTAGTAAGAAAGAAAGAAAAAAAGATTAGTAAGAAAGAAAGATAGATTAGTAAGAAAGAAAGAAAGAAAAAAAGATTAGCAAGAAAGAAAGAAAGATAGATTAGTTAGAAAGAAAGAAAAAAAAGATTAGTAAGAAAGAAAGAAAGAAAAAAAGATTAGTAAGAAAGAAAGATAGATTAGTTAAAAAGAAAGAAAGAAAAAAGATTAGTAAGAAAGAAAGAAAAAAGATTAGCAAGAAAGAAAGAAAGAAAGATAGATTAGTTAGAAAGAAAGAAAAAAAAGATTAGTAAGAAAGAAAGAAAGAAAGAAAAAAAGATTAGTAAGAAAGAAAGATAGATTAGTTAGAAAGAAAGAAAAAAGATTAGTAAGAAAGAAAGAAAAAAAGATTAGTAAGAAAGAAAGAAAGATAGATTAGTAAGAAAGAAAGAAAAAAAGATTAGTAAGAAAGAAAGAAGGATAGATTAGTAAGAAAGAAAGAAAGAAAAAAGATTAGCAAGAAAGAAAGAAAGAAAGATAGATTAGTTAGAAAGAAAGAAAAAAAAGATTAGTTAGAAAGAAAGAAAGAAAGAAAAAAAGATTAGTAAGAAAGAAAGAAAGAAAGAAAAAAAGATTAGTAAGAAAGAAAGATAGATTAGTTAGAAAGAAAGAAAAAAGATTAGTAAGAAAGAAAGAAAAAAAGATTAGTAAGAAAGAAAGATAGATTAGTAAGAAAGAAAGAAAAAAGATTAGAAAGAAAGAAAGATAGATTAGTAAGAAAGAAAGAAAGAAAAAAAGATTAGCAAGAAAGAAAGAAAGATAGATTAGTTAGAAAGAAAGAAAAAAAAGATTAGTAAGAAAGAAAGAAAGATAGATTAGTAAGAAAGAAAGATAGATTAGTTAGAAAGAAAGAAAGAAAAAAGATTAGTAAGAAAGAAAGAAAAAAAGATTAGTAAGAAAGAAAGAAAGAAAACAAGATTAGTAAGAAAGAAAGAAAGATAGATTAGTTAGAAAGAAAGAAAGAAAAAAAGATTAGTAAGAAAGAAAGATAGATTAGTAAGAAAGAAAGATAGAAAAAAAGATTAGTAAGAAAGAAAGAAAGATAGATTAGTAAGACAGAAAGAAAGAAAAAAAGATTAGTAAGAATGAAAGAAAGATAGATTAGTAAGAAAGAAAGAAAGATAGATTAGTAAGAAAGAAAGAAAGAAAAAAAGATTAGTAAGAATGAAAGAAAGATAGATTAGTAAGAAAGAAAGAAAGATAGATTAGTAAGAAAGAAAGAAAGAAAAAGATTAGTAAGAAAGAAAGAAAGATAGATTAGTAAGAAAGAAAGAAAGAAAAAAGATTAGCAAGAAAGAAAGAAAGAAAGATAGATTAGTTAGAAAGAAAGATAGATAGATTAGTTAGAAAGAAAGATAGATTAGTTAGAATGAAAGAAAGATAGAGTAGTTAGAAAGAAAGAAAGATAGATTAGTTAGAAAGAAAGAGATTAGTTAGAAAGAAAGAAAGAGATTAGTTAGAAAGAAAGAGATTAGTTAGAAAGAAAGATAGATAGATTAGTTAGAAAGAAAGAGATTAGTTAGAAAGAAAGATAGATAGATTATTTAGAAAGAAACATAGATAGATTAGTTAGAAAGAAAGATAGATTAGTTAGAAAGAAACATAGATAGATTAGTTAGAAAGAAATAAAGAAATAAAGATAGATTAGTTTGAAAGAAATAAAGAAAGATAGATTAGTTAGAAAGAAAAAAAGATAGATTAGTTAGAAAGAAATAAAGAAATAAAGATAGATTAGTTAGAAAGAAAGAAAGATAGATTAGTTAGAAAGAAAGAAAGATAGATTAGTTAGAAAGAAAAAAGATAGATTAGTTTGAAAGAAATAAAGAAAGATAGATTAGTTAGAAAGAAAGATAGATAGATTAGTTAGAAAGAAAGAGATTAGTTAGAAAGAAACATAGATAGATTAGTTAGAAAGAAAGAAAGATAGATTAGTTAGAAGGAAATATTAGTTAGAAAGAAAGAAAGATAGATTAGTTAGAAAGAAAGAAAGATAGATTAGTTTGAAAGAAATAAAGAAAGATAGATTAGTTAGAAAGAAAGAAAGAAAGAAAGAAAGATAGATAGATAGATAGATAGATAGATAGATAGATAGATAGATAGATAGATAGATAGATAAGAAAGAAAGATAGATTAGTTAGAAATAAAGATATATAGATAGATTAGTTAGAAAGAAAGAAAGATAGATAGATAGATAGATAGATAGATAGATAGATAGATAGATAGATAGATAGATAGATAGATAGATAGATAGATAAGAAAGAAAGATAGATTAGTTAGAAAGAAAGATAGATTAGTTAGAAAGAAAGAAAGATAGATTAGTTAGAAAGAAAGAAAGATAGATTAGTTAGAAAGAAAGAAAGATAGATTAGTTAGAAAGAAAAAAAGATAGATTAGTTAGAAAGAAAGAGATTAGTTAGAAAGAAAGAAAGAGATTAGTTAGAAAGAAAGAGATTAGTTAGAAAGAAAGATAGATAGATTAGTTAGAAAGAAAGATAGATAGATTAGTTAGAAAGAAACATAGATAGATTAGTTAGAAAGAAAGAAAGATAGATTAGTTAGAAGGAAATATTAGTTAGAAAGAAAGATTAGTTAGAAAGAAAGAAAGATAGATTAGTTTAGAAATAAAGAGATTAGTTAGAAAGAAAGAAAGATAGATTAGTTAGAAAGGAAGAAAGATAGATTAGTTAGAAAGGAAGAAAGATCAGATAGATAGATAGATAGATAGATAGATAGATAGATAGATAGATAGATAAGTTAGAAAGAGATAGATAGATAGATAGATAGATAGATAGATAGATAGATAGATAGATAGATAGATAGATAGATAGATAGATAGATAGATAGAGTTCATAAGTACATATAGAATGGGAGTTTAATTGAGTCCAAGGCTTTAGGGAATTTAGATTTGAGTTTATTTGGTGTAGACTACTGGGCCACCGTAGTCTTGGCTCATTTTGAACTGTTACAATGAAAGTCAATGGGATTTTTATGATTTTTAATATTAATTTTTAAGAAATCTGAAAGTCAAATCAGTCTGAAAAGATATAGCACACTAAGTCAGAACAGTTTGAAGGTCTGACCCGAGTTTGGAGTTTGTAGAGTTAAAGCTCTAGGACGAGTTAGAGTTTAAATTTTAGAGTCAGAAGAATAATAATAATAACTAGAAAAAGTTCGTCGAGACAAACTTTAAGTTGGCTTGTGAAAGTTTGGACCAATAAGTTTGAAGAAGTTTAAAGTTTAAATTAGTTTAAAGTTTAATTAGTTTATAGTTCAGTAAGAAAGAAAGAAAGATAGATTAGTTAGAAAGAAAGATAAAAAAAAGATTAGTAAGAAAGAAAGAAAGATAGATTAGTTAGAAAGAAAGAAAGAAAGAAAGATAGATTAGTTAGAAATAAAAAAATAAAAAAAGATTAGTAAGAAAGAAAGATAGATTAGTTAGAAAGAAAGAAAGATAGATTAGTAAGAAAGAAAGAAAGATAGATTAGTAAGAAAGAAAGAAAGAAAAAAATAGTAAGAAAGAAAGAAAGATAGATTAGTAAGAAAGAGAAAGAAAGATAGATTAGTTAGAAATAAAAAAATAAAAAAAGATTAGTAAGAAAGAAAGATAGATTAGTTAGAAAGAAAGAAGGAAAGAAAGATAGATTAGTAAGAAAGAAAAAAAGATAGATTAGTAAGAGAAAGATTGATTAGTAAGAAAGATAGATAGATTAGTTAGACAGAGAGAAAAAAGATTAGTAAGAAAGAAAGATAGATTAGTAAGAAAGAAAGAAAGATAGATTAGTTAGAAAGAAAGAAAGATAGATTAGTAAGAAAGAAAGATAGATTAGTAAGAAAGAAAGAAAGAAAAAGATTAGTAAGAAAGAAAGAAAGATAGATTAGTTAGAAAGAAAGAAAAAAGATTAGTAAGAAAGAAAGAAAGATTAGTAAGAAAGAAAGATAGATTAGTTAGAAAGAAAGAAAGAAAAAAGATTAGTAAGAAAGAAAGAAAAAAAGATTAGTAAGAAAGAAAGAAAGATAGATTAGTAAGAAAGAAAGAAAGAAAAAAAGATTAGCAAGAAAGAAAGAAAGAAAGATAGATTAGTTAGAAAGAAAGAAAAAAAAGATTAGTAAGAAAGAAAGAAAGAAAGAAAAAAAGATTAGTAAGAAAGAAAGATAGATTAGTTAGAAAGAAAGAAAAAAAAGATTAGTAAGAAAGAAAGAAAGAAAAAAAGATTAGTAAGAAAGAAAGATAGATTAGTTAGAAAGAAAGAAAAAAGATTAGTAAGAAAGAAAGAAAAAAAGATTAGTAAGAAAGAAAGAAAGATAGATTAGTTAGAAAGAAAGAAAGAAAAAAAGATTAGCAAGAAAGAAAGAAAGAAAGATAGATTAGTTAGAAAGAAAGAAAAAAAAGATTAGTAAGAAAGAAAGAAAGAAAGAAAAAAAGATTAGTAAGAAAGAAAGAAAAAAAGATTAGTAAGAAAGAAAGATAGATTAGTAAGAAAGAAAGAAAGAAAAAAAGATTAGCAAGAAAGAAAGAAAGATAGATTAGTTAGAAAGAAAGAAAAAAAAGATTAGTAAGAAAGAAAGAAAGAAAAAAAGATTAGTAAGAAAGAAAGATAGATTAGTTAAAAAGAAAGAAAGAAAAAAGATTAGTAAGAAAGAAAGAAAAAAGATTAGCAAGAAAGAAAGAAAGAAAGATAGATTAGTTAGAAAGAAAGAAAAAAAAGATTAGTAAGAAAGAAAGAAAGAAAGAAAAAAAGATTAGTAAGAAAGAAAGATAGATTAGTTAGAAAGAAAGAAAAAAGATTAGTAAGAAAGAAAGAAAAAAAGATTAGTAAGAAAGAAAGAAAGATAGATTAGTAAGAAAGAAAGAAAAAAAGATTAGTAAGAAAGAAAGAAGGATAGATTAGTAAGAAAGAAAGAAAGAAAAAAGATTAGCAAGAAAGAAAGAAAGAAAGATAGATTAGTTAGAAAGAAAGAAAAAAAAGATTAGTTAGAAAGAAAGAAAGAAAGAAAAAAAGATTAGTAAGAAAGAAAGAAAGAAAGAAAAAAAGATTAGTAAGAAAGAAAGATAGATTAGTTAGAAAGAAAGAAAAAAGATTAGTAAGAAAGAAAGAAAAAAAGATTAGTAAGAAAGAAAGATAGATTAGTAAGAAAGAAAGAAAAAAGATTAGAAAGAAAGAAAGATAGATTAGTAAGAAAGAAAGAAAGAAAAAAAGATTAGCAAGAAAGAAAGAAAGATAGATTAGTTAGAAAGAAAGAAAAAAAAGATTAGTAAGAAAGAAAGAAAGATAGATTAGTAAGAAAGAAAGATAGATTAGTTAGAAAGAAAGAAAGAAAAAAGATTAGTAAGAAAGAAAGAAAAAAAGATTAGTAAGAAAGAAAGAAAGAAAACAAGATTAGTAAGAAAGAAAGAAAGATAGATTAGTTAGAAAGAAAGAAAGAAAAAAAGATTAGTAAGAAAGAAAGATAGATTAGTAAGAAAGAAAGATAGAAAAAAAGATTAGTAAGAAAGAAAGAAAGATAGATTAGTAAGACAGAAAGAAAGAAAAAAAGATTAGTAAGAATGAAAGAAAGATAGATTAGTAAGAAAGAAAGAAAGATAGATTAGTAAGAAAGAAAGAAAGAAAAAAAGATTAGTAAGAATGAAAGAAAGATAGATTAGTAAGAAAGAAAGAAAGATAGATTAGTAAGAAAGAAAGAAAGAAAAAGATTAGTAAGAAAGAAAGAAAGATAGATTAGTAAGAAAGAAAGAAAGAAAAAAGATTAGCAAGAAAGAAAGAAAGAAAGATAGATTAGTTAGAAAGAAAGATAGATAGATTAGTTAGAAAGAAAGATAGATTAGTTAGAATGAAAGAAAGATAGAGTAGTTAGAAAGAAAGAAAGATAGATTAGTTAGAAAGAAAGAGATTAGTTAGAAAGAAAGAAAGAGATTAGTTAGAAAGAAAGAGATTAGTTAGAAAGAAAGATAGATAGATTAGTTAGAAAGAAAGAGATTAGTTAGAAAGAAAGATAGATAGATTATTTAGAAAGAAACATAGATAGATTAGTTAGAAAGAAAGATAGATTAGTTAGAAAGAAACATAGATAGATTAGTTAGAAAGAAATAAAGAAATAAAGATAGATTAGTTTGAAAGAAATAAAGAAAGATAGATTAGTTAGAAAGAAAAAAAGATAGATTAGTTAGAAAGAAATAAAGAAATAAAGATAGATTAGTTAGAAAGAAAGAAAGATAGATTAGTTAGAAAGAAAGAAAGATAGATTAGTTAGAAAGAAAAAAGATAGATTAGTTTGAAAGAAATAAAGAAAGATAGATTAGTTAGAAAGAAAGATAGATAGATTAGTTAGAAAGAAAGAGATTAGTTAGAAAGAAACATAGATAGATTAGTTAGAAAGAAAGAAAGATAGATTAGTTAGAAGGAAATATTAGTTAGAAAGAAAGAAAGATAGATTAGTTAGAAAGAAAGAAAGATAGATTAGTTTGAAAGAAATAAAGAAAGATAGATTAGTTAGAAAGAAAGAAAGAAAGAAAGAAAGATAGATAGATAGATAGATAGATAGATAGATAGATAGATAGATAGATAGATAGATAGATAGATAGATAGATAGATAAGAAAGAAAGATAGATTAGTTAGAAATAAAGATATATAGATAGATTAGTTAGAAAGAAAGAAAGATAGATAGATAGATAGATAGATAGATAGATAGATAGATAGATAGATAGATAGATAGATAGATAGATAGATAGATAAGAAAGAAAGATAGATTAGTTAGAAAGAAAGATAGATTAGTTAGAAAGAAAGAAAGATAGATTAGTTAGAAAGAAAGAAAGATAGATTAGTTAGAAAGAAAGAAAGATAGATTAGTTAGAAAGAAAAAAAGATAGATTAGTTAGAAAGAAAGAGATTAGTTAGAAAGAAAGAAAGAGATTAGTTAGAAAGAAAGAGATTAGTTAGAAAGAAAGATAGATAGATTAGTTAGAAAGAAAGATAGATAGATTAGTTAGAAAGAAACATAGATAGATTAGTTAGAAAGAAAGAAAGATAGATTAGTTAGAAGGAAATATTAGTTAGAAAGAAAGATTAGTTAGAAAGAAAGAAAGATAGATTAGTTTAGAAATAAAGAGATTAGTTAGAAAGAAAGAAAGATAGATTAGTTAGAAAGGAAGAAAGATAGATTAGTTAGAAAGGAAGAAAGATCAGATAGATAGATAGATAGATAGATAGATAGATAGATAGATAGATAGATAAGTTAGAAAGAGATAGATAGATAGATAGATAGATAGATAGATAGATAGATAGATAGATAGATAGATAGATAGATAGATAGATAGATAGATAGATAGATAGAGTTCATAAGTACATATAGAATGGGAGTTTAATTGAGTCCAAGGCTTTAGGGAATTTAGATTTGAGTTTATTTGGTGTAGACTACTGGGCCACCGTAGTCTTGGCTCATTTTGAACTGTTACAATGAAAGTCAATGGGATTTTTATGATTTTTAATATTAATTTTTAAGAAATCTGAAAGTCAAATCAGTCTGAAAAGATATAGCACACTAAGTCAGAACAGTTTGAAGGTCTGACCCGAGTTTGGAGTTTGTAGAGTTAAAGCTCTAGGACGAGTTAGAGTTTAAATTTTAGAGTCAGAAGAATAATAATAACTAGAAAAAGTTCGTCGAGACAAACTTTAAGTTGGCTTGTGAAAGTTTGGACCAATAAGTTTGAAGAAGTTTAAAGTTTAAATTAGTTTAAAGTTTAATTAGTTTATAGTTCAGTAAGAAAGAAAGAAAGATAGATTAGTTAGAAAGAAAGATAAAAAAAAGATTAGTAAGAAAGAAAGAAAGATAGATTAGTTAGAAAGAAAGAAAGAAAGAAAGATAGATTAGTTAGAAATAAAAAAATAAAAAAAGATTAGTAAGAAAGAAAGATAGATTAGTTAGAAAGAAAGAAAGATAGATTAGTAAGAAAGAAAGAAAGATAGATTAGTAAGAAAGAAAGAAAGAAAAAAATAGTAAGAAAGAAAGAAAGATAGATTAGTAAGAAAGAGAAAGAAAGATAGATTAGTTAGAAATAAAAAAATAAAAAAAGATTAGTAAGAAAGAAAGATAGATTAGTTAGAAAGAAAGAAGGAAAGAAAGATAGATTAGTAAGAAAGAAAAAAAGATAGATTAGTAAGAGAAAGATTGATTAGTAAGAAAGATAGATAGATTAGTTAGACAGAGAGAAAAAAGATTAGTAAGAAAGAAAGATAGATTAGTAAGAAAGAAAGAAAGATAGATTAGTTAGAAAGAAAGAAAGATAGATTAGTAAGAAAGAAAGATAGATTAGTAAGAAAGAAAGAAAGAAAAAGATTAGTAAGAAAGAAAGAAAGATAGATTAGTTAGAAAGAAAGAAAAAAGATTAGTAAGAAAGAAAGAAAGATTAGTAAGAAAGAAAGATAGATTAGTTAGAAAGAAAGAAAGAAAAAAGATTAGTAAGAAAGAAAGAAAAAAAGATTAGTAAGAAAGAAAGAAAGATAGATTAGTAAGAAAGAAAGAAAGAAAAAAAGATTAGCAAGAAAGAAAGAAAGAAAGATAGATTAGTTAGAAAGAAAGAAAAAAAAGATTAGTAAGAAAGAAAGAAAGAAAGAAAAAAAGATTAGTAAGAAAGAAAGATAGATTAGTTAGAAAGAAAGAAAAAAAAGATTAGTAAGAAAGAAAGAAAGAAAAAAAGATTAGTAAGAAAGAAAGATAGATTAGTTAGAAAGAAAGAAAAAAGATTAGTAAGAAAGAAAGAAAAAAAGATTAGTAAGAAAGAAAGAAAGATAGATTAGTTAGAAAGAAAGAAAGAAAAAAAGATTAGCAAGAAAGAAAGAAAGAAAGATAGATTAGTTAGAAAGAAAGAAAAAAAAGATTAGTAAGAAAGAAAGAAAGAAAGAAAAAAAGATTAGTAAGAAAGAAAGAAAAAAAGATTAGTAAGAAAGAAAGATAGATTAGTAAGAAAGAAAGAAAGAAAAAAAGATTAGCAAGAAAGAAAGAAAGATAGATTAGTTAGAAAGAAAGAAAAAAAAGATTAGTAAGAAAGAAAGAAAGAAAAAAAGATTAGTAAGAAAGAAAGATAGATTAGTTAAAAAGAAAGAAAGAAAAAAGATTAGTAAGAAAGAAAGAAAAAAGATTAGCAAGAAAGAAAGAAAGAAAGATAGATTAGTTAGAAAGAAAGAAAAAAAAGATTAGTAAGAAAGAAAGAAAGAAAGAAAAAAAGATTAGTAAGAAAGAAAGATAGATTAGTTAGAAAGAAAGAAAAAAGATTAGTAAGAAAGAAAGAAAAAAAGATTAGTAAGAAAGAAAGAAAGATAGATTAGTAAGAAAGAAAGAAAAAAAGATTAGTAAGAAAGAAAGAAGGATAGATTAGTAAGAAAGAAAGAAAGAAAAAAGATTAGCAAGAAAGAAAGAAAGAAAGATAGATTAGTTAGAAAGAAAGAAAAAAAAGATTAGTTAGAAAGAAAGAAAGAAAGAAAAAAAGATTAGTAAGAAAGAAAGAAAGAAAGAAAAAAAGATTAGTAAGAAAGAAAGATAGATTAGTTAGAAAGAAAGAAAAAAGATTAGTAAGAAAGAAAGAAAAAAAGATTAGTAAGAAAGAAAGATAGATTAGTAAGAAAGAAAGAAAAAAGATTAGAAAGAAAGAAAGATAGATTAGTAAGAAAGAAAGAAAGAAAAAAAGATTAGCAAGAAAGAAAGAAAGATAGATTAGTTAGAAAGAAAGAAAAAAAAGATTAGTAAGAAAGAAAGAAAGATAGATTAGTAAGAAAGAAAGATAGATTAGTTAGAAAGAAAGAAAGAAAAAAGATTAGTAAGAAAGAAAGAAAAAAAGATTAGTAAGAAAGAAAGAAAGAAAACAAGATTAGTAAGAAAGAAAGAAAGATAGATTAGTTAGAAAGAAAGAAAGAAAAAAAGATTAGTAAGAAAGAAAGATAGATTAGTAAGAAAGAAAGATAGAAAAAAAGATTAGTAAGAAAGAAAGAAAGATAGATTAGTAAGACAGAAAGAAAGAAAAAAAGATTAGTAAGAATGAAAGAAAGATAGATTAGTAAGAAAGAAAGAAAGATAGATTAGTAAGAAAGAAAGAAAGAAAAAAAGATTAGTAAGAATGAAAGAAAGATAGATTAGTAAGAAAGAAAGAAAGATAGATTAGTAAGAAAGAAAGAAAGAAAAAGATTAGTAAGAAAGAAAGAAAGATAGATTAGTAAGAAAGAAAGAAAGAAAAAAGATTAGCAAGAAAGAAAGAAAGAAAGATAGATTAGTTAGAAAGAAAGATAGATAGATTAGTTAGAAAGAAAGATAGATTAGTTAGAATGAAAGAAAGATAGAGTAGTTAGAAAGAAAGAAAGATAGATTAGTTAGAAAGAAAGAGATTAGTTAGAAAGAAAGAAAGAGATTAGTTAGAAAGAAAGAGATTAGTTAGAAAGAAAGATAGATAGATTAGTTAGAAAGAAAGAGATTAGTTAGAAAGAAAGATAGATAGATTATTTAGAAAGAAACATAGATAGATTAGTTAGAAAGAAAGATAGATTAGTTAGAAAGAAACATAGATAGATTAGTTAGAAAGAAATAAAGAAATAAAGATAGATTAGTTTGAAAGAAATAAAGAAAGATAGATTAGTTAGAAAGAAAAAAAGATAGATTAGTTAGAAAGAAATAAAGAAATAAAGATAGATTAGTTAGAAAGAAAGAAAGATAGATTAGTTAGAAAGAAAGAAAGATAGATTAGTTAGAAAGAAAAAAGATAGATTAGTTTGAAAGAAATAAAGAAAGATAGATTAGTTAGAAAGAAAGATAGATAGATTAGTTAGAAAGAAAGAGATTAGTTAGAAAGAAACATAGATAGATTAGTTAGAAAGAAAGAAAGATAGATTAGTTAGAAGGAAATATTAGTTAGAAAGAAAGAAAGATAGATTAGTTAGAAAGAAAGAAAGATAGATTAGTTTGAAAGAAATAAAGAAAGATAGATTAGTTAGAAAGAAAGAAAGAAAGAAAGAAAGATAGATAGATAGATAGATAGATAGATAGATAGATAGATAGATAGATAGATAGATAAGAAAGAAAGATAGATTAGTTAGAAATAAAGATATATAGATAGATTAGTTAGAAAGAAAGAAAGATAGATAGATAGATAGATAGATAGATAGATAGATAGATAGATAGATAGATAGATAGATAGATAGATAGATAGATAGATAGATAGATAGATAAGAAAGAAAGATAGATTAGTTAGAAAGAAAGATAGATTAGTTAGAAAGAAAGAAAGATAGATTAGTTAGAAAGAAAGAAAGATAGATTAGTTAGAAAGAAAGAAAGATAGATTAGTTAGAAAGAAAAAAAGATAGATTAGTTAGAAAGAAAGAGATTAGTTAGAAAGAAAGAAAGAGATTAGTTAGAAAGAAAGAGATTAGTTAGAAAGAAAGATAGATAGATTAGTTAGAAAGAAAGATAGATAGATTAGTTAGAAAGAAACATAGATAGATTAGTTAGAAAGAAAGAAAGATAGATTAGTTAGAAGGAAATATTAGTTAGAAAGAAAGATTAGTTAGAAAGAAAGAAAGATAGATTAGTTTAGAAATAAAGAGATTAGTTAGAAAGAAAGAAAGATAGATTAGTTAGAAAGGAAGAAAGATAGATTAGTTAGAAAGGAAGAAAGATCAGATAGATAGATAGATAGATAGATAGATAGATAGATAGATAGATAGATAGATAAGTTAGAAAGAGATAGATAGATAGATAGATAGATAGATAGATAGATAGATAGATAGATAGATAGATAGATAGATAGATAGATAGATAGAGTTCATAAGTACATATAGAATGGGAGTTTAATTGAGTCCAAGGCTTTAGGGAATTTAGATTTGAGTTTATTTGGTGTAGACTACTGGGCCACCGTAGTCTTGGCTCATTTTGAACTGTTACAATGAAAGTCAATGGGATTTTTATGATTTTTAATATTAATTTTTAAGAAATCTGAAAGTCAAATCAGTCTGAAAAGATATAGCACACTAAGTCAGAACAGTTTGAAGGTCTGACCCGAGTTTGGAGTTTGTAGAGTTAAAGCTCTAGGACGAGTTAGAGTTTAAATTTTAGAGTCAGAAGAATAATAATAATAATAATAAGTTTAAATAGGATTTCAGTAAGTTGGCTTTCTCAAGCCAACTTAATAATAAGTTTAAATAGGATTTCAGTAAGTTGGCTTTCTCAAGCCAACTTAATGATTTCCCCATAATAATTATGTAGCCTTTATGACAGACTTGTGTTGCACTTTGCTGTATTTTCCTCAAAGTGATTTGAATCATATGTCATGCAACTCAAACCATCATGTTGAACATGATCTGTCGTTGAGCATCTGAAGTATCTCAGCTGAAGGAAATAATCCATTATTTAATATATCAGCCAAAACATTTTTTATTGGCCCGATAAAGATAACATCAACAATGAACATATATCGGCCGATACCGATATGGTGGCCGATATTTCGTGCATCTCTAAATAAATGTGTTCTTACCTTGCAGTCACAGCCCTTCTGATATCTGTATTTGAGGTTGTTCTTCTGCATTAAGGAGAGACTGTCCCAGCGCATGATGAGGTCGCACATTGTAATGGAGAATCTCTCATACATGAACT
The DNA here is from genome assembly GCA_031834385.1 of Semotilus atromaculatus. Classification (NCBI taxonomy): domain Eukaryota; kingdom Metazoa; phylum Chordata; class Actinopteri; order Cypriniformes; family Leuciscidae; genus Semotilus; species Semotilus atromaculatus. The sequence goes on along the minus strand of JAULUF010000020.1, from coordinate 26,121,541 downwards.
CTCCTAAGGGACAGAAAACATATTGTATATTTCATTTTTGTTTTCCATTCCCTGAGGTCCACTCATAATGTTAGTCATGGTTTCCTAATTCCTGTTAAATCAGTGAAGAGTCTCCCTAAAAAACTTGATTTGCCTTTGCAGAGTTATATAGCTGGAGCATACTCCACATACAGTGGAGTCAAGCAGTAAATAAATGCTCTACTTGAGCTAGTGATTGATTTAAACTATTTAAAAAATGAAACGATACTTTGAATGTGAGATTAAAACCGCCAGTAGGTGGCAGCAAGTCACTGTTAATGAGTGAGTCATTGAATCATTCATTCAACCGATGTGTTGCTCACATCTTGTGGTTTTGTTTGGAACTATTTTCGATGGCGAAATAGAGCAAAAACAGGCGATATTGTGTCTAAAATGTAAGTCACTTTATATGAACTTGTATAAAATCAATATCACATTTGTACTCATGCTAATATTTAAAGAAAAAACTGCACTCTTTGTGTGATATTGGTTAACTGTTTTAAATTATATAATATAAAATATATTTTGCCCCTTATCTTGAATATTGAGGGTGTTATAAAAGCATTTTAGAGTAAATCAGAAGTGAAAGTGTGTGCTCTAAATGCTCAAGCACACTTGTCTAACCTAATAGACTACATCACGTAGTGTATGTGTGCGCTCTAGGTGTGTTTCTGTAAAGAGATCCACATACTTGATTATGTCAGATCGCACATAACTGTCACTATCTAAACTTAAATAGTTAATATAGACAATTTGATCTTGTTTTAAAAAGCCCTCAGCAGATTATTGCTGATGTGAAAGTTCTGGAAGTTTAAATTTACTGTAAATCAAATGCACTATTACTGCACTAAACATGTTATGTTGGTGGAATTTTTTACTATAAAATTACTATAAAATCAAAGTTGATATCACAAAAATTTAAGTTCCTATGAGATTTTGTTCTATCACAAAATAGTGACCAAATATGGAACCTTGAGACTCAGACCTTTCTGATGATATGTTGTGTCAAGATTAGAAAATATTTGATAATAAAGTAGTTAAAATAATTTGGGTAATATGAAACCTGACTCCGCCCACTAGGAGAGGGGCCTGCTAAAATAATTGAAAGTACCATTTCCATGGTAAGGCAACATCCAATTTCAAAATAGTTTTCACAGGATGAATTTCTGAGTTTGTAACCTTTTGTTGCTGTTCAATATAACATACATGAATGACCCGTAGCAGATCTATACATGTGGAGCTGGGGAAGGTGGAAAGATGTTACAGTAAACACTGACCAAGCATTTGAAGGTTGAGCATCAATCTCATCAATCAGACAGAACTTTGTATTTACCTGAAAGCAGATACTGGCCGTGATCCAGTCTGGTCCCACACAATGAAGACATCTCACTTGTATAGGCATGCTGGATTTGCTTTATTCTGTCAGAAGAACCTTTGAACACCTGCAAAACCATGATTTTGTAAAACTGTTTGTATTGTATACTGTATAAGTGTATTGTGTTTTGGGTCTGCAGATCCACTATTTAAAAATGATTCAATTTAAAAGAATCTCTGTAGTGACGGACGCTACAGAAACACGCTTAGAATCCTTTGTTTCGAAACCAGTGATTCAGATCGTGTATCAAAACGCCAAAGTCGCATGATTTCAGCAAAAAAAAGCTTTGCAAATGTTTCGAAGCTTTACGAACTGAGTTTCCAAAGCATATGTCACACGTTCAATGTGTCAACAAGAACCCCAAAAAGACTGTAACTCCATTTAAATCATGGGCTGCGTCCGAAATCGCGTACTTCCCTACGATAGTATGTGAAAAACAGTACGTGAGCAGAGTAGTATGTCCGAAATCATAGGCTGTGTCCGAAATCTCCACTCAAACCACTACTCCCTACCTCCTATGTAGGGGGTAGGGAGTAGAGCACTATATAGTGAGCTCACCAGCATAATAAAAACACCACTTTCGGACACTACTCGATCGTCTCTTGGCGCCGTTGATTACGTCATTGCTGTCGCCCGTCCGTCTTTTTTACAATCAGCGCAATGCATGATGGTATGTAGGGCTTGGGTTAGTGACCATCGGTTGTACACTACTTTTCAAAATGCATTCTGGGATACATTGAGTGGACTACACTCACCGGCCACTTTATTAGGTACACCTGTCCAACTGCTCGTTAACACTTAATTTCTAAGCAGCCAATCACATGGCGGCAACTCAGTGCATTTAGGCATGTAGACATGGTCAAGACAATCTCCTGCAGTTCAAACCGAGCATCAGTATGGGGAAGAAAGGTGATTTGAGTGACTTTGAACGTGGCATGATTGTTGGTGCCAGAAGGGCTGGTCTGAGTATTTCAGAAACTGCTAATCTACTGGGATTTTCACGCACAACCATCTCTAGGGTTTACAGAGAATGGTCCGAAAAAGAAAAAACATCCAGTGAGCGGCAGTTCTGTGGGCGGAAATGCCTTGTTGATGCCAGAGGTCAGAGGAGAATGGCCAGACTGGTTCGAGCTGATAGAAGGGCAACAGTGACTCAAATAACCACCCGTTACAACCAAGGTGGGCAGAAGAGCATCTCTGAACGCACAGTACGTCGAACTTTGAGGCAGATGGGCTACAGCAGCAGAAGACCACACCGGGTGCCACTCCTTTCAGCTAAGAACAGGAAACTGAGGCTACAATTTGCACAAGCTCATCGAAATTGGACAATAGAAGATTGGAAAAACGTTGCCTGGTCTGATGAGTCTCGATTTCTGCTGCGACATTCGGATGGTAGGGTCAGAATTTGGCGTCTACAACATGAAAGCATGGATCCATCCTGCCTTGTATCAACGGTTCAGGCTGGTGGTGGTGGTGTCATGGTGTGGGGAATATTTTGTTGGCACTCTTTGGGCCCCTTGGTACCAATTGAGCATCGTTGCAACGCCACAGCCTACCTGAGTATTGTTGCTGACCATGTCCATCCCTTTATGACCACAATGTACCCAACTTCTGATGGCTACTTTCAGCAGGATAATGCGCCATGTCATAAAGCTGGAATCATCTCAGACTGGTTTCTTGAACATGACAATGAGTTCGCTGTACTCAAATGGCCTCCACAGTCACCAGATCTCAATCCAATAGAGCATCTTTGGGATGTGGTGGAACGGAAGATTCGCATCATGGATGTGCAGCCGACAAATCTGCGGCAACTGTGTGATGCCATCATGTCAATATGGACCAAACTCCCTGAGGAATGCTTCCAGCACCTTGTTGAATCTATGCCACGAAGAATTGAGGCAGTTCTGAAGGCAAAAGGGGGTCCAACCCGTTACTAGCATGGGGTACCTAATAAAGTGGCCGGTGAGTGTATATAGGGTATAATAATAATCACTTTACATTCGGACAGCACTACAAAATGGCGAGCTCACCATATAGTCCACTATATAGTGAGTAGTGGGAAATTTCGGACACAGCAATAGAATTCGAAAAACAGTAGGCGAAAAGTACCCGGATGACCTACTACTTCCGGCGAGATTCTGAAGTGCGCATACGATGGACACTTTACTATCCCATGATGCCACGGGAGAGGATAGTTGTTGTCGTTATATTTGAAAATGGTGGAAACCGGAGACGCGGCTGTAACGTTAGCTACGGGCTGTAGAGATAAACACAGACACACATGCGTATCTCTATTGATTCATTCATGTTTATTTATCGATGGTAATATCACAAGCAAATAAATGGCTTTTTCCTTGCTAAAAATCAACATCTGTCATTGTTCATAGGGGTTGTGTGTGTGTTTTATGAGGTAACATTTATTAGGTAAATAAATGTTATTTGAGAAACTCCACAAAAGGCGTGATCTGCGAGCAGCTGACCGACGCCTCCTCTTGATTGTCGGCTCGGACGACGTAAAAACGCAGATGAAAACAGAAAGCAGAACTAAAACCAGCGCGAAGTTGGTGCAGTCAGTGGAATGGGCTCTTTAAATTTTCGCACTGTTATGACAGCGCATGTCACGCGACAACAACATGGCGCATGTAGTACGTCCGGACTCATTCATATTACCCGTATTCATACTATATAGAACGTACTTTTTTATACTTATACATAGACTCGTTCTTACACACTAGAGCTCGTTCTCACATGCGCACTCTTCAAAAATGCTTTAAATCTTGACAAACTAAAAGGAAATGTAAATGAGATTCGTATGTGTTCTAAATAAAAGATATAGATTGTACTGAATGTCCACATGTCATGAAAACTAGAAACTCTGCTTCTAACCACAGGTCGAGATCTAGATCTGTCGTTCCAAAAACACACAACTCTGCAATGATGTTTGCGAATGTTCGTTAGAACGATGGTTTCGGGAAACACTAGCTATGTTTCCATCCACTTGTCAATCGAATCATCTGAAGTTCGGTAAAAAAACTCATGCGAATTAAGCTGGTGAAAGTGTGTTTCCATCCAACGGCTTTAAAGCGAATAAAAACCTGTGTGTAATGACGTCACATGCTGTTTTGCGATCAAATTGGTATATCGAATTGATTTGAGACATTTTAAGGTGTTTCCATTCATTTTCGCACTGAATCGCACAACATTCAAGCAAACATTTGCGAACAAAGTTTTGCTAGACAAAATGGATGGCGCATCTGCCAACAAATGATCAATATTGCACAAGTTGTAGCCTAGTGCTTACGTGCCAGCTGATAGCGACATATGCAAGGGATGATGTATAGCGAGGCGGTTGTTAGCCTGAAGGGGTTGTCTACATCCCGCTTATTACATGGCTAACGTTACCTACCAAATAAATAAATAATTTGACACAAAATTTGACATTGTGTCCGTCTCTGAACTGCGTCCATGGCAACGCTGTTTTTCATGGCAACGGTGTGTTATACTTAGCAGCTGTCTGTTATCAAGAAATAACACACCGCATTCTACATTAGAATTCAACCAAGCCATGTACGTTAATAACAAGCTATAATAAGAAAACAACGACGCTATCAACACTGCTATGATGATGCAGATGCACGTAAATGCCTGTGGTGTGGGAACGACAGCGCTCCAAACAGTTCTGGGAGATCGTGGTTCAGAGACACCTCACGGAAACCCTTTGGTTGAAGCATTGTTTTGCTTTGTCCACTTACATCTGTCTTTGTTGACACCCGCCATGTGTGCGCAAACAGAGCGGAAATACTGGGCGGAATTGAGCGAAAACTTCTTCTTCTGTGTTTTGTGGCGTGTTGCAACCATAAAAGGACCTAAAACTTAATCGCAATTCATTATTTATTCGGCAAATAACGTTTCCATCAGCGTTTATCGCATAAGCCGTATATCGATCAAGATAAAATCCGATGAGACCGAACGTATTTCATTTGAGTCGATATTCATGAAATTCAAGCGAATTTTACTGTTTCCATAAGGCATTTTTCATTCGATATCACTTAATTCGGATAAAAACGTGTCGATGGAAACATAGCTACTGACTCGTTAAACTGCTGATAACGACAGAGTTGTGTAGTTGAAGACTGTAGACTGTAGGTTGCTAACGATGCTTTCGGGAAACACACTCCTGATTTAGACATTTCCTGTCCCAGGAAAAGCATGCTATATCAGATAATTACAATTTCCAGGAGAACATTTATATGATCATCAATACTTTAGCTCACCTTCATTATTTTGATGTCATATTGAACTTCTCCCATGCCATCTCTATTTCTCTTTCCGGGTATGATCTTCTCCCCAGTTACCTCAGCTCGTATCACTAATGGGAAAATAATCAGTTGTTATATAGCATGTGATTCTGAGCGCATCAGTCAAGTCAGGTCACCCTCATTTATAAAGCGCTTTTAACAATATAGATTGTTTCAAAGCAGCGTTACAGTGATAATAAGAAATTACAGTAACAGAGATTGTTGTGGCTTTATAGCAACTCTAGAACAAACTTATTGTCCAGCTAAAGTTTGTTTTTGATTGATTCACTTCCGTTGCAAAGATCATTAGTTATTAACTTAGGGGTCGCTAACACGACACCATTTTCACTGAAAACAGAAAAATTGTAATGCGTTCTGGCCGTTCATTTGCACGACATCCGTGTTTGGTGGCTTGAAAATGGAAACTTTAAATAGGTTCCAAGGTGCACTTTTGAAAATTTTTGAAAAAAGTTATCATCTACATGTAAACTTCAAAAACGTTAATCTGTGAAAACGCAGACGGCATGCACATGCGTATTACGTGTTTAGTCTGTTATGTTAAAAGAATCATTTCAGGCGGCGTCAAAATATTCAAATAAACCGCTCTAACAGAGAAATCGCACCAGGGTTCGTTTTGATCAAATCAAATCGTAATGTGATTTTAAACCATTCAAATGCAAGAGAACTCAATCCGTTTTCTGTTCTGCGCACACACAAAGCTGCCTCTTATGAGATATTTATTCATCATGAGATATTTATCCCTCTGGAGAAAATCAAGCAAGAACTTCTTACTGCGATTGCACATATGATAAGTTCATAAAATGAACTTCAAAATCCACTGTTTGGGTATAGTGAGTGGAATGGCAAACTGATGTTTTCTAGCAGAGGGATTATGTGGATTTACTGTAATGGTTCAGTGAAAGCCACAGGCATCTGCATGTCTGTACAACCTCATGCCGGCCATTCCATGCCTGATTATCCCACAACAAGGACTGGAATGCCGAAGCAACTCTGACGCACGGAAAAACTGCTCTCAGTTAGTTAGAGATCTAAAACTGCTCTTGGTTAGTTAGAGATCCAAAACTGCTCTCAGTTAGTTAGAGATCCAAAACTGCTCTCAGTTAGTTAGAGATCTAAAACTGCTCTCAGTTAGTTAGAGATCCAAAACTGCTCTCAGTTAGTTAGAGATCTAAAACTGCTCTCAGTTAGTTAGAGATCTAAAACTGCTCTCAGTTAGTTAGAGATCCAAAACAACTCAGTTTTGGATCTCTAACTAAGCAGTTTTGGATCTCTAACTAACTGAGTAGTTTTGGATCTCTAACTAACGGAGAGCAGTTTTGGATCTCTAACTAACTGAGAGCAGTTTTAGATCTCTAACTAACTGAGAGCAGTTTTGGATCTCTAACTAATAGAGAGTAGTTTTGGATCTCTAACTAACTGAGAGTAGTTTTGGATCTCTAACTAACTGAGTAGGTTTGGATCTCTAACTAACTGAGTAGGTTTGGATCTCTATAACTGAGAGTAGTTTTGGATTTCTAACTAAATGAGAGTATTGGATCTCTAACTAACTTGAGCAGTTTTGGATCTCTAACTAATAGAGAGCAGTTTTGGATCTCTAACTAACTGAGAGCAGTTTTGGATCTCTAACTAACTACTCAGTTATTTAGAGATCCAAAACTACTCTCAGTTATTTAGAGATCCAAAACTACTCAGTTAGTTAGAGATCCAAAACTACTCAGTTAGTTAGAGATCCAAAACTACTCAGTTATTTAGAGATCCAAAACTACTCTCAGTTATTTAGAGATCCAAAACTGCTCAGTTAGTTAGAGATCCAAAACTACTCAGTTAGTTAGAGATCCAAAACTACTCTCAGTTATTTAGAGATCCAAAACTGCTCAGTTAGTTCGAGATCCAAAACTACTCAGTTATTTAGAGATCCGAAACTACTCTCAGTTATTTAGAGATCCAAAACTGCTCAGTTAGTTAGAGATCCAAAACTACTCAGTTATTTAGAGATCCAAAACTACTCTCAGTTAGTTAAAGATCCAAAACTACTCTCAGTTATTTAGAGATCCAAAACTACTCAGTTATTTAGAGATCCAAAACTACTCTCAGTTAGTTAGAGATCCAAAACTACTCTCAGTTAGTTAGAGATCCAAAACTACTCAGTTAGTTAGAGATCCAAACCTACTCAGTTAGTTAGAGATCCAAAACTATATAAATAGTTAATAAATAGTTATAAATATTTGCTATGCCATGTGGCCTCTGACTTGTGAGATTCTACAAAACTGGATAACTTTCTGAACATACATGAGCAATACGCTGTTATTTAAAAGATAAGAAAGACAAATTGTGATAAAAAGAGAGAATCACAATTTTTTAAAAATAATTTACTGCCATTTTGTGAATATTTAGTATTTAATAAAATGCATATTTACAAGCATATCATTTTTTTGGTAACACTTTACAATAAGGTTCCTTAGTTAAAATTATTTAACTACATTAGTTAACATGAACTAATAATGAACTCCACTTATACAGCATTTATTAATCTTAGTTAATATTAATTTCAAGATTTACTTATACAGGTGATCAATACACAACAAATGTATTGATCAATGTTAGTTTATGTTAGTTAATATATTAAAGGTAGGGTAGTCAGTTTTTGTCTAAAAAACATTTTTCCAAATTTGTTTAAACTGTCTTTATATACCAATACATAATTAAAATGTAAGTACTCTGAAAAATAGATTATAAAAATCGAGTGTCTTTAGTCCTCTCAGGGCTGCAATAAATACAGCTACTTATTCCATTAAAGGGCACCTATTATGGCATTTAAAATGTTCCTAATATTGTTTTTGGAGTCCCTAACAACAGTTTTACAAGCATGCAATGACAAAAAACACTTTTGTTGTTTTATAATATGCATTTATTTTTACCTGATTTGCTCAGTGACTCCCATATGAATCGTTCAACGACAAATTTTTCCAAACCCCGCCTTTGCGTGACGCTAATCTGCGGTGATTGGTCAGATGACCCAGTCAATTGGTTAACACGGAGTACAGTGTACAATGCTTTTATCAATTACATTGGTTTATAATAATGATTATAGTTCACCACTTTGTAGTAAAAAATTCAAAATAAGAGAAGGAATTTAAGTTGAGTTATGTTAGCGATAGCGACCATAGCCCAAAGTTCAGTGGTAAAAGCACATTCAGTCTTTGTTTGCGTTAGCCCAATGCATAAACATATTGATAATGCAGTACTACGAGGTATTGCTCTATTCTTTATGACAACTCCAATAACAACGACAAACACTTCACATATTTCAATGCAATTGACATTGAAGACTATAGAAGCTGCGCTGTGCGTACACAACACACAACATAATTATTGAGCATGCTACATAAAACATAAAACAATTATTAATATTAATAATACTTACAGGTTGCGATTTGGAGGAGGAAGCTGATCTAAATAAACTTGGTACTAAACCTTCCTTCAATATCAGCCGGCTCGCGAATCCATAACGTTATTTGATACATTTATGTTTGTGAAGCAATCATCTTCAAAATGACGTGAACAAAGCACAAGGTTCAGGCTATACTTCTGTGGTATAGTTGTATATCAACGCATTCTCATCCTTTGGCGTCATATCTGACACTTTTGACATTTCGTCTAAATCTAACGCGCATGGTACCCTTTAGCGTCAATATAACACGCACAAGAATGGGTAGGTTTAGGTCTGGTGTAGGGTTAGGGTTAGACCGCTAGGAGGCGCCTTCTGACCCATTTAAATCTGCGTCTCATATTGACGCTAAAGGGTACCATGCGCGTTGAATGTAGACGAAATGTCACGAGCGTCAGTATATGACGCCTTGGGATGAGAACAGGCTGTGTATATATGAACGGCTATACTTCTGTGGTATAGTTGTATATATGAACGGCTATACTTCTGTGGTATAGTTGTATATATGAACGGCTACTTCTGTGGTATAGTTGTATATATGAATGGCTATACTTCTGTGGTATAGTTGTATATATGAACTGTAGCCACTTAGTCTTCAAACGCTCCTCCCTGGGCAGATGAAAAAAGTTCGCTTTTGCGTCGCACTTCAGAACACAGCGTCTCGTCGGCATGATGTTTGTTTTCATGTTTTCCCTGGTGTCTACGAGCGCAATAAGTGGGCGTATCTTATTCAAATAACTTGTCAAGTTGACGTCATCTAGACAAAGAAAAAGCATCGTTCGTCTATCGATTCATATCAGCGACTCAGAGTCGACTCTTACTTTTGAGAGACAATAACTTTGTATACGGTGAACTTTCATATTTAAAACTTTGCAGGATGTTTTTGTTCACTTAGATCTATGTTACACACTACATGAAAGGTAATTTTCAAAATTCCATAATAGTTGCCCTTTAACACCCACCCCCTCCCTCTGGGCTCCTTCCAAAGCCACACCCCCAAAACACATGAACGCGCGATACCGACCGCGCTCAGCTGGAGGACGAGTTTACCAGTGCCGAGGGGAGACGAGCGTAGTACACAGTGACATCATGTCAGAATCACATGTAATAAAATACCTAACTTTATCATTATGAATATAAACAACTAACATGTCTGTTAGTACTCACTATCAAGCTAGCATATCGATACGGGTAAAGTTTAAAGTATATTGAGTTTGATTCGGTAACAAGCTAGTAGCATAATGCAAAGCTAAAAACAGGTTGCATTGATACACGTTTTCCCGTTACCATCAGTTACACTGTGATGAAGGGGAATTTCGTGTAAGATTCATAACATATACGGTGGTTTGCATGTAAGAGCCTCCACGATGAAAGCACTGTTGGCTCTGATGAGGACTACACTCCGGAGACAAGTACCGCATCATCGGCTCAAGGACAGGTCCGGGTCCGTTCCGAATGCGAATAAGTAGCTGTGTTTATTGCAGCCCTGAGAGGACTACAGACACTAGATTTTTATAATCTCTTTTTCAGAGCACTTACATTTTAATTATGTATTGGTATATAAAGACAGCTTAAACAAATTTGTAAAAAAGTTTTTCAGACAAAAACTGCCTACCTTACCTTTAATGTTAACTAAGGAACCATATTTTACAATGTTACCGATTTTTTTAATCTGATTCTGTAATCTAGTTGACATGTAATAAGATTAAGCTCTAGTGTGACGTACCTATCGAAGACATGCAGAATAACTCCTGTGGATGAGCTGAAAAACAGCTGCAGCTCTCGCTCACACACACACACACACACACCAGGAACGCAGCAGACAGCGAGACGCTCATCATCACACTCACAGATCAGCTACTGTATGAAACACACACTGAATGAAGTTCCTCCTCTGTGTGTATGTGTCTGTCGATGATCTCCTTCAGTCTCGAGGAGCTGCGGGTCATTTATAGCTTCAGGACAAGACCAGCCTTCTACTGTAATAAACACACCCCACCCTCTACACACACACACACTCACACACTAAACACACACACACACACACACACACACACTAAACACACACTCACTCTCACACACACACACACACACACACACCCTCACACTCACACACAGACACAATCACTCACACACACTCACTCACTCACACACACACACACACACACATGTCTGGTTCGCTATCTTTGTGGGGACTCTCCATAGGCATAATGGTTTTTATACTGTACAAACTATATATTCTGTCCCCTTACACTGCCCCTATCCCTAAACCTACCCATCACAGGAGACATTCTGCATTTTTACATTTTCAAACAACATCACTTAGTGTGATTTATACGCTGTTTTCCTCATGGGGACCGTTGGCTGGTCCCCACAATGTAGGTGATTTCAGGTTTTAATATACTTGTGGGGACATTTGGTCCCCACAATGTAATATAAACACGAGCACACACACACACACACACACACACACACACACACACACACACACACACACACACACACAATAAAATCAGTCTCATTAAATGTTGTTTCACTCTGAATGATCAGATTATGAAAGTAAAACTGGTTGCATGCAATAAAAACAAGCAGTGGTTTGTGGTCAGAAGATAAAACTGGTCTCGTTCACACAAGCTTAAACACACACTACACCACAGTTCTGCAGAGTAGATGACTAACAGAAGTTGAAACAATGACTCTCCATTACATTATAAAATGATAACCATAAAATTATAGGATTATGACACTCATGGAACTGTCGTAATAAAGTACATAGAGGAACAAAAACAGCCATAAATAAGGAACGCTGCATAATTAAAACGATTTTACAGCGTAACCTTCAGTGATTATAGTGTACCTGTAACGCACTTACAATATAAGTATAAGGGATCAATATTATAAGTTTGGTGAATAAAGGAGAATTGGTAACAACCAGGAGAATATAAAAATATTTATACTGTAAGTATTATAGAACTAAGGGGTACTTATTCTACTATTATGGTATAACAATCTTACATTTGGGAGCAATTTAGCAAGAACATACACTGCGTACCTTTTTGAAATAATGGTGAACCAGTACATAGTGAATAGGCTTTTTAAAAAATTGCAGGGTACATATCTATGCATTTATAAAGTAATCTTTTTAACAAAAGTATTTTTAAGAAATAAAAATATTTGTAAGAAAATTAAATATTGGGGAAAGATACTCTTGTTTCATGTAGTTGTGCTTGTTACCCTCTTGTTCCATGTAGTTACAGGGTAAGTAGAATACAAATGCATACACACAATCTTATATCACTGACTCAGAAACCTTTATTTATTATACAAGCACCACTTACCCTGTAACCACATGAAACAAGATATATTTTCCAGTATTTTAAAAAAATTGCAATAGTCTTAGCTTTACCTACTTGCCTTGAAACATGTTGCCCCAAACTTAAACATTTGCACTTTTGCTATCAAAAAAACAAACAAAAAAAAACTGCATAAATGCATAGATATGAACACAGTATGTATTGGTACACTACTATTACAAAAAGTTACGCAGTGTATGTTCTCGCTAAATTGCTCCCAAATGTAAAATTGTTGTATCAGTATAATAAAATGGTAAATGGTAAATGGACTGCATTTACATAGCGCTTTCACAGACCCAATGGCCACCAAAGCGCTTTACATTTGCCTCACATTCACCCATTCACACACCGACCAATAAGTACCTCTTAGTTCTATAATACTTTTGGTATAACTTTTTATTTTATTCTCCTGGTTGTTACCCCTTTATTCCCAAAACTTCACATATTGTTCCCTTATACTTACATGCAAGTACTTTATAGGTACACTATAATTACAGAAAGTTACACTGTTATCTTAATTACGCAGTACATTCTGGGCTGTAATCTAAAGCGTTACCCTTTTTTATATATTTCCTTTCATGTAGTGTGTAATAAGCTGTTTAAGAATTTTAAAGTTTCACAGACCAAAGTGCAGATAAATGGAGTTTTTGTCTCCCAAAAGAAAGAAGTGATTCTGAACTGAAACGAATCGTCAGTAATTCAGGCTAAGGTTTTTAACTAATTTGCATAATCTGGTCTTGATTGACTGAACAGCGTCTCTTAGCTCCGCCCTCAAACACTGTAGTTTATCTAAAACTGGAAGAGTTTGGTTCGTGTTGTTCATGTCGAGAAGACGCTGTTTTCTGCTGACAAAGCAAATCCACTTTGATGAGATTGATATGGTAAAACCCACGCCATTGTTACTATTCGTATCACTGTGATCAAGAGCTGAGATTCAGATATGATGAGCGTTTGCTTTCTGACCAATCAGAGCACAGCAGCTCTCAGAGAGGCGGGGTTTAGAGAGACTGAATCTTTGATGGAAGCGTTTCAGACACTGAGAGAAAAGAGCTGATGCTGCAGTGGAGATTATGAGGAAATTAAAGTGTTTTTGACCTTGGATGAATGTGAACCTGTTTTCAAAATAAAACTAGAAATCTTTAAAATACCATAATAGGGGCACTTTAAATATGAATTTCCAATATATGTTGTAATATGAGGGTGTGGTATAATAGAAAGTTACTGTTGGTGTCTATTCCTCATAAATAATTTCTGTGGCTGTGCTATTATTCTGAAGCGTATTGATACCCTTTAATGGCCTTACTGGGATTAAATGACGTTCTATACACGCAACGACCAGTTCCTGGATCTCAGTAAATAAAGCAAATATGGATAAAGCATTAATGAAAGTAAATAATGAAAACAATGAACCTGTGTTTCAGATCTCAATGCCAACATTCCCTGTGGTGGTAAAGATCGGCCATGCCCATTCTGGGATGGGGAAGGTACCAGTCTTATTTTATATACACTATTATAGTTTATATTCATATTTTGAATGAATTTATTATCTTATTTCACAGGTGAGACCGTGTCTAAAACGGCTTCCATTAATGTCTCGATTGTAATACCGTTTCATCTTTCAATTTCAACTAAATTAATAACTTTTTTACAACAAAAATTAACCATCACTGATCTTACTTAAGCTGGACTGTGATGCTATTTTCTTCTGGAAACAAACTTGTCTGTATTGTAAAAAGCTCTATATAAATAAATGTGACTTGAATTGACATGAATAATAATTTAACCCTGGCAGGTGAAAGTTGACAATCACAGTGACTTCCAGGACATCGCGAGTGTCGTGGCCATAACTCAGACATACACAACCACTGAGCCTTTCATCCACGCCAAGTATGACATCAGGGTCCAGAAGATCGGCTCGGATTACAAAGCCTACATGTAAGTCCACGATCACATTCTTCCGGTCCGTTGAACTGATGCTCGAGGCCATCTAAACGTTGTTACAAGATGTGAGCCTAAAAACAACAGAATGGTCAAGCATACCTGGTTATTCTCGCCATAGTCGCAAAGTTTGTCCATTACAGTTTGGGACAGGAATTTGGAATCACTGTTGCTAAGTGAACCAGGACTAAATGTATCATTTTCTTTTTTGGACTTGAGCCTTCAAGCTTCAAAAAGAATGCAAAATTATCATAAACATGTCATAATAACAGTTTTTACATGTTGTGTAAAATCTTCTGAAGTCATACATTAGTCGTTTCTGTGATAATGATTGGCTAGATCTAACGCACACTGAATGTAACATGATTAATGATTATAATTCACAGGAGAACATCCATCTCTGGCAACTGGAAGTCAAACACCGGCTCTGCCATGCTGGAGCAAGTGGCCATGACTGACAAGTGAGTACACACACACACACTCTCTCTCACTCACACACACATGACAGACAGGCTTTCACGGACTCCACCAGGTTTCAGGCAATCGATGGAAAGATCTTGGAGAATAACTCACAGACAGACAAGTGAGTTTTGTTCCATTGTGCAGTCGATTGTGGCACTTGCATGGGTTTCAAAGGCTGATAAAAGAAATGTTGTATTTTGAATGCAATGCAAGTCGCTTTGGATAAAAGCATCCGCCATATGTATGAATGTAAATTTCACTAGTTCGCCTGCCCATTCAACCTTGAAGGTTAATAGTAAACTAACTCGGCTCGCTGTCCTTGGAGGAGGTTCGAACCCGAGGCTCGGCTTGAGCTCCCAGTTAAACCCCCTCATGATGAAATTGCACATGATATAATTTAATTATATAATTTACTAGAGGAGAAGGCAAGGAGGAGGGCCGGCGGAATAATTTGTCAATAGGATGACATGGTGTCTGCTGTTTATATACACTCGTAATGATGATTGACAGGACTGAATGTTTAGGCTTTTCTTGAACCTACATTTTTAACTTCATGTATAGGTGAAAGTGATCAGAAATGAGTAATTGTGAAAGTGAGAGCTGGTGATCTTCTCTCCTGCAGATATAAAGGGCTGCATTTACACTGCAGATCTTGATGCCCAAATCCGATTTTCTGATTATATCAGATTTTTTTGACGACCCGCTTGCATCATCTTTTAAAAGTGACTCGTATCCGATATTTGCATTTACACTATACACTGCCAAAACAACCATATAGACGTTCTGACCCGGACAATGAAGTAAAACAGCTCGATATGCAATGAACGCAGGAGCAGACAAAATGATTATAGTGATCACGAATCGCGGTTATATCCGCGGGGGCTCTGCGGATAATCCTCGGATCGGACGGGTCAAGTAATAAAAATAACATTCTGATTAATTTCGGGTGGGTTGCGGCGATGATAAATCATTAGCCTACTAACGAAAATATGAACTACATTCTCTAAAATATGAGCATGTTCCATTCCAGTTTAAGTTTCAAGGGAGTAAAGCCTGTTAGTGCCATTAAAAAAAAAAAATTCTGTCAATAAATTTTGTTTTAAAGAAATGTTCATTTAAAAGCAGCATCAGCCGTTGCCAAGTCCGCCGTTGAAGGTGATGATAATCCATTTATCCTCACGCGTTACAACACATAAGAATAATAGTTGTTTATTATTAGTAAATAATAGTAAAGTTGACCATCGGGTGTTA
Organism: Semotilus atromaculatus; assembly: GCA_031834385.1. Taxonomy (NCBI): domain Eukaryota; kingdom Metazoa; phylum Chordata; class Actinopteri; order Cypriniformes; family Leuciscidae; genus Semotilus; species Semotilus atromaculatus. The sequence continues at coordinate 26,105,377 of JAULUF010000020.1, read as the reverse complement.
ATACTTAAATCAGAGAAAATTATTGGTGCGGTGCGGGTGAGTGGCGGGTGGATGATTTTGTTTTTGGTTGTGGATTTGGGTGACGTTGGAGCTCATCCGCGCATCTCTAATTCTAAAGTGTTTTACTTTCCGCATTATTTTCAAAGGTCAGCAAAACATTGCTCTCATAAGGCGGAGAAAAATTACTCCACTGTGTTGAGCCTTCGTCCTCCATCGCGCCTCACCGTGGACACCTGCGATCACATGAGTTGACGTCCCCTTTTTAATGACGTACGACTCGCATTTACTGGGGAATATCCGATTTGTCTGCTTACATGGCACACGCAAATGCACGTATCCGATTCATATCCGATTTATTACCACATATGAGTGAGGCCTGAATCCGATCTGAGAAAATCGGAATCCATGCGTTTTTTTCCTGCTTACACGTTCACCGGTCATATCCGATCTGTGCCACATGAGAGGAAAAAATCGGATTTGGGTCACTTGAACCATGCAGTGTAAATGGGGCCATAGATAGATATGTGATCTTCTGTCCTGCAGATATAATAGATAGATATGTGATCTTCTGACCTGTAGATATAATAGATAGATATGTGATCTTCTCTCCTGTAGATACAAGCTGTGGGTGGACGCCTGTGCCGATGTCTTCGGAGGTCTTGACATCTGTGCTGTTAAAGCCATACATGGGAAAGATGGGAAAGATTATATCACTGAGGTGAGAGCGAGCGTTCATTTATCGACCTCAATATCACTGCATGTGAGCTGACAGTTTCAGTTCAACGCCAGACTGAAGTGTTTAATTAGTATTATAAGGATTATAGTCATACCAGGAGGCGGTATACCACAGTGAGAGTGTTTGTTTTGTGAGGTTTTCCAAAAAACACATAAATCCATGACAAATCTATTGTTGGGAAGCTGAGTCAGACATTGTGACAGTTCTCTTTCTTTTTTTTTCTTTTTTTATATATATATTTTTATTGAAGGAAGAACAGAGTGACGTATCATATACAGAAAAAGTTAACAATGCACCTTGTTTTTACATTTTCCCCCTTTCCCACAACCCACCCACTGAACAAAAAATATAAGAATAAAAATAAGAATAATAATGATAATAATAAAATATATAAACAATATATATATATATATATGGAAGAAAAAAAATACAAATAAAAATCCAAAATGGAAAAACAGAATCTCAAAGTTGTTATATTACATACAGTGAGGAAATAATTGACATCATTGTTAGCCCATTGTGTCGAGTTGCGTTATCTGCACGGGCGCGACAGTTCTCTTTCAAGGGAACTCACACTGCATCGTTTGACGCTAAGGTAACGCTTTGCGTGATGATGTCTTGAAGCACATGTGAAATCAGTCCAATGGTGTGGCGGAACGTCAGAGGCCAGAACCAGGAAACTATAAAGCCTGCCCAAAACAGAGCCGCTCTAGCTTCCGTGTCTTCAAAAGGCTCTCTGTGTGAGGACTCTCCACCACTGTCTCATGCGTTGAGATTGTAACGAGAGCGGTCGAAAGATTAAGCATCGATTGACCAGCAGATAAGCAGGACGTTCGTTCAAAAAGCAAACTAGATGAACGCATCTTCCATAGAACATGTACCCCCCTCCAGCAGGGGCACCGGGTTTTACAGTCGGTATTTCATCGTTCCAAAGAAGGATGGGGGGTTGCGTCCCATTTTGGATCTGAGAGTTCTGAATGAGTCAGTCATGCAGCTAAAATTCAAAATGCTAACATTGAGACAAATCGTGCCACAGATCAGATCCGAGAAATGGTTTGTCACGATAGATCTCAAGGACGCATACTTCCACATTTCCATCCTTCAATATTACAGGAAGTTGCTGAGGTTTGCCTTCAGGGGCAAAGAATGCCAATTTTGAGTTCTTCCATTCGGCCTAGCAGTATGACCCCGCACTTTCAGGAAATGTGTAGACGCATCTCTGGTGCCTCTGCGTCTGTAGGGTATTCGAATCATGAACTACATCAATGACTGGTTGATTCTGGCTCAGTCGCATCAGTTGGTGGTTTGGCATTGCGATGTGGTCCTCGCCCACATGAAAGAGCTGGGGTTACGGTTAAACGCCAAAAAGAGTGTGCTATCTCCACTACAGAGGACCACTTTTCTGAGCATGGTTTGGGATTCTATGTTGATGTGGGCATGCCTATCACTGGCATGCATAGAGTCCATCCTGTCAGCCATGAAAAGAATAAAGCTAGGCCAGTCACTCACTGTCAAACGGTTTCAGAGACTGTTGGGTCTGATGGCAGCAGCGTCCAACATAATACCTTTTGGCCTGTTGTACTTGAGACCCTTGCAGTAGTGGCTCAGGACCAAAGGGTTTTCCCCGAGGGGCAACCCCTTTCACATGATCAGGGTCACGCGGCGATGCTTACCTTGGTTCCTGTCCCAGGGCCCCGTGTTGGGAGCTTCTTGTCGTAGCAAGACGCTAATGACAGATGCCTCCCTCACGATCTGGGGAGCGATCCAGGAAGGACGCTTGACTCAGGGTCTGTGGAAGGACCATCATCTCTCTTGGCACATCAACCGCATAGAGATGTTGGCCGTATTTCTTGCTCTCAAGAATTTCTTCCCAGACCTGAGGGGCCACCATGTGCTGGTCCTCACAGACATCACATCGGTGGTCGCCAATATATAAATAATCAGGGGGGTTTGCGCAAACGTCCGCTATGCAAACTGGCGCACCAAATCCTCCTGTGGTTTCAGGGGAAGCTACAGTCACTCAGAACGGCTTATATCCCTGGGGCCCAGAATATAGAAGCAGATAATCCTGTCGAGACAGTGACTGAGGCCCGGGGAATGGAGGCTCCACCCCGAGGTGGTGGAGCAGATGTGGAGGGTGTTTGGCCAGGCACAAGTGGATCTGTTTGCGTCTCGAGAGACGTCTCACTGTCCACTCTGGTTCCACCTCATGCATCCAGCTCCTCTTGGACTGGATGCAATGGTACAGATGTGGCTGAGGCTAGGTTTGTATGCTTTTGCCCCGATCACTCTGGTCCCGGGAGTTCTGGAGAGAGTTTGCAGGGACAATGTACTCCTTATAGCCCCGCGGTGGCCGGGCCGAGTTTGGTTCCCCGATTTAGTGTCTCTCCTCGATGGGCCTCCTCTGGAGCTACCCATCAGAAGGGGCCTTCTGTCCTCGATTGTTCACCCCCGACGATTGTGCACAAAGGCTATGTTAATCATAATAAGCCAATCTAAAAAAAAATTTTTTTAAGACATGATTTAAGAATTGAAAGACTAGAACTATTTTGTGTCTTGAGGTAAGGTATTCCAAAGACCTGAAGTAGTACAACTAAAAGCTCTACATCCCATGGTGGGATATACTTTTTACATTTATTATTATTATCATATCGTATTTATTTATTTATTAATTAATTAATTAATTAATTTATTTATTTATTTATTTTTAAATGGTCAACAATTATTATTGTCATTAACATAAAACTCTGTCTCTGTTCTACATGCATAAAGGAAATGTTACTTTATCTCTACCACACTAATAAATATAACAGAGTTCGAACTGAAAATCACAGTGACTACGTTTACATGCAGCCAATTTTCGGGTTATGGTCGGGTTAAGGTCACTATTCGGGTTTCTGAAACATTAGGAATAACCCGTTTACATGCGTGAGCAGAGAGAGTTTCTCCTGTATACATGGAATTGCAATATCCCGATGTAAACAGCGACGCACGGTTAGCGTCTGGACGTACGGACAACCGTAAGACGCAATATGCGTCATTTCCGATTCTTCTTCCTGTATCCAAAGACGACAACAACAGCAGCATGCGGATAATGAATAGTTCGGGGCAGATAGCGATCGCCTTTGTTTGCGCTTTGATGCTGGTAACGTTACTGACCTCGCTCCAAGCGTATGCTGTGCTGCGTCTCGCCATGTTTACTTCCGGTATACTGCACGCGGGTTTTTGGATGCACTGAGATTTTCCTCTACTCAAAAGACCAAGATTCCTTGCGAATAGAACATGCGCAGTGGGGACAATCACTATGGGGATATCCCGATACGCGTTTACATGACCAAACATTCGGGTTAGAAAAGGGGTACCCCAGGCATAATATCCCGGTTTTTAAAATCCGGGTTATGAGCATATCCGGGTTTTTGCCGGTGTTTACATGGCCATTCACGATCGGGTTATTGCTAATATCCCGGTTTTGAACGGGTTATTGGCTGCATGTAAACGCAGCCATTGAGGCGACAATGGTTTTGGATTTCTCTTTATTTTGATGGTCCCTTTAACACATTCTGTTGACTAGAAGTAACCTTAGGGTTAATGTGGTTAAATAGACGATATTTTAAATTTCCACGAGGGAAGGATGTGGTTATGATTGTCTTCCCGGTGTTGCGCCACAATGACAGAATTCTGAAATCAGATCATTGTCTACAAGAAAACAGACATCATTCTTCCTTTAGTATAGAAGAGAAATTTGCTGATGGCTACAAGTCAATGTCAAAATAATTGCATGTCAGATGATGAACTATGATGGTCAAAGCATTGATTTCTGTGGTGGAAATGCTTGGGTTCATCATGAGAGACTTGGTGATATGACTTGGCTATGTTGCTATGTAAACTGGTTTCTATCCTCATTCACAGCACATCACAAGCTGTAAACTGTAAGACTTAATTTATTAGTAATGATGTACCAGAAATGGCGGCTGGTACAGCAGTAAATCTCGAAGATTTACCATACTGAAGACGCTAGAGTCATAGTCGGAGATTAGTTGCTGAACTTTATTGTGATTAACCTTTATGCCTTGTTAAATAAATAATAAAAGATTTTTAAATCTTTTAACCAGCATCAGTCCTCATCATAACTACCAAATATTTATTTAATTTCAGGATTTTAACTCTTTAAATTCCATCAATTTGTATAAAAGTAACTCAAAAGTAATACAGGAGTAATGTAAAACAAATTGCCACAGCATGCACCTCTTGCTAACTCAACGTCGGCTGCGCTGGATAGGTCATGTGCGCCGTATGAAGGATGGCAGTATTCCCAAGGATATACTGTATGGTGAACTAGCTACAGGACACCGTCCACTAGGCCGACCAGCACTGCGTTACAAGAGAAGGACATTTTCAAGCGTGATTTGAAAACCACTGGTATAAACTCAGAGACCTGGGAGCCAGTTGCAGAAAATCGCATCGCATGGAGAACTATCGGGGGGCGCGGCTCTGCTGCTGACCCAGTGTCTCACCTGTCTGTCTGTCTCGTGTCCTGTGATGTGTTGTTTTAAGTGATTTAGCCTGCATTCTTTTTGTGGCAAAATGAAGTTCAGCGTTGGCATGTTACTTTGGCTGGCTGTGTGCCTTCTCAGTGGTTTAATCGCCGAAGTATGGAGTTTATATGGAAACGCCGGAATCCTTACCTACACGAGGGACCAGCTGTTGTCACTCAGACACTCAACTAAACCGGGGGACTCTGGTCTGGAGCTGCTGGTCAAGTATCCGCAACTCAAAAACATCAGAGCGCGAAAAGGGACTAAAATAAAGAGAAGAGGATCAAGAGGAGGAGTGAGAGAAAGACTGAGGAGGTGCGGCAGTAGAACATCCCCTACCGGTAATAACTTTCTCTAATGTTCGCTCTTTGAGCAACAAGATGAATGAACTGATCGCTAAAGTTCAATATGATAATGAGTTCCGACAGAGTAATCTCATCTGTTTTACGGAAAGCTGGTTGAAAGAGGAGATGTCAGACCCCAACTTGCCGGGTTATACAATTATTCGGGCTGATAGAGACATTAATTAGTCTCGGAAATCTATTGGTGGTGGTTTGTGTGTCTATATGGACACACGCTGGGCTACCCAGTATACCGTCCGGGAACGTGTGTGTACACATGACTACGAAATTCTGGTTGTCTCATTTCGCCCCTTTTATCTCCCGAGGGAGTTTGGACAGATCACTATCATATTGGCCTATGTACCTGGGCCGGACTTTGTGGGAGCTGCAGCCAGGATAGCAGAGAGATATAACGCCGCCCTGTCCCGTGCAGTCAATCAACCCGTCCTGTTACTAGGGGACTTTAATTCCTGTGACCTGTCTGATCATCTACCCACCTTATGTCAATATGTGGACTGTCCCACCCGCCTGGCATGTACCCTAGATAAGTGCTATGGCAACATACTAGACGCCTATAAATCCATCTGCAGGCCTGCCTTGGGGAAATCGGACCATAATGTCGTCCACCTACTTCCACGTTACAGGGCTAAGCTGAGACGGGAAAAGACTGTGATTAAGGAAATTAAGATCTGGACTGAGGACTGTATGGAGGAGATGAAATGCGAGCTGGAGACTACTGACTGGTTATTTCTTAACTCATGTGACACACCGCATGAACAAATTGACACTTTTACATCCTATCTGTTGTTTAATGAAAGTAAAATCACTCGAACTAAAATCGTTAGAATATTTCCTAATAACAATTTATGGATGACTAGTGATCTTAAGGAATGTATTCGTGAGAAAAAACATGCTTTTAAAAATGGTAATATCGAGTTACTCAAGAAAAAAAGAAGCGAACTAAGATCGAAACTGAGTAAAGCAAAAATAGAATATAAGGATAAAGTTGAATGTCATTATTTCTCAGGAAATGCCAAGAAAGCATGGGAAGGTTTAAATGTGATGATGGGTCGGTAAACTAAGAAAAACCGTACCCCCCTGTCACACTCCTCTCCATCTTTTGCAAATGATCTAAATGTCTTTTTCAGTCGTTTTGACAAAAATGATTTTAGTGCTGAACGTGACAGTGTGTGTAGGTCCATTTCGGGATATGTCCCTATTACACTGAAGGAACATGATATTATAGCCAGCCTGTCCAGTATTAAGCCCAACTCAGCCCCGGGGCCAGATGGCCTGAGAGGGAGAGTTTTAAAAGAAAATGTCCATGAACTAAAAGGTATTGTGCTGGAGTTATTCCAGTACTTGCTTAATTCCTTAACAATTCCCAAATTATGGAAAATGTCCTATATTGTGCCTATTCCGAAAAAACCTGGAGCCACTGAACTAAAAGATTTTAGGCCCATTGCCCTTACTTCCATCTTAGGAAAATGTTTTGAGAAAGTTATAAGTAAACATATTACAGCATCAGTTTCTAATAGCTTAGATCATCTTCAGTTTGCTTACAAAAGTATGAGGGGAACCGATGACGCAACTGTCAGTATGTTTCACACCATGGCAAAGCACCTTCAAGCCCCCTCCCACCTAGCTAGGGCCCTGTTTATCGATTTTACATCTGCCTTTAACAGCAGTTGCCTGGTTGCTTTATTAAAGAGGGGGGACATAGTTGGAGAGGAAGTATATAGAGCACATGTGTCATCTCTCCAGAAATGGTGCGATGTAAGTTCCTTAGAGATAAATGTAACAAAAACAAAGGAACTTGTCTTTCATGAAAAGGACCCTGTGCAGCCCCTTATAATTAGGGGACAAATTGTAGAGGTAGTAGAAAAGTTCAAATACCTCGGTACATATATTGATTCTAATCTAAATTTCGGTGAAAACACAGATTACATTTTTAAAACCTGTAACCAACGTCTCCATTTATTGCGCAAGCTCAACTCCTTCAGAGTGAGCAAGCACATTATGGAAATAGTTTATAAGAATCTGATAGAGAGTATTCTAACCTTTAACATGGCGATGTGGTATGGTAATTTAAACGTAAAAGGGAGAAGCAAGCTGCAGAGAATAGTAAACCTCGCCTCAAAAATCATAGGGACAAGTCAGAAAAAATTAAGTTCCACGTACGAGGAAGTTCTCAGGAAAAAAGCGTTTAAAATAGCAAACGATCCCTCTCATCCACTCAATAGGGAGTTTGAACTTCTTCCCTCTGCCAGACGTTACAGAGTACCTAGGGCAAATCGTAATATTTTTTAAAATTATTTTATTCCTAATGCAATTCAGACGCTGAACAACACGTCCCGTTGATGTATTGTAACGTAATTGCCACTGCTGTACTGCTTTTTGCCCTGAAGAGGTCTGTGTGTTTCTGTGTTAGTCTTGTTGTTTTTGTTGTTGTTGGTTTGATTGTTGTTCTTATGAGACCGAAGGCAAATTTCCACATTGTGGACAATAAAAATGAAATGAAATGAAATGAAATGAACTACAGTAAGCGATGGAATCCAAAGGGGAGAAATGAAGAGACTCTAGCAGTTGAAGGACAAAAGAAGTCACAGGAAGGAGAGGAAACCAAGCCATGACTCCAACCCGCCATCCAGCTTTGTCTGCCTAAATTGTGGCAGAGATGGCCATGCAAGGATAAGACTACTGAGCCACTCCTGATGTTGCCAACGACAAAATTGACTGAAAATAAAAAATAAAGGCGGCGCAGCCATTGTCTTTCGAGACAAAAGGGGCCTAAAAACTCAAAAGTAATACAGGAGTAATGTAACGCATTACAATTCTGAGACAGTAATATTGTAAGGTAAAGAATTACTTTTAAATAACAGTAACACGTAATCTATAATGTATTACAGTTTGGAAGTAATTTGCACAACACTGCTCCCTATACATCAACATTTTCTCTAGAAAGAAAGTAAAACTACAAGATCAGCATGAACATATCAAACATATCAAAAACTTCGTCGAAACTCCAGAAAACTTATTCTCAAAACTCTATGTAAAAACCTTATATCAACAATCAAAAACTTTATCTAAACCTTAACTTATCTAAAATTTTACATCAACAAATAAGCATGAATCAAACCGAAAGAAAACAATGCTGTGAGAAGCGCTTTCTCTTTCTAAATGCGCGCACACACACACACACACACACAGACATACACGCCTACACACACATACACGCCTACACACATCCTACACTACCGACACACACACAGAGAGAGAGAGCGAGAGAGAGAGTATAGACAGAAAGGGTCAAATATGACCTTCAGGATATTATGATTTTTGTCACTCGCCTAAACACATAGTATTATATACACACACACACACACACACTTTTGTCAAAGCAGACACACATTGCTCTCAGACATCCACACATACTCAGAAAAATTATTTTATATCATTGAGCCATTAAAATGCTTCATAACACAGACAATAGTGCCCCTAGTGGAAACTAGGAAAATAACGTGAATTTCCCCCCATAGGGAATACCTATGTAGTGACACAATCTGGTGGAATACACTATATAATGCAAATATAATGCTTTTGCTTCAAAATGAAAGGATGTTTCAACATAAGTTATGATGCATGTATTATATGACGGCCCCTGCTTTAAATGACATTTTAATGGGATTCAATGGGCCATTTTTGGCCATTATAGTGCTATATGTTCCTATTTGATCTTCACAGTGTGTGTTATACCAAAGTCCTTTTAGGCAAGTCATGCCACTTGGCCGCCATCTTGGCAACGCCTCCGGGCAGCTATTTCGGACTAACAAGACCAGGCTCCTATCTAAATGAATGGGCAGAGAGTCAGAACTGCACTTTCACTGGTTACCGGGACATAAAAACTGCATGTATAGAAACAGCAGTAAAATATGATAAAAATCGCTGGAAAAGTTTGATGACTTTGCCCCAAAATAAGGTTTAAAACGCCTTTTTCCCCACAGGTTATACTTTACTACGCATGCGTCAGTGGAACCAGACGATAGGCTTACATGTTTCCCGGCTTGACTGTTAAAAGCAGACGATTGGCTTTCCAGCAGGAGGGGCGGGACATTTGCATACAACCGCCATATTTGGCGTTACGGGTTTTCTCCATATAGTTGTATTGAGGATTGAGGAAGTGGCATGTCTCTATATAAATTGTCTCTGGTTATACATATGTATACATACAACATGGGATCAAGATTTTAAAATTTGTCCAAAAAGTCACAATTTTGCCAAATTACATACCATTTAGATTAACACAGCCAAAATAGTAGAAGAAATTCAACTGAAATGTGCTAATGCAGCACAAAGGTTAAAATGCAAACACTAAGCCACGATGATATTCTGTCGATAGTAACGAGCAGTTACAGCTCTGGGCGGATTGAGTCTTCAAAGGCAGTTATGTCAGAGCTTCTTCCACTATAAACGATGGATCTCCCACAGGGGACAAAAGAAGAAAATTAACAATGTCAAAATGTGCCTGCAAACACTTACTGAGTGCGGTGAAGAAATCCCAAGATTTGTATCGCACGTCCTGGATGAACTACCCCCATCTCATTTAAACACATCGATGTGTCTGTGCTCCTTGGGAAAATGCAGCAAATCAATACTGACATTGACTACCTAAAAAGACCTATGGAAACTCAGGTAGCTGCCTGTGAAACATTGCCGGCTGACTGCTGTGGAGGGGCACTGTGACTCGGACGCTACACTTTCGGCTACCTGCCTCTCTGCTGTGGAGACACAACCGGGTCTTGCGCCCAGCACGTCAGGTCTTCCCTTGGCTGTGATGGAGAAGCTGATGGGCCCTGATCCTTTCCTCTGCCCTCCTTCTGGGATTAATGGATGTTTGACAGCAACGCATGGCGAGACTGATGGTGGTCAACCAGCTCAGTCTGTAGATCCAGCCCTGGGACGAATGCAGACTCCCCCATGGAGCATGTTGGTAAAGGATGGGCACCGACTGAAGCAGGTACCCGAGAACCATGCCCATCGAAGCCCCACACCTCGCACCGTAAAAACTCCAGCGAGGGATGTGAGAAAGATGTGTAGTTAGTAATATACTGTCTGTCAAAACAAAGATGGTAAAGGTATTTGCTACAAAGTTTGATCTCAGTGTAGATGCCTATACTCTCATTGAGTACTTCAAAATTAAGCTGGATCGGCAAGTGACATGCAGAAAAATAGAGGCGACACAGAGTAGATTTAGCTCCTTCTGTATTTCCGCTGAATGTAAGGATGTGGCGGAGCTATACGATCCGCAGCTTTGGGCCGCTGGGACTTTTGTCCGACGCTACTATGAGCCTCGTCGCCCTAGAGGAGAAACCTGGCTGGCGAAACAAGATTTGGATAGCTGGTGGTGTAGCTATATTGTGGAACATCAATATACATCAATATACACCATATGACTCAATGGTGAATGTGGTGAACCTAAATGTTGACTGGGCCATAGGGCTAGAGTGTAATTTTAATGAAAATAAATTTACTTTCTTAAATGTTTATACACCGTATGAATCATATGAGCATGAGGATGAATTTTTGAACAGGTTAGCTTTAATTCAGTCATCCATAGAGGATAATAGTTCATCTTGTGTCTATGTTATGGGTGATTTTAATGCTGACGTCAGATAGCAAATCTTTATTTGCACCACACCTGTAGCAGTTATGTAATGAGTCTAAAATAATTCTATCGAGTATATAATTAATGCCTGACACAAGTTTTACCTATGTTAGTAAAGGGTGGAACACAAGATCTTGGTTAGACCATATTGTGACCACAACTGATGCTCATGCCTCACTGGTAAATGTGGAGATTTGCTATGAACTTGCCATCTCTGATTACATACCAATTTTTGCTCTGTTAGATGTTGAGAATTTCCCCCTGCTGTCCAGAAATAATAATGCAGCTTCCTCAAGTAAACTGGACTGGTCAAAGCAGAGTAAAGAGGAGGTGGCTTAATACTCATTGCGAACTGAAAGTTTTTAAAATCATATTGCACTGCCTCATGAGGCCATAATGTGCTCAGATATTAATTGTGGAACAATAAGGATGTGCAACATGTTGAAAAACTCTGTGCCATGATGGTATTGTGAAATGTCTCAATGCTTCCAGTTGTCACAAGCTGGGCTCGAACTCAGGTCTCAGATGAGGAAAGTTGAGTGTTCTACCATTTAGCCACAGAGGAGGAAAAGTTGGACCCAAACGAAACACTCAAGGCAATCCTCCAGGCAAAGGAGATTTATAAAAAAAAAAAAAAAAAGGTTCTTTGCAAGTCAAAAAAATGGAAAAGACAAGACAGGTGTTAGTAATAAAACATGAAAAGTGGGGTTAATTCTAAGTGAACGAGGGAGAAACAAACAATAAGAAACAGGGTTAACTTTCCTTGCTATGCGAAAAGGGCTGATGTATTTCTGGGAAAGCTTCTTAAATTTGACCCGGAGGGGCAGGTTCTTAGTGGCTAACCAGACTCTTTGACCAGCTCGGAAATTACGGGCCGTCCGGCGGCGATTAGCCTGGCTTTGGTATCTCTGGGAGGTCCGAAGGAGGGTACGCCAGGCCTTCTTCCAGGTCCGCCGACAGCGTAGGACAAAGCGCTGGGCCGAGGGAACACCAACTTGCGCTTCTTCCTCTGGAAATAATGGAGGGGTGAATCCAAACTGGCATTCAAAAGGGGACAATCCTGTGGCCAAAGACTGGAGGGTGTTGTGGGCATATTCAGCCCAAATGATATAGGTGGCCCAAGACGCGGGATTACTGGCCAACATACACCGCAAGGTGGTCTCCAGATCCTGATTAATCCGTTCAGTCTGCCCATTAGACTCTGGATGGAACCCAGACGATAGGCTGGCTGTGGCCCCAATAAGCCTGCAGAAGGCCCCCCAAAACCGGGATGAGAATTGGGGACCTCGGTCAAAGACAATATCCAGGGGAATTCCAAATATCCGGAAGACATGGTTCATAAGGAGCTCAGCAGTCTCCTTGGCCGAAGGCAGCTTGGGCAGGGGAATAAACCGGGCAGCCTTGGAGAACCGTCTACAACCACCAGAATAACAGTGTTGCCCTGGGACGGAGGAAGTCCTGTTACAAAGTCCAGAGAAAGGTGAGACCATGGCCTGTGGGGAACAGGTAGGTGACAGAGCAGTCCGTGGGGTCGCTGACGTGTAGACTTTCCCTGGTTGCACACAGGGCAGGCCTCCACATAGACCTGAACGTCCTTCTTAATGGACAGCCACCAAAACCGTCGCTGGAGGAATGTGCGCGAGTGTGCGAGCACTTCCTGGAGGGCACATCAAGGGCGACTCATGACCCCACTGCAAGACCCGAGCCCGAACAGATAGTAGAACGTACAGGTGTCCGGCAGGACCACCGCCTGGATCAGGCTCATGGACAAGGGCCTCTCGTACCCCTTTTTCTAGTTCCCACTGAAGAGGCGCAACTATCCTAGACCCCGGAAAATTGATGCCAAGGGCTTCTCTTGTATTTCAGGAGAGTAGACTCGAGAGAAGGCATCCGGCTTGACATTCTTAGTGCCGGGTCTGTAAGATAGAAGAATCTGGAATCGATTGAAAAACAAGGACCATCGCGCTTGCCGAGGGTTCAATCGCTTAGCCTGCTGGAGATATTCCAGGTTCTTGTGGTCCATGAGAACTTGGAAAGGATGCTGAGCCCCCTCAAGCCAATGGCGCCACTCCTCCAAGGCCAGTTTTACCGCAAGCAACTCTCAATCCCCCTCGTGGTAGTAATGCTCGGCCTCAGACAGGCGGCGAGACACGAAGGCACAAGGGTGTAATTTTCCATCCTCACCCCTCTGTGACAAGACAGCCCCCACCCCCACCTCTGAGGTGTCCACCTCCACCACAAAAGGTTTTTCTGGGTCAGGGATCACAAGAATCGGAGCGGAAGTGAAGCAGCACTTGAGATCCTCAAACCCCAGTGAATCTTGGTTCCTCCTCCCTTAGTAAGTGCTGTCAATGGGGCTACCACAGAGATGAAATTCTTTATGAACTTCCTATAGAAGTTCGCAAAGCCAATGAAACGTTGAATCTCCTTGACTGTGGCAGGTGTGGGCCAGTTGTGGACCGCCTTGACCTTCTTGGGGTCCATCTCCAGGTGGCCAGGAGTAACGATAAACCCGAGAAACTGAGTCTGGGAAACATAAAATTCACACTTCTCAGGTTTTACGTAGAGATGATTGTCAAGTAGCTTCTGGAGAACCCGGCTAACATGCCTCTCATGATCCTTCAGTGACCTCGAGAAGATGAGGATATCATCCAGGTATACAAAGACAAACAGATTAAGCATGTCCAGATTAACAAACAGATTAACATCATTAATGAGGGCTTGGAATACTGCAGGGGCGTTGGTGAGCCCGAACGGCATCACCAGATATTCGTAGTGAACCGTGGGGGTGTTGAAGGCCGTCTTCCATTCATCTCCTTGCCGGTTTCACACGAGATGGTAAGCATTGCGGAGATCCAGTTTAGTAAAAATGGAAGCCCCTTGAAGCAGCTCAAAAGCAGTGGCCATGAGAGGAAGGGGGTATCGATTCCAAACCGTGATCTTAATAAAGCCCCGGTAATCAATACAAGGCCTAAGCCCCCCGTCTTTATTCTCTACAAAAAAGAAGCCTGCCCCAGCCAGGGAAGTAGAGGCATGGATGATGCCAGCTGACAAGGACTCCTTAATGTAGGTATCCATAGCTGAGTGCTCGGGGAAGGACAAGGAGAAGATCCGACCCCTGGGAGGGCAGGAACCAGGGAGTAGATCAATGGCACAGTCGTAAGTGCGGTGAAGCGGGAAGGAAGTAGCCCGAGACTTTCTGAACACTGCCATGAACCGATGGTAAACACTGGGGACTCGGGAGAGCTCGACAGACTCTTGAAACTCAGAACTAGCGGCCGAGGGACTCTGAAGCATGCAGGTGAGTTGGCAGATGGAACCCCAGCTTTGATTGGTGCCAGTAGGCCAGTCGATCTGGGGATTATGTCTGCACAGCCAAGGGTGACCCAGGATAATAGGATACTCAGGGGAGTCAATGAGATAAAAGGTCTCCTCCTGCTGGTGTTGAAAGACGGTAAGTCGCAGTGACTGGGTCGCCTCTGTTACTTTGCCTGGTTCCAGAGGTCTGCCATCCAAAGCTGTAACTGCCTGGGGTTGAGGAAGTAGTTGGGTAGGGATCTTAAGTTCCTTAGCCAAGGATTCAATTCAATTCAATTCAATTCAAATTTATTTGTATAGCGCTTTTCACAATACACATTGTTTCAAAGCAGCTTTACAGAAAGTGCATTAGAAATGTACATAGAAAAGCCAGTTAGTTCATCATGTATTAGTTTAGGGCATAACATATCGCCGGCGTTGAATCGTCTCTTCACAGGCGTCGAGTCATCTCTCCACAGGCGTTTAGTCGTCTCATCACAGGTGTTGGATCATCCGAAGTCTCCGTGAGAGGCTGGGTACAAACTGGAGCTGACGAACGATATTTACCTCGGGACTTGCGTCCCGAGATAACAGCAGAAAGGCAGATGAGAAATAATTAGCGTAGCTGATGTTCATAATATTAATGCATTCGATCTGATTCGGCAGTAGTATAAAAGGTAAGCATTATGTGAATGCTTGGTTAAAGAGATGTGTCTTTAATCTAGTTTTAAACTGGGACAGCGAGTCTGAGCCTCGAACAATATCAGGAAGGCTATTCCAGAGTTTAGGAGCTAAATGTGAGAACGCCCTCCCTCCTTTAGTGGACTTAGATATCCTAGGAATGACCAGAGGCCTCGAATTTAGTGATCTTAAAGAGCGCGACGGATTGTAGGGCGATAGAAGATCCGTTAAATAGACTGGAACTAAACCATTTAGGGCTTTATAGGTCAGTAGCAATACCTTGTAATTGATACGGAACTTAATAGGTAACCAATGTAGAAATGATAAAATTGGTGTTATATGATCATATTTTCTTGACCTAGTAAGAACTCTAGCGGCTGCATTTTGGACTAACTGTAGCTTGTTTATTGAGGATACAGGACAACCAGCTAATAAAGCATTACAGTAATCTAGTCTCGAGGTCATGAATGCATGAACTAACTTTTCTGCATCAGAAACGGATGGCATATTACGTAGCTTAGCAATGTTTCTAAGGTGGAAAAAGGCTGTTCTTGTAACATATGAAATATGATTTTCGAAAGACAGGTTGCGGTCAAGTATGACACCCAGGTCTTTTACTGTAGTGGATAGAGTAACAGGGCATCCTTCTAAATTAAAGTTGTATTGTAAGGGATTTTGTGGGTAGTTTTTTGGACCAATAAGTAATACCTCTGTTTTATCTGAATTTAATAGCAGGAAATTACACGTCATCCAGTATTTTATATCTTTAAGACATTCTGTCAAGTTAGATAAGTTAGTGTTTTCATCTGGCCGTGATGAAATATATAATTGAGTGTCATCAGCATAACATTGAAAATTAATTCCATGTTTTCTTATAATATTACCAAGTGGCAGCATATATATTGAGAATAGTAGAGGGCCTAACACAGATCCTTGCGGTACTCCATAGTCTACTGACGTTATCTTTGATTTTTCCCCATTTAAACAGACAAAGTGGTAACGGTCTGATAAGTATGATCTAAACCAGCTTAATGCCTGTCCCTGAACACCAGTGTAGTTTTGTAGTCGATCCAGGAGTATTTTATGATCTATAGTATCAAATGCAGCGCTAAGATCGAGTAGAACTAGTATTGAGATGCAGCCTTGGTCAGAAGCTAAAAGTAAATCATTTGTAATTTTAACTAGCGCAGTTTCTGTGCTATGATACGGTCTGAATCCTGACTGAAATTTTTCATAGATATCATTTTCTTGCAAGAAAGAGCACAATTGAGCGGACACAACTTTTTCTAGTATTTTAGACATAAATGGAAGATTTGAAATGGGTCTGTAATTTGCTAGGTTATTTGGATCTAATTGTGGTTTCTTAATAAGAGGTTTTATTACTGCCAGCTTGAATATTCTTGGAACGTGACCTAAAAATAAAGATGAATTAATAATATTGAGAAGAGGCTCTTCCACTACTTCTTTAAGTAGTTTAGTGTGTATTGGATCTAATAAACATGTTGTTGGTTTAGATGCAATAATAAGTTTATTTAGCTCTTCCTGTCCTATAGTTGTAAAGCGGTGTAGTTGTTCTTGAGGGGCGATAATTGAGGCTGAATCATAAGACACCATAAAAGATTGTACATTTACAATTGTGTTTCTGATGTTTTATATTTTCTCAGTGAAGAAATTCATAAAATCATTACTACTACATTGTAACGGAATATTTTGCTCAGGTGATGCCTGTTTATTTGTTAGTCTGGCCACGGTGTTAAATAAGAACCTTGGATTATTTTGGTTATTTTCTATTAGTCTGCGGAGATGCTCAGCCCTGGCTGATTTAAGAGCCTTTTTGTAACGTCAAGTCAAGTCAAGTTTATTTATATAGCGCTTTTCACAATATAGATTGCATCAAAGCAGCTTCACAGTGTCAATCAAAACAACATAATGTTCATTTCTTAGTGGAAAAACATCCACATTTGGTAGAGCTGATCAATGGTATTTATGATTGATTAATTAATTATGAATAATTAATTTGAATATCCCCAACTGAGCAAGCCAGAGGCAACAGTGGCAAGGAACCGAAAAACTCCATCAAGTGACCTAATAGTTTCTTAAAACTCCATCAAGTGACCCAGTGGTGTCCTGAAACTCCATCAAGTAACCCAATGGAGAAAAAAAAACCTTGGGAGAACCCAGGCTCAGTCGGGGGCCAGTTCTCCTCTGGCGTTTATGAACTAGAGGCCGGATTTACAGTAACTGAAGATAAAAATGTATACTTAAACGCAAACCTGTGGTAAACGCTGATGGCGTTCACATGCGCATTAAGAATTGATTCTATAGTTATGTGCGTTTGAATATATGTGTGCAGGTTTGAAATTCCCTACAAATCCATGCCTGATCAAACTACTTGTTTTGTCTATAAATTTGATACAGAATTTTGTTTTATTTATCACTTCGGGGTGGGTACGCGAAACGAAATTCACAACGCTTTATCTGTAGAGTGGGAAAGGGATCCTCCATAGGGAGAGGCTAGTTGGCCCTTCAGCACTGCATTGTCATCGGGTCCAGGCGAAGCTCCTCGTCAGATCTGGATACGGCCTGGATCCGGCAGGCTGCGGGAAAACCTCGGGATAAACAGAGACACTCAAATTAGCGTAGATGCCATTCTTCTTATGATGTAACGAGTACATCATGATTTAAGGGAAGTGTTCCCAGTTCCGGCTGACCTAATCTATGCAGCCTAACATTAAATTATAGAAGTTTATAATGTATTATGTGTATGCTAGGGCAAAGAGATGTGTCTTTAATCGAGCTTTGAACTGACAGAGTGTGTCTGCTTCCCGGACAATGGTAGGAAGACTGTTCCAAAGTTTTGGTGCTAAATAGGAAAAGGATCTACCGCCAGCAGACGATTTTGATATTCTAGGTATTATTAACTGGCCGGAATTTTGAGATCGCAATAGACGTGAAGGACTATAGTGCATTAAGAGCTCGCTCAGGTACTGCGGAGCTAAACCATTTAGGGCTTTGTAAGTAATCAACAATATTTTAAAATTTATACGATGTTTAATAGGCAGCCAATGCAGTGTTGACAGAACCGGGCTAATATGGTCATATTTCCTGGTTCTAGTAAGAACTCGAGCTGCTGCGTTTTGAACTAGCTGTAGTTTGTTTATTAAGCGTGCAGGGCAACCACCCAGTAGAGCATTACAATAATCTAGTCTTGATGTCATGAACGCATGAACTAATTGTTGCGCATTTGTCAATGAGAGCATATGGCGTAATTTAGCTATATTTTTAAGATGGAAAAATGCGGTTTTACAGATACTAGACACATGACTTTCAAATGAAAGATTGGCATCAAAGAGCACACCCAGGTTCCTAACCGACGACGAAGACTTAACAGAGCAGCCATCAAGTGTTAGACAGTATTCTAGGTTATTACGTGTGGAAGTTTTTTGTCCAATAATCAGAATCTCTGTTTTTTCAGAATTTAGTAGTAGGAAATTACTAGTCATCCAATTTTTTATATCAGCTATGCATTCCGTTAGTTTTGTGAATTGGTACGTTTCGTTAGGTTTTGAAGAAATATAGAGCTGAGTATCATCGGCATAACAGTGAAAGCTAATTCCATGTTTCTTAATAATATTTCCTAATGGCAGCATGTACAGAGTGAACAGCAGCGGTCCTAGTACTGAGCCTTGCGGTACGCCATACTGAACTTGTGATCGATAAGACATCTCTTCATTTACTGCTACAAACTGATAACGGTCAGATAAGTATGATTTAAACCATGCTAGTACAATTCCACTAATGCCAACATAGTTTTCTAGTCTATTTAAAAGAATGTTGTGGTCAATGGTGTCAAAAGCAGCACTAAGATCAAGTAACACTAATAGGGAGATACAACCACGATCGGATGATAAAAGCAAATCATTTGTGACTCTAACGAGAGCTGTCTCGGTACTATGGTACGGTCTAAATCCGGACTGAAAATCCTCGCAGATATCATTTCTTTCAAGAAAGGAACACAATTGTGAGGATACTGCTTTTTCTAATATCTTTGACAGAAAAGGTAGATTCGAGATCGGCCTGTAATTGACTAATTTTGTATGATCAAGTTGTGGTTTTTTAACAAGCGGTTTTATCATAGCCAGCTTAAAGGTTTTTGGTACGTATCCTAGAGATAAAGACGAATTAATGATATTAAGAAGAGGATCTATGACATCTAGAAGCATCTCCTTCAGTAGCTTAGTCGGTATCGGGTCTAACATACAAGTTGTCGATTTAGATGAATTAATGAGTTTGCAAAATTCTTCCTCTCCTATAGCGACAAATGAATCAAATTTTTCCTCAGGGAGCCTACAACGCATTCCCTGATCCGATACTGTAGTAGATGGTTGCGTGACATACTATCTTTCCACGCGATTCTAAAGACCTCTAAATTTGTTTCCATTTACGCTCTAAGTTACGAGTTTCTCTCTTGATAGCATGCGTAGCACTGTTGTACCATGGTGCTCTAGTTTTCTCTCTAACCTTTTTAATCTAATTGGTGCAACAATTTCTAATGTACTAGAGAAAATGGTGCTCAAACTGCTAGTCATTTCCTCTAGTTCATCTGATTGTTTGGGTTCGCTGAGCAGCTGAGATAGATCAGGTAAGCTATTTGAGAATCTATCTATAGTGTTTGGAAGGATTGTTCTGCCTGGTCGATAGCGTGGCGCAACATGACAAATTTCAGCAGTACGTAACATGCAAGTTACCATGTAATAATCAGTTACATCATCGCTTTGCGGTACAATATCTATATCGGTTGGATTGGTTCCATATGATATAATTAAATCTAGTGTATGATTTAGGCGATGAGTGGGACCACTGACGTTTTGCGTGACCCCGAAGGAGTTTAATAAATTTGTAAACGCAGCCCCTAACGCATCATTTGTGTTATCTACGTGTATGTTAAAATCTCCAACAATTATTGCTTTATCGACATTGACCAATAGATTTGATAGAAAGTCTGCAAACTCTTTTAGGAAATCGGCGTAAGGCCCTGGAGGTCTATATACAGTAGCCAAGGCTAGAGATAATAGGGATTTCTTTCTTAAATCTAAGAGTGTAACATTTAGCACAAGTACCTCAAACGAATTAAACCTGTGACCTGTTTTCTGGGTAACATTAAGAATATCTCTATAGATTGTTGCAACACCGCCGCCACGACCAATCAGACGGGGCTCATGCTTATAACAGTATCCTGGTGGAGTAGACTCATTTATACCGAAATAATCATTTGGTTTAAGCCAGGTTTCAGTAAGGCAAAGTACATCGAAACTATTATCTGTGACCATTTCATTTACAATAACCGCCTTAGGTGTGAGCGATCTAATGTTTAGAAGACCTAGCTTTAGAAATTGTTTATCACTGATATTGAGATTTTCTGGTTTAATTACAATAAAAAATTTTCCTAGATCCTACATTATATATATTATTTGGCCTTACTAAACGAGGAATAGACACAGTTTCTATATAATGTTCTACATTGGTACTTATATCAATTAAGTTGGGACAGCAAAGACTGTGATTTGGACTTTGACTTACTAGTCATGTGGTGTGTAGCGTCTTGGAGATGTTGTCCGACAGCACAGCCTCTCCGACTCTGCTGGGGTGCAGGCCATCAGCACGGAAGAGCCTAGGTCGCTCCCAGAACAGATTCCAATTATTTACAAAGAGCAGTCTCTGTTCATTACACCATGACATTAACCATTCATTTAGAACAAATAATCTACTGAACCTTTCTTGTCCTAGTCGGTACGTGGGAAGCGGTCCAGACACGACGATCGTTGCTTCAGGCGATGTGCTGCGTACGGTCCCGATCAGGCTCCTGTAGTCCTCCTTCAGAATCTCCGTCTGCCGCAGCCTGATGTCGTTCGTTCCCACGTGCAGCACGACAGCTCCGACGCGCTCGTCACCGTTCAGGATCTCGGGAACCTGCGCAGCGACATCGAGAACACGAGCACCAGGAAAGCAGTGAGTGCGCACCTTACCTTTACCCGAGGTAGCGCGGACATGACGGACGATGGAACTGCCGATGATCACGGCGTCGTCGCGTTCCGACTCGCGAAGAGGGGAGAAGCAGTTCCGGGTGGAGATCTCGAAGGCTGGGAGGGGCGGGAGGTCCTTGGTCTGGTCCTGGCTCGCGTCTTCCGCCGTGGAA
This sequence comes from Semotilus atromaculatus, assembly GCA_031834385.1. Classification (NCBI taxonomy): domain Eukaryota; kingdom Metazoa; phylum Chordata; class Actinopteri; order Cypriniformes; family Leuciscidae; genus Semotilus; species Semotilus atromaculatus. Next base: position 26,083,926 of record JAULUF010000020.1, on the reverse strand, counting down.
TCACCCAGGGTCCGTGGTGCTGTGTCGGTGCCGGAGTGAATGAAGCCAGGGATGATCGCGTCCTGGTTGCTCGGGACCTGTGCAGAGAAACACACGGAGTAGACGAGGTCGGAGTCAAAAAATTATTAACCACTGACCTGTAAGCATCTGCGCGTGATGTTTCAAGCGCGGACCGTCGATCTCGCAGCTCGGCCTGTCTCTCCAGCAGCTCGCGGATCCGCCTCTCGACCGATTTGAGCTCCAACTGCACCAAATGCAGCTCGAAGGTGTCTTCACCTGCACTCAGAGGTAACGTTAGACACACATCCGATATATTTGCCATTATAGCAGATGTGCTATAGTGGCGAATTATAGCTTTCAGTTATACTGGTGTAAATAAGACGATCGACAGGCGAGAGACCACGCGTGCAGTGCTAGCGGGCTAAGGCTAGTAGCAGAAGTTCAGAAAGTTGAATATAAGTAGCGAAATCAAAGCAATCTGATTGTTTTTTATAAGGAATAGTATCGGCGATATGTTCACACGTTTGTAAAATTGGAAAATTTAGGTTTATAACTAAATGTGAAAGAAGAAAATCAAGGATTAGGAATCAATTCGACGGAGTTGTCTCAGTAAGCTTGTGTTAGGGTTGAACACTATGCACTATCCAGGATAGATCCAGGATAGATCCAGGAAGTCACCTGCGGCACCGGAATCGATCATAGCCTGGACCTGATGCTGGTGGCCCTCCCAGGACAGAGTGACTGGAATAGCTAGGACAGCATTAGAAGGAGGAGCACTAATTTTCCCCATCACAGCCCTCCTGTAGCTGGGCGCGGACAGGCGTTTCCCAAAACCTCGGGGCAAGTGGAGCGGAAGTGGCCCACAACCCCGCAGTAGAGGCACCGACGCTCCCTCATGCGATGTTCCCTTTCGTTGGGAGAAAGCCTGGAACGGCCTAACTGCATGTCCTCCGGGGAATCATAGAGCTGTTCAGGGGCCAGGGAAGCTCTGAATGAAGGAACACAAACTGGAGAAACAGAGTTGCTCAGAGGAACTTTGGACTGAGACACCTGGCGGCGAGCCGTTCTCTGCTCTCTCAGACGATTATCCAAGCGAATGGCCAATGCTATGAGGGACTCGAGGTTCTCGGGTGGCTAACTCATCTTGAAGGGGCTCAGACAACCCTCCCTGAAAACAGACCCTCAGCGCTTCATTCCATCCGCTCCTTGCTGCTATGGTCCGAAATTCAATGGCAAAATCCACCATGATACAGGAACCCTGACGGAGAGAAAGTAGGCGCTTGGAAGCTTCTCGACCACTGATAGGATGATCAAACACCCCCTTGAACTCTTCCACAAATGCCTCGTAGGAGTCACAACAGGCCTCCTGGGATTGCCACACTGCGGAGGCCCAGGAGAGCGCCTTGCCTGAAAGAAGGGTATCATGCGTTTATAATGGGGAGGATGTCTTAAGCTATGAAACTTGCTGGAAGTTTTAATGGTACAAAGACCTCTTAAATACCAAAAGATCAAGGCAAATTTGGTTTCTCATGTCATGACCCCTTTAACAAAGCTAGAAATGTCCTTACTACTGACAATCTGTTTGGGTTCAAAAGAAAGCATGGAACCAATTTGTGTATCTATGCTAAAGAGATTGTGTTCAGGTACACAAGCCTGAATTCATCTATGTTTTTATGTTTTATTGATGCTTCAAAGGCATTTGATAGAATCAATCATGAACGATTGTTTGTAAAATTGTTAGATAGAGGTGACCCTACATTCTTAGTGAGAATTTTAGTGTTTTGGTATGCCAATCAAACGTTTCAGGTGTTGTATCTGCTCCATTTCATGTCTGTAATGGAGTCCGACAACGAGGAATTATGTATCCTATTTTATTTATCGCTTATATGGATGGATTATCAAACCAGCTAAATAGGTTAAAAACTGGCTGTCTAGTGGGCAACACTATTGTTAATCATCTTATGTATGCAGATGACCTTGTCCTGCTCTGTCCATATAGCGTTGGGCTGCAGCAGATGTTGAAAGTTTGCTCTCAGTATGGCCTTGATTATGATATAAAGTATAACACTAAGAAAAGCCACATAATGGTAGTTAGAAGCGATAAGGACAAGAAATCAACTTTTCCAACCTTTTATGCCTGGTTCAGATTACACAATTTTTTTGTCTGTTACGATAGTCACTGTGTCAGATTACGCGATTTTGACTCCTAAAATCTTGTCGTGTCGTGGACAAGAAACATGTCAGACTACATGTTGCTTCCTAACCAGTCATCTCGTGCCGTAACGACACGCGTGATGTCATCGAAAAGGCGAAACTAGTAGCGAGTGACTTCCGGTGTTGTGCCGAATTTCGACCCCCGCCAAATTATTACCCCCCTAGCATTGGTAGGTTAGGATTAGTTGTGGGGGGAGGAGTTAGGATTAGGGGTGGGGTTAGGATTAGGCAATCAGGTACTGACTTCAACGAGGGGGGTAATAATTTGGCAGGGGGTCGAAATTCGGCACAACACCGGAAACGAACGTAAACAAACAATGGATGAAGCGGTGAGTGTTGTATTGGCTGTCCTGTGTTCAGAAAAACATTAAAAAAAGAAAGAAAACCCGACAATGGACACGTTCCTGGATTGCTCGAAGAGGATAGTATGGGCTGTCAATCCTCCAAAGAGAACTTGAGGTAAAATATTGTTTTCTTATATATTTTTTACTTTTAGCCAGTAGTACAAGTAAAATAATGTTGCTAGCTTGCCACAATGATAACATATTACAAAAACAGATTGTTAAACCCTCATACATGTGACAGGAACCGTCATGGACGACCATTAAAAAAATTAAACATGCTAGTCTTTTTGTCGTGATGTCGTGAAGCATCGCAGACGCGACGTAGGTTGTCGCCCCTCTATGACACACTAACTTATACGAGATGATACGATCGATTATTGCGTCCCGACGCCCGTTGTCGTTTACGAATCCCCACGACACCCTACGTCAAACGGATCGTGCCAAAATCGGGCTAAAATCTTGTAATCTGAACCAGGCATTACCTGTCAGACAGCCCTCTTGCTGTGTGTGAGGAAGTTAAATATTTAGGTCATGTCATATACCCAATGAGTCTGACTGGATGGATGACAAACAGGGGTATAGTACCAAATTTTGGGCCCTGGGTACAAACCATCTTGCTGGGCCCCCCTCCGCTAAGTCCAACGTGGGGGGGGGGGGTGGCGGACTATGAACTGCGCGACTTCTCCAACGGGACGGACGGATGGACTTACTGCGCGAGGAGACGGAATTTCGGACGGACTTCTCCGACGGACTTTTAACTTCAGCTCGTCGACTTCTAAGGGCCCCCCCCGCTGCCTCGGGCCCTGGGTACTCTGTCCCCTTTTTCCCCCCGGTACCACGCCCCTGATGACAAAGACCTATACCGTCAGCGTTGTAAAATTTATTCTCAAGATAACATGCTTATAAGGATGTTTTCTATGTGCTCTGACAGTGAAGCTCTCTCTGTTTAGAACCTACATCACACCGCTATATACCCCTCAATTGTGGTCTAACTATAAGAAAAAGAGTATGCAGAGGTTCAAGGTAGCATACAATGATGCAATGAGGTTGCTGCTTCGTGTCCCTAGGTGGCATAGTGCCAGTCATTTGTTTGTGTCTAATAGAGTGCCATCCTGTGAGGCACTCTTAAGACAACTGAGGTTGGGTTTTTTTGTGTTGTCTGGACAAGTCAGTGAACCATATAATTGAAGCCCTAGTCAGTCCTCTGAAAAGCTATATAGTTCCCTATCAGGAACATCGAGCTGCGTGAAAACGCTGCGGGAACGCTTCTAGCGTTGTGCGTCTTGAAGCATAGTATGGAATCAGCCAACGGCGAGACGGAACGTCACGAGTGACGTCATCGACCAGGAAACTATAAAGCACACCCATGAACACAATGGCGACAGCTTCTGTTGTCTTCAGCAAGCGATTTGTGTGTGAATCTGTCCCAGTGTTTTTGTCTGTCTTTAGTGATTGCTAGGCAGGAGTTTTTCACTAAAAAAAAAAAAAAAAAAGGCTATATATATGTATTCACATATCTAAGCGAGCAGCATTACAGAAAGTGTGTGTTCCCCCCTGTACTCGTTATTTCACGGGTGGGGATTCACACGATCTGTGTGTTGTTTGTTTGGGAGTACAGCATGCCCGGTCAGCTCTCGAGGGGGCTGATAGTGAGCATTGTGAGCGTTTTCCAATAAGAACGCTCTGCTCCCGCCGATCACTCTTTGAGGAGAGTGGTTCGGCTCGCGCTCCCCGCGGCTCGCGTCCCGCTTCTGTCGAGGCAGAGCGGCGGCGCGTGTCGTGGGGATCGCGGGTGAATCTGACAGCGGGGTTTGAGACGGGCCTCGCCCTATCTCAGCCTTTTAACTGTTAGATTCAGTGCCTCAGTTTAGGGTTGGAAGCACGCTCTGCGGTTTCTTCTGCCCAGGCTGTGGCATTAATATTGCAACTATCCAGTTCTGAGGAGCTGAATGTTGTTGGTATTAAAAATATAATAATAATAATATTATATAAATTATAAAATAAGGGGATTATGATATATATGATATATGATATATTCCCCTGAACAGAAATAAATGAGGAGCTTATGGAGGTGCTTACTCATGCTGTAGAAAAATTAAACATTGAGTGGTCAGCAGTTTGGCAGGAGTTTTTTATATAAAAATATTGTATAAACTATGTTTGCCTTCCCGAGTGCAACCTCCACGACGGTGCCTGCCATTTTTCCGGATCTCCACACCGAGGTGTCGAAGTCCTGGAAGAAAACGATTTCATACTGTATTTTTAGCCCTCAGATCTCTACAAAAAATATTTTTATATTGCTGAGGCTTATTTACGGTTATGAGGCGATGCCTAGAAAAACTGGAGAGACACCTACTGCCATCTCTCCGCTGAAACGAATTCGTCTTTTAGGCACCGGCATTTAAAGACAGGGACTGATGGGCGGGTCAGTCCTGGCTGTCCTGTCGATAAGCTCCTCGCATGGGCGCAATAAAATCAGAGCGTCGCGTCTTGTGCTCCCCCTGCAAAATAGTGGAACCAGACGCGACACTCTCAGATGAAGTTTTCGGGGGTTAAACTGATCTGAGGACAGTCATTATAGCCAAGTGGCTTCATCTAAAAAATTTTTTTTAAAAAGTAGTTCTGACGCCACCGGTGTCAGGATGCTGAGGGTGGTCCCCACCGTGAGAGAAAGGTGTTCACTGCATCTGACGGTGCCCATTCTCTCACGGTGCCCTCAGGGGTCCCTTCTGCCAACCCCGCCTTCGCGTCGGGGCGTAGACGGGCCCAGCGAGCGCTTCCCGAGGGACGCTCGCCCCCTCTACAGAGTGTCGCGTCTTGTGCTCCCCCTGCAGTGGGACCAGGCGTGACACTCTCAACCGAGGTCTTCTGGCCATAAGACTGATCTGAGGACAGTCATTACGGCCAAGAAGGCTTCGTCTAAGAAGTCCTGACGCCACTGGCGTCAGGATGCTGAGGGTGGTCCCTACCGTGAGAGAAAGGTGTTCACCGCATCAGACGGTGCCCATTTTCTCCCGGTACCCTCAGGGGTCCCTTCTGCCAACCCCGCCTTCGTGTCGGGGCGTAGACGGGCCCAGCGAGCGCTTCCCGAGGGACGCTCGCCCCCTCTTAGGAGGGGTTTAGAGCAGTCAAACCAGTTGTTTCCTGCCGGTGCGCCGTTAAAGGGCGCTGTGTTTGCTGCTCAGAATATTCCAGAGGCCAGCCTCGAGAGGCTGGTACCCTTTGTAGATTTTCTGGCGGAGTGTCCAAAAGTATCTCAGTGGGTCCTGCATTCGATAGAGAAAGGTTATGATATTAGGTCTCGTCCTCCTCGATTCAGCGGGGTCCTGCCCACAGTGGTGGGCCCCGAGCAGGCTCTGGTAATGGGACAAGAGGTGAAAACGCTCCTTCAGAAGGAGGCTATAGAACGGGTTCCTCCTCCCAGCAAGGAGTCTGGTTATTACAGCCGATATTTCATCGTTCCAAAGAAGGATGGTGGGGTTGCGTCCAATTTTAGATCTGCGCCCGTTAAGTCGCTCAGTAGCAAGCTCTGGTTCAAGAGGCTCTCTCTGAAGCAGATCGTGTCACAAATCAGATCCGAGGACTGGTCTGTCACGATAGATCTGAAGGACGCGTATTTCCATATCTCCATCCTTTCGCAACACAGGAAGTCCTGAGGTTCGCTTTCGGGGGCGAAGCGTACCAATATTATGTTCTTCCGTTCGGTCTAGCTTTATCTCCCCGCACGTTCACGAAGTGGCGGCTCGGCATCGAGATGTCGTCCTCGCGCACTTCAAGAAATTGGGGTTGAGGCTGAATGCCAAGAAGAGTGTGTTATCTCCATCTCAGAGAACCTCTTTCTGGGGTCAGCCACAAAACAAGTGAAGCTAGGCCAGTTGCTCACTGTAAAGCAGTTCCAGAGATTGCTGGGTCTCATGGCAGCAGTGTCTAAGGTTATACCTTGCAGCCTGCTGTACACGAGACGATTACAGTGGTGGCTCAGAACCAAGGGGTTCTCCCTGAGGGGAAACCCCCTCCGCATGATCAAAGTTACATGGCGTTGCCTCCGTGCTCTGGTCATTTGGAGGGATCCTTGGTTTCTGTCCCAGGGACCTGTGCTGGGAGCTCTTTGTCGTCGTGTAACGCTAACGACAGATGCTTCCCTCACAGGCTGGGGGGTGATCATGAGTGGTCACCCAGCCCAGGGTCTGTGGCAGGACTATCATCGATTATGGCATATAAATTGTCTAGAGATGTTGGCAGTGTTTCAGGCTCTGAAACACTTCCTACCAGACCTCAGAGGTCATCATGTTCTTGTCTGGTCCGACAACACATCGGTGGTCTCTTACATAAACCATCAGGGGGGTCTGCGCTCTCGCCCGTTATACAATCTGGCTCGCCAGATCCTTCTATGGTCCCAGGGGAAGCTCCTCTCTTTGAGGGCGATTTATCTCCCGGGGTATTTAAATCAGGGAGCGGACATCCTGTCGAGGCAGGGGCCGAGGCCCGGGGAATGGAGACTCCACCCGAGGTGGTGGAGCTCCTTCAGATGCAGTGCGGTCGTGCCGAGGTAGACCTATTTGCGTCCAGGGAGACATCACACTGTCCACTGTGGTTCTCTCTCAGTCATCCAGCCCCGCGGGGTTGGACGCTATGGTACAGCCGTGGCCGAGGTCACGTCTGTACGCCTTTCCCCCGATTGCTCTGCTCCCAGGAGTTCTGGAGAGGGTTCGCCGGGACGGGGTCAGTCTACTATTGGTAGCCCCGTTTTGGCCGGCCCGAGTATGGTTTGCGGACCTAATATCTCTCCTAGACGGCTCTCCTCTGGAGATTCCGATCAGGAGGGACCTTCTCTCTCAGGCGAGCGGGTTGATTTATCACCCCCGCCCAGAGTTGTGGAAGCTATGGGCTTGGCCTCTGAGGGGGCCCAGCTCGTAGGTGCTGGTCTCTCAACCGAGGTTGTTGAGACCATCCTTCACTCCAGAGCTCCTTCCACGAGGAAGTTATACGCCTTGAAGTGGAGGCTCTTCACTTCTTGGTGTGGAGAACACCTGTTGGACCCAGTTAACTGCCCAGTGGGTGCAGTGCTGGAGTTCCTGCAGGAGCGTTTCTCCTCAGGGTTATCCCCCTCCACACTAAAGGTGGATGTGGCGGCACTTGCTGCTTACCATGTCCCTTTCAGTGGAGTCTCTTTGGGGAGACACCAGTTTATAACTCGTTTCCTCCGTGGTACTTTGAGGCTGAGGCCTGTAGTCCGCACGAGGGTGCCAGCGTGGGACTTGGCCATCGTTCTAGAAGGTCTTTCCCTAGCTCCTTTTGAGCCTATTGAAGAAGTTTCTGAAAAGTTTGTTACTTTAAAGACTATTTTTCTTCTTGCCATTTCTTCTCTTAAGAGAATCGGAGATATTCAGGCTCTCTCGGTTGCTCCTTCGTGTTTGGAATTTGCGCCTGGGATGGTGAAGGCTTTTCTCCACCCCAGGCCAGGTTATGTCCCTAAGGTCCCTACCAATGTGGCCGGACCTATAGTTCTGCAGGCCTTCTGTCCTCCTCCTTTTACATCGTCAGATCAGGAAAAACTTAATCTGCTCTGCCCTGTCCGGGCTCTAGATACTTATGTCCACAGAGCTGCCCTGTGGAGGAAATCAGAACAGTTGTTTGTTTGTTGACCCCACCTAAGAAGGGGTCTCCAGTGTCTAAGCAGAGGATGAGCAAGTGGGTGGTCGAGGCCATCTCACTTGCTTATGAGTCGGCTGGTCAGCCTTCACCTTTGACTGTCCGAGCTCACTCTACCAGGAGTATGGTGGCTTCCAAAGCCTTATTGTCAGGAGTTTCTCTTCATGACGTGTGTGATGCGGCAGGCTGGTCCTCACCGCATACTTTCGTCAGGTTTTATGACCTAGACCTTAGCTCCACCCCTGGGGCGCAGGTACTTTCGGCTGAATTTAATCCGTGATTCACACAGTCGGTCACTTGCTCTTATGGCGACGTGGGTATTAGCATTCCCGCAGCGTTTTCACGCAGCTCGATGTTCCTGATAGGGAACGTCCCGGGTTACGTATGTAACCCTAGTTCCCTGAAGGAACGAGACGCTGCGTGTCGTTGCCATACTCCCAGCATTCCCTTGATCGACTTGCTTCAGACTTTTCCAGAAGCTGTCGCCATTGTGTTCATGGGTGTGCTTTATAGTTTCCTGGTCGATGACGTCACTCGTGACGTTCCGTCTCGCCGTTGGCTGATTCCATACTATGCTTCAAGACGCACAACGCTAGAAGCGTTCCCGCAGCGTTTTCACGCAGCGTCTCGTTCCTTCAGGGAACTAGGGTTACATACGTAACCCGGGACGTTATAGATACACTTTGAGGTTAAGACGACATTGGTGCAATAGCCTGTATATCCTATTGGCTATTATGGAATTTTTATGTATTTTTGTATCTCCTTTTTTATGCTGTATGTTGTGTTATATGGACCTGTGTCTGCAATAAAGCTTTATATTATATTAGTAGAGTTTTAATAATATAACACAAGTGAGAGTCCAACTTGCATGCTTACCTGTTCCCTGTCCAAGATCACGTCACGTCCTCTCAGGAAAAGTGGAAGAAATGATAAAAAATAAAGAGGAACATTAATTAATGCGAGACACTACGGTTTTTTTCAAGCACTGGTCCATTTGGAGATTTTAGTCTATTTTGCTTCCATAACATGATTTCTTTCAGACCAGTGGACAGAAAACATCCAAAACACATTTACGTCTGTATATTTTGAGTCAGAAATCTCCACTTCAGCAGGATTACAGTTTTATTCATGTCTTTATTCTTATGGGTAATTCATATATCATCCACCTGATTTATATACCATTTATACAGTGAAATTTGTATTTTTTTCTGTCTGTTGACAGTACTTTATTATTTATGGAGTGATAAAAAGAGAACTTCACTGTAAAAAATATGCTTATTAGTTATAACAACTTAAAATTTGTCCAACTAAACTAAAGATAAACTTATTATTTTAAGTCAAGCACAAACACATACCTTTTTAAGTTTAAACAACAAATTATTTCTTATTCTAATGTTGAATTTTAAGTTGTGATAAATAATCACAGCAATAATTTTTTACAGTGTGTAAAAACTAACAACTATTTAAAAAATTGCTTTATCCAATGTTCAGATTTCTCTTCTGGAAATGTATGTAAATTGTTTTTAAATGAGCTTGATAATGCCTAATTTGCATATTTAACAATATTTCAGAAAACATGAGTAATCTATATAGGATAGCTTGTGTCAAAAAATGATAGACGGGACAGGAATGTTGCAGTTGGCTTGGATGATCAGTTGCACACCCCTCGCAGTCTTCCTTCAGCTAGTCATCAATGAGATGTTGCAGTAGCAGTACAATCGTGACTTTTACGATTTTGAATCCCACTGAATCCCAGTGACTGAGTCACTGAAGCATCCGCCTGTAGTGTCGAAACCAGATTTAGCAGTGGAATCGCCAACACCACACACATCAGTCAGGAATGTCAGGTTGCGGTATCCAAGCTCGGTGCAGAATTTATCCAGCCAGCCTTTAGTATCGGACGTCGCGGGGTCATCTGCTAGAATATTATCAGCAGCATTGTCATCCGGATCGGCAATACCATAGTTAAAGGTGACACCACAGCTACAGACATGTTCTGAAACTACGTCTTGAGACATGGCTTGTAAAGAGGAACTGTGAGGAGGGATCAGACTTGTTTACAATGCTTGTAGTAAATGGGCAGGACGGGTGAGTGTATGTTCCACTCCTCTCTCAGGGTGGAACAGCTGCACTTTAATTTTATTGTATCTGGTGTGCATGTCGTGCCACTTGAATATTTTGTTTATCGACGAAAAAAGGAGACGCAACAGACACATGTCGCTCCATTTGAACAATAATTGCATCGCATACAGATCATGATGTTCATTTTGTAAAACCGCTCCTGAGCGCTCACAAAGCTTTGTCTTATCTTTGCAGCTGAATATGTAAAAGCACTCTTTCTTTTTAGAGTGATCCACGTCTACACGGTACGAACATTCGGGGTATCCCTGTCCCATTCGGCGATGTACAATGGTTCGTTTCCACCGTCATTCAAATCTTTCCAGATGTGGCCGTAAAATAATGTCCAATCTTTATCAGAAAATACCAGGCAGGGGTCTTCTCCCGGTATATACACATCGGGACTATCTGTCGTGTAGAGCGTAACAGATCAAAACTGTTTATGAAATATGTAACTGAATACACGGTTACTATTCATCAAATATTCCCCTCTTACACTGTTCGAATTATCGTGGAGAAACTTTGTCAAACTGATATGTCCAGGAGCTTTTCTCTGAGTCATCGTCAGACTTTCCACAATCTCTTCAACCACTTCACGCTCTGGGGTTTTAGGAATGTTTAAACAATCCATATCGATATGTATCAGAACACGTATCTGTTCTGCAGAAATGCGGTCGTCTATTTATACATCTGAGATTCTAACAGACAGACATTGTTATTCCAAACATCCACTGAAAAAACATTCCTTGTCACACCAAGCAGATTGCAGTCATAAACACACAACCATAAACACACCAGAACCACACAAGGACAAAAGGTCACAAACCATCTGTTGGTCATAAAACCCCCCATAGTCATATTTTTTGACACAAGCTATCCTATATAGACTACTAACATGTAATATTACAGTAAATATTTTAACTTATATACCTGGGGTGTCTTTGTATATTTATTTTATTTTTAATAAATAGTTAATATAGTCTTCATATGTTCATATAGATTCTTCCAAATATCTTCCTTTAAGTTCAACAGAAGAAAGAAACTCAAACAGGTTTGGAAGAACACGAGGAAGAGTAAATGATGGGTGAACTGTCCCTTTATACTGTTTTGTGTCTTGGATTCCATTGAATGCTGAGAACCGCCGCTGCTCCTCTTAATGCATTAATGCTGTGTGTGTGTCTGTGTCTGTGTCTGTGTCTGTGTCTGTGTCTGTCTGTGTCTGTGTCTGTGTGTGTGTGGGTATGTGTGTGTGTGTGTGTGTGTGTGTGTGTGTGTGTGTGTGTGTGTGTGTGTAGGTGGTGGGCTCTTCGATGCAGCTCATTGGTGAACACCAGCTTGAGGACCGTCAGCTGATCTCCGCCATCGTTCTGGCCAAGATGAACCAGGAATCCAGTCGCTCGACCTCTCGTTCTCCACACAGACCTGCAACCACTGCTCAACCTGCACAAGTACGTCACCAAACTCAAACCATCATAAACTCTGTTGATGATACAGAGGGACTGGGGTTTAGATCTATTTGCAGCTTTATTACCATTAACACCACCATCAGGCAAACAAGCGATGAATACTTAAATACATATAAAACAGTGCAGGAAAGCCAGAGGCAGCAAACAATCATAAACAGTCCAAGGATCAAAGGACAAATAATGCTCAGTAATGTCAAAGAGTATATAAGTAACAAGAGGCGAAACTCCGTTGCAGTTTTGACAACAGTCGCTAGATGGCGCTGCTGTAGCGCTGCCGCCATTTTGGACTGAACCAACGGCTTTACCGTTAGCACAACTACAGCATTATGGCTGGAAATAATTGGAAACAAAGAAAACAGTGTTCTTTAAAGTATTTTTTAAAGTTTGAGCATGAAATACAGACACAGATTTAGCACTGTGACAAAATAATATCTTAAAATTAAATAAAAACACTTCTCCCATAGAAGTCTCTTTTTTCTTCAATTAATGATTTTGCAGTCTTTAACTTACATATGCTACATTATTCTTTATTCTTTCAAGGAGAAATATTTGATAAATTAAATATAATGAATCCTTATTAAAGCTATTAAAGAGCAGTGAATGCTTTTCTCTTTTTATTTTGTTGTTAAATAGCCTACTAGACGGCATTAGGTTTAGACCGAGTGTGCAGATCCATTGCACTGTGATGCACATCAGAGTCTGTAAAGTTCTGTAAAGACTACATGCGTTTACGTGAATACTCTCCAAAACGGACATTTAGACATAATGTTGTGTGTATTTGTCCATCAGGCGTGAAAGAGAGCTCAGTTCAGTCCTCGCCCGCTGTATAGCCAGCCCGTTCTCATCCCAAGGCGTAATATAATGACGCTTTTGCCAAAGCGTCTATATCGAACGCGCATGGCACCCTTTAGCGTCAATATGAGACGCCGATATATATGGGTCAGAAGGCGCCTCCTAGCGGTCTAACCCTAACCCTACACCATACCTAAACCTACCCATCTCTCTGCGTGTTATATTGACGCTAAAGGGTTCCATTTGTCAAAGTGTCAGAATATGACGCCTTGGGATGAGGATGCGTTGGTATAGCTGTCTATGTGCAGGGCTGCACGCGTCGGGTCGGGTGTGTGTGTGCGTGAAAAAATACAGAATAAAGCTCTTTTTCGCGTCGTCACTCTTATTCAGATCTATCCATATGTCTGCTCTTCTCTTTCTCTCAGACGTTTACATTTTTAACGATTTATGAGACATGCATTAAAAGCGCATGCCCACTCCTGTCCCGCCGGGTATCCACTCGTTACAATTCAAATGTGCGCATCTTCCACAAACGCAAATCAGTTCTGAATGGATCTCTTCCCCAATTGTCCCTCCCTAACATTTCGTCTACCTTTTATTCGTTGTCAATACATTTTCGTCATTTAATTAAAATGGGTTTTTATTTAGTTATCGTCTCGTTTTCCTCTGTGAAAAAAAATTCTAAACGAAAATAACACGGGCCCCTTTCATTCACTGTTCATTGTGGTTTGGATTTTTCAAGGAATTTGTCAATCATTTCATGAGGAACATGGGCTGTTGTGACTGGTGTAGTAAAATTGTGCTCTGTATGAAAACGGGAGTTATCCCCAAGTTATTGGGGTAAATAAATAGCCCATTTGACAGATAAGCTCTATGACGAAATTGTTTAAACACACAGACACTGGCTCTGGCTCAGGAACCGACACAGACACTGGCTCCGGCTCAGGAACAGACACAGACACTGGCTCCGGCTCAGGAGCAGACACAGACACAGACACTGGCTCCGGCTCAGGAACAGACACAGACACAGACACTGGCTCCGGCTCAGAAACAGACACAGACACTGGCTCCGGAACAGACAAAGACACAGACACAGACACTGGCACTGGCACTGGCTCCGGCTCTGGACCGGCTCTGGAACAGACACTGGCACTGGAACAGGCACTGGCTCCGGCTCATTAACAGCAGACACCGGCTCAGGAACAGCAGACACCAGTTCGGGAACAGCAGACACCGGCTCGGGAACAGCAGACACCGGCTCGGGAACAGCAGACACCGGCTCGGGAACAGCCACTAGAACAGTAATGGCCACAAGGACAGACACAAACACAGAAACAGACGCTGGCTCCGGCTCAGGAACAGACACTGGCTCCGGCTCTGGAACAGGCACTGGCTACGGCTCAGGAACAGACACAGACACTGGCTCCGGCTCTGGAACAGGCACTGGCTCTGAAACAGGCACTGGCTCCGGCTCTGGAACAGGCACTGGCTCCGGCTCCGGCTCCGGCTCTGGAACAGGCTCCGGCTGTGGAACAGGCACTGGCTCTGGAACAGGCACTGGCTCCGGCTCTGGAACCAGGGACATAAAAGGTCTGAAGGGTCTTTCTAGGATCCGTGCCAGACGCTCCAGATAGTTGCTCGGTATTCCCCCGGCTGCGAGAATGGGTATCTCCTGATCTGTCTCTGACTCTGGAACAGACACTGGCTCCGGCTCTGGAATAGCAGGCACCGGCTCGGGCTCAGGAACAGTAGACACCGGCTCGGGCTCAGGAATGGCGGACACCGGCTCAGTCTCAGGAACAGCGGACACCGGCTCAGTCTCAGGAACAGCGGACACCGGCTCAGGCTCAGGAACAGCGGACACTGGCTCCGGCTCTGGAACGGACACTGGCTCCGGCTCTGGAACAGCGAGCACCGGCATGTCCAGGATCCGAATCAGATACTCCAAATAGTCCATCCGTGCCCTCGCGGCCACGCGAATGGGCATCTCCTGATCCGTCTCTGACCGGGTAGACGTGGCGTGAACAGTCTCCGGCTGAGCAGACGGGACGCGAACAGTCTCTGGCTGGGCAGATGGGACGCGAACAGTCTCTGGCTGGGCAGACGGGACGTGACCAGTCTCTGGCTGGGCATACGGGACGTGACCAGTCTCTGAACAGACAAGGATTGTGGGGAATGCAGTTCCAGAGTGAAGGTGACAGTATGGGGAAGAGACCTCTAGTGGACACCCGGGGAAACACAAACCAGACACTGTGACATAGTGTTACTTAAATATCCTCAGGAATAGGAAACAGGTGTGCAGGGAATCAGTCCAGGCACGGCATCATGGAAAATGTAGTTTAGAAGGGAATAGAGTAATATCAGAGCCCTACGGAGAGCCTGGCCACTCCCTATTAAGTCCTATTGTACCGAATTTTGGTTGCAGTTCCACCAGAGTTCCACTGGGGGCGATCGCCCATGAGTGCAAAATGAATGGGAGTCTATGGAGCTAGACGGCTAAATTTGTCTCTTTCACCCGATTGCCGTTGAGAAATCTCAGATTTGATTGTAGGTTTTGCAAGTTCAACATGGGTTATATGTCGAAAGTTGAATGAACGAGTACTTATGTCCTTTCGATTTCTTACAGGTTGATTTGTTGTTGCCCATAACACGCTAGCATTCTGCTAATGATGCTGATTGGTCAGTGAAGGACTGATTACGACCAGAGATACCGTTTGATGGCATTGTGGCATCCGAAGCGGGACTAGAATGTTAAGGCGGACTTAACTCTTCTAGCACGTCTATTTACCTGTGTCAGCTGCGTTATTGATGCCTAGAAAGAAAAGAAGTGCAGAGCGTGAAAGCACCAAAGTGACTGAAGGATTGCCGTAAAGCAGTATCTCTGGTCGTACGAGGTGTATGACGTCATTGACATTTTAAAATACTTTTTAAAGCAAATAAGTGACTCTAAAAAATCAAACAGCCAGCAAAGTGTAATTTATTTGCACACATTTCAAATACAACATTCAAATTACTAGACAAAAAATGGATTTTGAGGGATATAGCTCCATAGACCTCCATTCATTCTGCACTCGTCCTGTGACCACCTAGCCTAGAAATCTATACTCCCCCTAGCAGCAGCGAAATTTATTTTGCAGCCAGTGTAGTCTAGCCACTCTCCATTGACTTTTGAGCTGGAAAAACCAAACTCTAGTCAGGCCAATCACATCGTGTATAGAGTCGGCGGGCGGGCTTAACATAATGACGACAGAGTTGCGACGGTTCACTGCTACTTGGAAAATAAAGAATGGCAGCTGCTGCTGGCGAACAGCTGTCTTTCGATTCGGCTTTGGCCGCGACTCTGGATGATTTGAAGTTAAGCTTTTCTTTGAAACAAGAACAAAGAACGGCACTAGAGTCATTTAAAAAAAAAGGAAGATATAAAAGACATCACCTTCTTCGTTGTTCTGGTTGGTTGTAGCGCTATCCTATTGCGTGCAGAGGGAATTTGAAAGACAACCGTTTATCCCGCCCCTCGTATTGAGACCTGTCAATGGTGAGTTCCCAGACCTAACGTCCTGATGTAGGTCTGGCATGCCAGGCTAGTGAGCGCCCTCATATGGAAACAGAGTGGAACTGCAATCAGTTCAGAAGCCGGAAGTTTACTGAGTGGAGGTTCTCCCCTTATTAGACATTCTCTGGCAATATTCAGGCCCTCTGGTGGTGATCGAAAGGAGTTTCAGGATTCATAACACTAATACAATGGAAAAATTATATTCCAATAAACAAATGTACAGCACATTGTGCAAAACACTGTGTGTTTGCATATACAGGATTTTAACAGACCAGGGTTGTTGTATCTAAGTATTAAAAACATATCTGTTAATTGAAATAAACCTGACATAAAATAAATTGTAAATATTAGTTGAAAAACTGAAGCTAAACGGAAATTAGAAGTGTTGCTTTGGCAGTAAACTGTAAAAAGTTTAAATTCGAATACTAAAATTATGAAGTCGACTTTAAAAATAAAACTGAAGCTAAAACCTAAATAGGAATATTTAATAAGAAAACAAAAAAGTTAAATAAGATGACAAAAGCACATGATGAAATTACATAAACATTAAACAAAAAAAGCAAACTATTAGAGTCCCCCGTAGTCAATAATTTTATCAATAATTCTAAACTAAAATGTAGTTTATAATTGTGTTTTTTTCCTTGAAAAAAAATTCTTTATGCCTTAAAGTATATTGAATTTAAAGGGCACCTATTATGCCCCTTTTTACAAGATGTAATATTTTGGTGTCCCCAGAATGTTTTTGTGAAGTTTCAGCACAAAATACCCCACAGTTACTTTATTATGACCATTTGAAAATGTCACTTTTGGGGCCTGTTTTAAAAAGAGCTGTTTTGGTGTGTACCACCTTAAATGTAAATGAGCTGCATATCCCCGCCCTGCCTTTGGATGAGGGTGTAACTTGCATACCTATGGCAATAAACAGTCGGTTGAAGCACTGAGAGTGAGAGACCCGCTGTTTTGTATGGCATTCAGCCGTACATGTTTGAACCGGAATCAGACTCCGGCAGAAGAAACACAAATGAGAATGGACCAGGACGTCTCGGAATGGTTATTTGATACATTTATGTACTTATAGAGTTTCAATCGCGTCCCCTTTGCAATTATGGATGTGCAACACACACACAGACACACACACACAAACTGTGATAACGTTGGCGCAATTTTTTGAAACTACAAACACAAATACTGTGATAACGTTTGCTACGTACAAACGAAATTACATTTATGCAAGGGACCTGTTGCGTAATGTTTACATTACTTGTTGTACAGGTGCTTATGTGGCAAATATAAAAATATTTATAAACGTGTGGTTACACACTATACAAACAAGGTTTAAATTATATACACAGACATCCGATGATGACGACAACAACTTTAGACGCATTTGTTGTTGAATTGGCTGACATCGACTTAAATTACTATTTGCTCAAAAATCATAAAATACACTTACTCCTTCTGGAGGTGACGTTGGATCGCTAACAGTAGGCAACGATCCACACTTGAGGATTAACTTTGAAGCAAGACCTGCTTTGAATTGACCCTCGTTCACAAAACAGTCAGTCAGAAAATGATATGCGCAAACATAAACGTATTTTAGAAGTTTAAGTGGTGCCTTTCCTTCGTAAATAAAATACATCCACTGCGTTTTCAGTGGCTCTGATGTCGAAAGTAAGTGAAAACTACTATGTACATTATTACGTCCCACAACAGAATACTTATGTTTCTTAGGAGACATTACCGGCTGTCGTTGAAACTGTCGAGGATGGTGTACAGATCACCGAGGGCGGGGTCTATGCCAACACCACAGTGTCAATCAAACCACGTCGGTGGGGCTTGCTCAATTCTACGTCACATTGCGCCGAATCTTAGAACAGCTCGTTCTGAGACAGTGCTTATGATTTGTTGAGATTGTAAAAAAAACTACTGGGTGGAATTTTATCATTCTAGGGTGGTTTTGCTCACACACTGCCAACACACATTTATGTTCAAACACCATGTAAAAGTGAATTTTGCATAATAGGTGCCCTTTAACTCGACACCCTTGCCTCATTTAGTATGCGTGGTTCTATGAATATGCAAATGAGCCCCGCCTCCACTCACTCACTCGCTCAGAGATCCACTCGTTGACGATCACACGTTGATCTGATTGGTTACAGGGTAGTTTGTGACGTCAGAAACACCAGCGATTTCAAACTGTGTTTTTGAGACTGTCTTTGGTTCACTGCAGTTTTAAGGAGAAAATACTCACCAATGCTGTCGACTTATGAATTTACTCATGATTTGACTTAAAGCATATTAAAAACACCACATAGACATATAAACAACATTTAAAACACGCAGAGACATTTTCAAGATATCTTCTATTTGTGTTTCACAGAAGAAAGAAACTCAGACAGATTTGAATAATAATTCATTTTGAATGTCATTTTTAGGTTGACTGTCCCATTTAAATGTGTCCAGTGTTGCCCCCTGGTGTGGAATCACCAGAATTGCACTTAAAATGTAATCTTAAATGTCCAGTAAGACTGAAGATGGTTTCTTTGTGTGTGTTCACAGAGCGCTGCCTTAAAAGAAAGCCTGACTGACCCCAACAAGACCCTCGGCCAGCGACCTCCTCCACAAGGTTGTTTACAGTACATTCTCGACTGTAATGGAGTTGCTGTCGGACCAAAACAAGTCCAGGCAAAATGATTTCCATGCTGCCACAATCCCAGATAAACCACAGTAACACGAGAGCTCAGTTCCCTGGTGCTTGTTGAGGTTCAGATAGTGACAGATGCCGTAGTTTAAGCTTGTGCTCTTCAGAACCTGTCGTTCCTCTGTCCTGTTCACTGCTCTGTCGTTGTTCGCTTCTGATGGCTGTGTGTGTGTGTGTGTGTCACTGTTAGTCGTGTGGTTTCAGGGGTCAAGAACTATTCTAACTGTGCCTAAAGTCCAGTGCTTTGTGTCCGTGTGCTCAATCTGTACTGTGAAAGATTTATTTCAGTAAGGGTGATTCCTTATCGTATAGCATACAGGTGTGTGTGTGTGTGTGTGTTATACATGTGATGTTTTTTATTCAAACGTAGTGTTTGTGGTTTTGCATGAGTTATGTCCTCATGTTCACATCTTAAATGTGTGTTTTTAACAAAGTAAGTTTTGCGGTTTCAGTATTTCCAGCATGATTTCTAAAGAGGTGTTTTTTTTAAACATGTGCTTTCTCAAGGTTACCAAGAGAATGTTCGTTCAGCCTGATGAACTGTTAACAGATAATAACCACAAGGAAACAAAGACATTTGAAGGATTTCCATAAATCTATATAGCCATTACATTCCAAACTGAGGCCAGACAATTTTAGGAATCATCAGGAATGTTTCAGAATAGAATAATAATGAGTTTGTCCTCCCGTGAACTCTTGACTGTCAGATTATGAAAATATAAAATAAAAAAATTAGTCCAAGAACTCAGGACTTTTGTCGCACTTCAACCACAAATACAAAAAAAAAATGTAAATTTTTTTTTAAATAATTGAATGGATTCGAGAAGTTTTGTGGTTAAAATTTAAAACAGTAACAAATCCTTCCCTCACGGGTCAATTTGATCCCCTTAGGAATGAATGGAATGCGAGGAATGCTTCAGTACACAGAAAAAACTAAAAATGCTCAAAATTCAAACTAAAAATGCTAAAACTGTACCAAAAAATGATTGTATAATGTCTGCATGTGTATCTGAATGCACACTGCAGAGAAACTGACTTTAGGACCCAGAGGAACAGCTCATTTGCTCCATTGTGCTTAAATTGCTATTTATTTATTATTTATTGATTAAATCTAGTAATTTAAAAGTAAATAAAATTGCATTAAAAAATAGAACAAATATTATCAAAATAAAATAAAATAAGCTTTCTGGACAAAAAAAACATCTTGACCCACGAGGGAAAGATGTGTTACAAAGTGTGAGGGAAGGATGAGGGTTAACAGATCATCACCACGAGGAAACAAAGACATTTGAAGGATTTCCTTAAATCTGAATAGCCATTACATTCCAAACTGAGGCCAGTAAATTTTAGGAATCATCAGGAATGTTTCAGAATAGAATGAGAATGAGTTTGTCCTCCCGTGAACTCTTGACTGTCAGATTATGTTATATATCCTTATGAGCAATATATACTGTAGAGGAATAGTCAATCACAAGAAACCTGACGTGTTAATATTTCACCCCAAAATCACAAGATTATATAAGAACTTATATTTCGCATAATGAAAATAAGGCTTACTTTAAAACCATTAAGGTTTTTTTTTTTGCATTGCAGTTCTGTGCATTATTTTCATTTTAATTGTAATTAGAAAAAAATGCTTTACAGCATATTTGTTATTCCTGATTATTTTAAAGATTGTAAAACACTTTAGGTTGTAATGCACTAAAGAAATTATTTCATTACAGTAATGAGAATCTAATGACAATGAGAATAATAGGAAATACCAAAAAAACTCAAAAGTTAATTGTCTAGATGCATGACAGTAATGAGAATTTGTCATGAAAATAATATCACAATGCAAAATAATTAACGTGGCTTAATTTTCATTTTGCAAAATAAATTTTCTTTTCTTTCGATGTTGTCGTGAAATGTGACCTGGCCATGTTTTTATGACATTCACCTGAATAAGAAAGCAAATTTGCTTTCTTTGCAGATCTCTTACAATAATCTATGTTGTGACTGTTTAAAATCTGAGATGCGTCATGAATGCAATGCAGTTTTATAGGATTGCTTTGAGGTATTTTCGAGGAACCACTTTTAAGCCATTCAGTGTTTTTTATGCAAAGACGTTCAATTAAATAAGCCAATATGGTACTACAGATTTGGCCTTGACATTTAATAATGCAATATTTGACCAACAATGAGCTTTTCCAGTTTTAAAACATAATGCTTGGTGTTCTAGGAGAAGATTGAATATGTATAACAGGGACGTCTGAGGTGTTTTCAGTGTAGTGCCTGTTCTGTATATTGATGTTTTTAACTGTTTTATCAACATGCAAGATGGTATCTATAACACATAAGAGGTATCTGTGTTCAGAGTTGAAAATATGTCCTTATATTGCATGGAAATGGTTAAGATAATTTGCATGCATTACCAAAGAAATATTTTTGTGTGTGAAAAGTATAACAAATGAAATCAATGAATGTACTCATCAAGCGTACTGAAAAAAATGTCAGTTGTGAACAATCAGATCTCTATCTCTATATGCTGATGTGGCGTCCCATAGTGTGTGACTTAATATCCACTAACTTGGGTTGATTAGGCTTTGCTGATGTCACTGCCTCTTTAAATCCAGTACTTGGGTTATAACTGTGATTTGTGTCTGATATAGATCTAGTCTTTCCCCCTCATGTCCAAAGTAATAAAGCTCCCATTTTCCAGACTTACTGTTCTGTGTTACTGAACCTCATTTCATACTGAAATACCCTTTATGAAAGACAAAACTTTCAAAAGGGTCAAAGTCCAGTGTATTTTCATTCATAGTGAAATATCGGGAAGCATTTCTTTAAACAAACAAGAGACACCTGACTCACAACTAGATCATTATCATTATCTCTCATACACGAGAACAATAATCTCCCACATTCCCCCTGTTCCTGCATTTATCCCAGTTGTCCTTTATGTTTGGTACGTATCATGATTTTGAATAAAACACACAAAGTATATCTGGAACAATACAAGGAAAAAAACATCCCAATCAAGGCCAGGGGTGAAAACTAAAAGAAAAGTTGTCTTTGTTTAAAAGACGGTGCATGCCACCTCTGGGTCTTGGTTCTTTTGTATGCATGATCTGTTGTTGTGAACCTGCAGTTATTACTCTTCACATCCTCACCTATAATACTGCTGCAAACTAACCGTCCAGGAGTGTGTTTCCCGAAAGCATCGTTAGCCAACTATAGTTGCAAGTTCCGTCGTTATCAGCAGTTCAACGAGTCTGTGTTTCCCGAGACCATCGTTCGAACAAATTTTCGCAAACAGCATCGCAAAGTTGTGTGTTTGAGCAACAGATCTCTTGTAGTTAGAAGCAGAGTTTCTAGTTTTCATGACATGTGGACTCAATAAATCCTGATCTTGAGCAAAATAAGCAAGCTGACTTTCAGTGCAATCTATATCTTTTATTTAGAATACATACAAATGTCATTTACGTCTTTTAGTTTGTCAAGAGATTTAAAGTGTAGTTTTTGAAGAGTGAGCATGTGTGAACGAGCTCTAGTGTGTAAGAATGAGTCTATGATTGAATCTGGAAATAAAGCAAAATAACTGAGAAAAATGAGAAATATTCCTCAGATGCCATGCTCGTGATTTATAGTAAAACATCTAGCATTATTCAATCTAAAATAGATTAATTAAAAGTATTATTACTCTAACACCTGTGTGACATCATCAACCAACGTGGTTGAACGACCAATTTGCAACAATATGGTTTCGGGAAACAGTTGTGACTAGCTAGTTGATTTCTTCGCAGCGAGTTACGGCGTTATACGGGAAACACACCCCTGTCTGTTTCATTCTGCTTGTTTGGACTAAAAGCAATTTCCTTTTGCTTTGTGGACATGACTATCCTTATTCCTTACCTTGGGAAATATCCTTTGTATGGTTACTTTGGCCAGTCGTGGGGGTGCCTTAATTCTTTATCATAAATCATGCAATGTTTCTGGTGCTGGATTTAAAACCATCTTTCAAGCTTCAGTGTTTACAAAAATGTATAATATGATGACTCTGTTTTGTACTGAACCTAGGGGGGGCAGTGAAACCCCAAGAACCACAGCCTAAGAGTCAAGAGCCTACACCTGAGCCAGTCCCTGTCCAGGAACCAGTGCCCAAACCAGGCCCTACCCCAACTCTACCACCCACCACCCAGCAACCCAAACCCCAGGCTCAAGCAGCACCAGAACCCACTCCAGGGAAGCCGACTGAACTGCCCCCAAAACCACTACCCCCCAAACCCCTTCCCCCAAAACCAGTGCCCCCAGTTCGGAGGAACTCCAAGCCTCAGATCCAGCCGAAGCCCCAAACCCCCCCTCCCACCAAGGCCATCCCAAAACCAGCAGATCCGAGTCCTGATCAGACCCAGCCAGATCTAGAGAAATCCCCAGCCAAAGTTCCCATTAAACCCCCTTCACCAGCTAAACCCCAGCTCCAGCCTAAACCAGTGCTCAGAGAGCAAGTCAGACCTCCATCTGAAGCACCATCAGCCCCAGTTAGAGCGACTCCTTCCCAGTCTCCTGTTCCTGTTCCTGTTCCTGGTCCTGTTCCCACTCCGGCCCCAGAACAGCCCACTCAATCCCAGCCTTCTGTGGAGGATCAGCCTGAACCCCAGCAGAAGTCAACCCATCCTCTCTTGAAGTAAGAATCTTTTCACTATTGCTTCAGTGCTTGGAGTTCATTTGCGGCAAAGTGTGTCCATTTGGTAGCTCTTTATTTCGATAGTCTACTTAAGACAATTTTACTAACTACAATTAACTTTTGCAACTACCAGTCATTGAAGTATTAATAGACTGTCTGCCTAATATCCGTATAGGTAATTGCAACTCGAATCTCGAAACTTTTTATCGCACAATCTTTTTTTCCTCACAATTGCGAGTTTACATATTGCATTTCTGACTTTCTATCTCAGAATTGCGTGATATAAAGTCACAATTGCGAGTTATAAAGTCACAGTTGCGTGATATAAAGTCACAATTGCGAGATATAAACTCGCAATTCTGAGGAAAAAAGTCAGTATTTTCTTCCTTAGAATTGGACTTTATAAATCATAATTGCAAGTTTATATCTCACAATTCTGAGAAATAAAGTAAGAATTGCGAGATGTAAACTCGCAATTGTGAGATAAAAAGTCGCAATTATCTTTTAAAATGTTTTTTCTTGTATTCTGTATTCTGAAACAAGCTTCCATAATAATAACTATAAGTAACTTTGCAAGTACATTATACTCACCCTAAAACAACGCTCTACTAATACTCTAATGAGAGTTAGTTGGCATGTAGTATGGTGTAGCCAGACCTTCCGACTCCATAGCAGCTTTCATTGGCCAAGGACCACCCTGAGGCCTGACTGACATGCAAAGCAACCAATCACAGCTTTAAAAATAGCAAAAATAACTGTATCTATGTTATAAATTTCTTTTAGTTGTATACTTACATTATCCCCACAGTTTCCACCAACTTTCAAATCCAGAGAAATTTATAGTTTAATTCGAAGACACAGGCTATTTCTTTATTTCCGTTTCGTCGCCCGTCTATGGCATCATATAACCTTTGACTCCTCCAAGTTAGTTTCTCTAACTTCCTGCGGAACCCGGCTAAACTGCCAAACACAAAGGTTATTGGGAACTGCACGATATTGGGAAAAAATGGCATTGCGATATTTTATTTTTCTGCGATGTTCCGATATTTCACCAGATGTTGATTAATAGGCAGAGGCAGAGAGAGCAAGACAGCGCTCGTGTTGTTTGAAGACGGTGAGAGTGCACGCGCGGCCGGGGCTCGCTCGCTCTCCCTCTCTCTCTCTGCTCGCTCTTATATGCGCCCTGTCCAGCGCAGCAGTCATTCTATTCTACACCATTCACCCATCAAATAAGGCTTTTGTTTGGTGGGACAAAAATTCGATTTGACAAATTCAAAAACTCCTGCATAACTGACTGTGTTTATGAGGATATTCACAGAGATGGGCATTCTGACTTCATTTTGAGTCAAGCTCAGAGAGAAAGAGCACTGAACTTTGTGTCTGCCCGGCTCTGTGTGTGTACACTTCTTGCGCTTGATGTTTAAACTAACAGGGCTTAAAAAGACATGTAAATGATATGTGAATGATAAACTTTTACTCTATGATGGTTAAACTTCGCAATTAATCCGTGAATCACAAGAGTTACAGGACAGGAAGCAGCTGACCCGTACTGATCATGAATCACAGATCAACTACGATACCTATTGCACGTCATTGACAACAACAACTCCCATGAGCCCACGCTCTTTCCCGACTTCATCAAAGTACATCTTTTGTTATTTGGCCAAAAATGACATACTGTTCGTTTAATCCCCATCATGTTTATTAAAGCTGCAGTACGAAACTTTTTTGGGTTAAAAATTATCCAAAATAAATTTTGGAGCAAGTACATATCCAGCCAGTGTTCAAAACTATCTGCTTGCTGTAGCTCGATTCAAAACGGTAAGCTTGTAATAATGTTTTTAATTCCAGTGGTACTGGTGGATTTCCACAGGAAATTCGAGCATGTCTTTGCGTCATTATGTCACATCTGTACACATAAAGAAGGAGTCTCGGCTAGTAGGCTATATTGCGTGTGAGGATGTTGGAGGTGGAGATTTATAGCCTTTTCTCACAGCACTTGATATAATATAACTTTTCAATTTGATCGCGGTTCCAGAAAGGTTCAAACGACAATCACGGAGTGGCTACAGTAAAAAAGAGACTGCAATGGGCGCCCATGCAGAAACTAGGATATCGAAAGGGCTTTTGAAAGGTGGTGTGAACTCCGTGTTTTGAAGGGGTTAAAAACGAACGCAGAGACGGCTATTTTTTTCTGCTGGACAGGTCAGACATTTCAATGGTTCAATTATGTAACAGCGCACTTTGTTCGCTTAATTCATACAGTTACTGGAGCAAGATTTACTGGAATGCTTTTTCCCCCTTAGTTGGTCAGAACAAAAGTGTATGTCACTTACTTGTTCAGATGACATTTTTCAGTGAAAGTTCTTATGTTGGTCATACTTTCAAAAAGTAGAATCTGTTATTCCGAATGCCAGTATCCACACCAGCGCGGTGACTGACAGCACATTGTCCTCAAAACATTGTGTTCATCCGCGCTGTGCCTTGCCGAGGCACAACCCACGTAAAGTTGATAATTCCGCGAACAATTGCAATTGCAGATTTCTAACAGAGATGGCGACAAAGAGGAAAAGCTACGGACTGCAGCTTTAAAGCAGCACTATGTAACTTTTTCAACCTTTATAATATTTTTCCAAAACCCTTGAGATGGTACATTGACTTACAATAAGTTGAATGACAGGTCTGCCATAGCCTGACGGTGTCTGTATTGCTTTTACTGGCACTATGTAACTTCGGGGTTCGGGTAGGAACCCGAGCAATAAAAGAACTACAAAATTCGACTGCTTTACGGCATACCTCACTTCCTCAAATTCTGACGTGAGAGCCCAACGAGCGTTCTTTTTTTTTTACCTCTGTATGTTGTCATGGCCGAAGCAGCAAGTAATACCAAGAAGCCAAAGGTTTTGTCAGAGGACAGTAGAAAGAGAAAAAGGGAGAGTGACAAAATAAAAGGCTGGACGAAGATCAATATTGGTCCAGCGTTGTCTCGCTGGCGTGAGCTAAAGGAGGAGGAGGGGTGCGTGCCCGACCGATGCTGGCCGTCAAAAAATAAATAAATCAGTAGCCTATGTCTAAACGGTGTGTACAAGTTTGGTAGGGGCTACATTCTAGCAAGTAAATAATACATGATTAGACGGACAAAATAATCGTTCAGGATAACTATCCTAATGTCTGCAGGCTGATAGTCATGTTTGTTTATTTATTTTTCAAATTTGCAGATTCACCTATGGTAGCTTGATATTATAATATTGACGATATGGCTATTACCTACCACACAAATATTGAATTGAATTAGCATATTCATTATGTAAAACAGTAGCCAATAGGCTACTATAAAGACACTGGCTTGTAAACGTGAGCTATGCGATCTTTTGGCGTTTGAAAAAAAATAAAGCCTATGAAACTATATTCATATGACATGCTGAAATATATGCCAATGTACCTGGGATGATGACATTTCAAACGCAACGCTGGCAGTCTGCCCAAGACGTGAGAACTCCCTCTGCAGAGTTCGAGGGGATCGGCTTGTCAACAAATGCACGCGTGTATCCCCTGGTGTAACCATGACAGATTTTACGACAGTAGTAGAAGACAATAATGTTTCCCAACTGTAGGGGGACCCAGAGAGCAAAATTTCAAAAGTTACATAATACTGCTTTACCATTGCTGTCCATACAATTACAGACTGGCATGAAAAACTCTTGGAGGTATTTTAAAAAGTCTATGGCGCAAACTTTAGATACTTTTGAAAATCCAGCTTCAAGTTGATTCTGAAAAGCGTTCATTGGCAGTTGTAAACATGATGGCTTTCTTTTTCCATGAGGGGGTTTGGCATCTCGCCGGGTTTGTTTTCAGGGTAAACATTAAAAAACTCTATACACGTGTACAGGAAATCCTGTATAATTCAAACAATCAGATGATGAGCTCAAAACTCCTGAAGTGTTTTCCATTTTGTGTGCCTTATGCATCAGACATTCAGCTAGCAGTCCATGGGCGGGATGTCTGAGGCTGAGACTAGTTGACATGTAGTTGCAAAGTTACTTATAGTAGCATCAGTAGAATGTCTAAAGTGGACTATCGAAATAAACTCCAACTTTCCATTTCAGCAAGAAAACATTCTGCAATTCCTTACACTAAGGGGAGGCAATCATTCTCCTGGAGATGTCGGCTAAGTCACATCTCCTTTTTGAATGCTATTCAAAAAGTACGACCTAAGCTGGCGATGGTAAAATATTGACTTTAGCCCTATTTGGACGGTAATTGTTTCTCATATGGACAACTGTAAAAAAAATTATTAGCATGGCACCTCAGTGATAAAACTCGTGCATTCGGATGAAAATTTATTAACGGTGGAGGAAAGAGTTTTATAATCCCACGTACCAGGAAACTCGCTGCTCACGTGGTCATTCGCATGATCGTCTGCTGTAAACATAATGTTATATGCTTGGAATAATATGAATAAATTCGTATTTAATTTAATAATAGGAAAATAATGTTCCATTTATTATTTAATTCTCATTTTGAAAAATAGGAAGCTAGACGTCCGTTTGCTATATTCAAAATGGTTCTTATATTCTTTAATTGCCTACATATTTAAAAATTGTATCATGCATCGCTGTCACAATAACGGCCCATTTAAAATGTTTACATGCTTTTTTCTCTTTCTCCTTTTAGTTCGGTGAGGTGGAGCGCTGATGAAATATTGTTCTTGTCAATACTTTCCAGCATTTCAGTAATAAAAGTGTACATTTTAAAACTGCATGCAAATTACAGTACAGTTATTGTACGTACGGTGATCAGCAGTGGTCAAAAAGGATTTAAACAGTGAATTTTGAAGTGATCTCTTCTTGTAAACGCAGAGATGTGGATTCAGACTTTGTGTTTGTCAAAAAACAGTACGTGATTCGGCCGGGGATTTTTACGTGGGTGGTGGGAGAAAAACACTGACGTTCTGGATTCAGACGGCAATAAAATCACAGACTAACCCTGTAAATGTTGAAAATACCTTAAGACCCCATGAGAAACAATTACAATCCAAATAGGGCTTTAAGCCAATATGCCAAAGTTGAAGAAACAATGCAAATCAATTCTCTTGCATATACATTATATTTTCGAACTCAGCTCCTGGAGGGCCACAATCCTACAGAGTTTAGTTCCAACCCTACACTGACAAACATACCTGTAGTTTTCATGTAGTCCTGAAGGACTTGATTAGCCAGATCAGGTGTGTTTAATAAGAGTTGAAGCTAATCTCTGCAGGACTGTGGCCCTTCAGGAACTGAGTTTGGCACCCCTGTACTAATCCTAACATGATCTAGGGGCCTGTCCTACATCCGGTGCAATGCAGCGCCAGGTGCGACACAAGTGTGTTTTGCTAGTATCAAGCTGACGCAGTTTTCATTTTCACGTTGTTTAAATAGCAAATGCATTTGCGCCCACCAGCTGTGTGTTCAGGAGCATTATTGGATCGGTGCTATTTTGAGGAACTTAAATAGACTGAGCCATTGACCAACAAAACCTAGTCTAAGTCAATGGCGCAGTATTTTTTTTGTTATGTAAAGGGCACATTAGTAATTTGAGCCTATAGGCGGGTCCACAAACGCATGTACACTTTGTCCCGTAGATCTTCTGCTTACGCTTTAACCTCACACACACACAGCTTTAATCTCGCGCAGAAGTGGATATGTTTCCTTGCTCGTTCAGGTTTTCCACTTGCAAATTCCTTCATCTAAATCCGCGCAACTGGCTTTTAAAGGGAATGGGAGATGAGACTCTGATTGCACGTTACGCCTAAAACACCCATTACTCATTAAGAGAATAGAGACAAAACGCACCCATGACTCATTAAGAGAATAGAGACGACCCTTTTAGACAATGCGCCGGGAGCACTGACCATTTTTCCAGTCGTTAAACTAGCAAAAGTGGATTCGGACTTGTTAAGGGCACTTGCGCTGTAAACCATGCGCTTAGATCGTTAAAATAGGGCCCATAATATGCGAGTTGGAATACAGCTCTAAGTTCCTGCAGGATTCAGCTGTTCCACCGCTCCTTCTTTGCATTGAACCCGAATCCTGCGATTGGTCCAGTTCAGAGTTGCAATCTCTGCAGGAAGGTAAATCTCCATGAGCGGGATTGAGCTACTCTACCTTCAACACCTTACTCTCGTGTTGACTGAAATTAGGGTTACGTCTACATTAATCTGGATACATTTGAAAACGGCGTTTTTGTCATCCACACTAGCGTTTTCAGGTGTTTTCCAAAAGTTTGTCATCCACACTGAAACACCTGAAAATGCTAAATTCAAAATTAATAATAAAGTTATCGTGCATTTTATTTAGAGCAAAATATCTCAGCATTCACTGATCGTCCAGGTCGCTCTCACTCACTATTATATGTTTGGTCTAATGCAAATGTGAGCATATTCTGTCATGTTTGCAGGACTGATATGAAGAGCGTGTGAAGTAACATATTTTAGCAACAGTGTGAGAGTGAATATCAGATAAAAGGCACAATACCGCTATAAACATGAATATCTATTGGTACAATATGAATCACATGACTAAACTTAAGTCATTGTTTTCAAATACCTCCGTTTTCACTGTCCACACTACAACACGAAAACACTGTTTTCAAATGTATCCACTTTGGACAGCGTTTTCAAAAAGCTGTCTCAGTGTGGACGGAAAACAAACCGGAGAGATAAGCCGAAAAGTTGCGTTTTCAAACGAAACTGTATTAGTGTGGACGAGGCCCAAATGAAGGCGTTATCCTAAAATTAGATGATCTAATTTTGCTTCTCCTTTGTCCGCTGTTTTGCAGCAAATCCCAGTCTTTGACCAATGCCTTCAACGCCTTTGGCGACACCTTCCGTTCCAGCAACGAGGACGAAACTAAGGCGGAGACCATCCGAAACTTGCGAAAGTCTTTTGCCAGCCTGTTCTCTGACTAACAACACAATGGTTGACGCAATGGTGGCCAGGGACTCGATGACAGAAATTCATCCTGGCCTGAGGTTAACTCCATGTAGCTGTGTACATTTAACCCCTCCTCCCAACTCTGCTGTAATTATCCGAGTGTTACAAACGAAGGTTAGCGTGATGTTCAGTGTTGGCGTCTACATTTTGGAGTCGAAACACTGGGATTTATATGAGGAGGGATCAGTTACAGGAGGCCGGAGAATGCTGAAGTCGTCTATAACCCTCGATGTTGTAGCTGTATCGTGAAAGTGTGTTTTCTTTACCCAGAGACAAATATTTGTGACTAGTTTCCCTTGTTTATCCCCTGTAGTGTGTGTGTGTGTGTGTGTAACAAGTAGGTGTGTTGTAAGCATTAGCCAGTAAGACATTAGTTCAACAAGTAACACTTTACAATAAGGTTCATTAGTTAACATTAGTATTAACTAACATGAACTAACCATGAGCAATACATTTGTTACAGTATTTATTAATCTTTGTTAATGTTAGTTAATAAAAATAAAGCTGTTCATTGTTTGCTTATGTTTGTTCACAGTGCATTAACTAATGTTAACAAGATTTTAATAAAGTATTAGTAAATGGTGAAATTAACATAACAAAGATTAATGAATGCTGTATATAAGTGCAGTTCATTCTTAGTTCATGCTAACTAATGTAGTTAACTAATGAACATTATTGTAAAGTGTTACCGTTCAACAATACCTCGGGATCTTTATAAAGCACTTTCCTATTCAAGTTTCCTACAATAATCAATGCTTGGACTGGTCGGTTTCAACGCAGTGGTGGGATTTCAGTGGAATATTTTAGCGGCATCCAACACTTATCAACCTGTCAAGATATTCATGTGTGCCATGTTTATAGTATCTCTGCATATTGTATCGTACTGTACGTTTAACATCTCAGGAGTTTAAGTTGAATATATGTTTATTCCGGCGTCACACTCTTCATGTTGTGTTTTCTTTGTGCGCAGTGATAATGCTTTGCATGACCCGGTGATGATTGTTTTCTCTGTAAAGTGTCAATAAACATGTGGCGCATCATTCCACTGACATACCGTTTGCATTCTGTCCATTATATGTGCATTCAGCTCAAGCATCGAGTGGCCACTCGTATACTGTTATGCATGTGTTTGTAAACTTTTGGCAGTTTATGTTTGTTTCTTCATATTTTTAGGACCCAACCACACTGTAAAAAGTGATCAGTTGACTTAACTTAAAACAAATTGTAAACCTGTTGCCTTAAAATTGTTAAGTAAATAAACTTCATGCTTAATCGAAAACATTAAGTAATGTTGAATTGTCAAGTTCACATAACTTTAATTAAATTTAAATTTAATGCACTGTGAACTAACATTAACAAACAATGACCAACTGTGTTTTTATTAACTAACATTAATCAAGATTAATAAATACTGTAACAAATGTATTACTCAATGTTATAGTTCATGTTAGTTAATACATTAATGTTAACTAATGAACCTTATTGTAAAGTGTTGCCACTTAATAATTTTAAGGCAAGGGGTTTACAAAAAAAAAGTTAAGTAAGTGAAATGAAAACAGTTGTAAGTGCAAATACCAATTCCCTGGCCATTTATTTTTCAAAAAAGAAAGAAATTCATGTTTTTATTTTCTTTCTGAGAGAAGGTAAGTCTATTTATGAATCTTAGTCTTAATCTTAATTTAATTGAATAATTTTGGTGAATGCAATGCATATTTTTTTTCAATTAGTGCAATTCAACAAGCTTATGAATCTTAGAGAATATGAGTTTCCAGAAGGTGGCAGTAGGGGACTAATATTTTTGCTAATTGTTCATAATATTCAGCTTATGTTATCATATTCCATCCAGCAAACTAATCTAATAATTTCAAGTAATTCCCACTAATTTGACACAAGACTGGAGAGCTACACAGTTCCGATAATGATGTAAATCAAGAGAGAAAAACACATGTATGCAAAACTATATCTCGATGATATTTTCAAACGGAATGTCTATAAGGTTGGTATCAGTATGTAATTATAATCTTGCTGATTAAACTAATTTATGTGGTTTAGTCCAGTCATATGACTGATGATGCTAGATAGACTCAAACCTGTCAGATCTTCAGTTTCCACATTTTATTAGCCTACTCATTATTTAAACTTGTGATCAAGTGAAACAATTATGCAATATACTGTGACATCAATTGACTGCTGTGTCATGGCGATTAGACGAGGCAGAAAGTGAGTAAGAGGGAAAGAAAGCGACACTGACCACTCTCATGAATGAAGAGAGTTGCAAAATATGATTTGAGTTAACTGTTTGCAAGCTTACACAATCATATCAAATGAAAATTTCTTTAGAGACATTCATAAGGTGTTGTTATTATGTTACATCAATAAAATTGGAAACGAAATTTGTCTAAATGCCAAAATTACCAGTTTTAGTGCTTGGGAGAATTTTTCGTGGTTACACTGGGTGCGAGCTGACAACATGTGGAGTTTTCGGCAGAGTACTCCAGTTATGGAAAATAATAATTCTGAGTTGATTTCTTCGGCTCTTCCGCATTTATCCACGCGCTCCAAAGGTGTTCCAGATGGGAGGAGAAACAGAGGCGGTGTCGCAAAACACACGGAGCTCCCTAACTAGACGGCTCAGCCTTCACATATTTAATGCAAAACAATGTTTTTGCATAGCCTATTTAATAATATTTATCTTATAAAAAAAGTAATTTTGGGCATTAATTTTGAGGCATTTTGAGAATATTTAATCTAAATCGTTTAGAACATTCAGTGTCTTTAAATTACAGAATGCTTATATCACTAAAAGTGTGCAGCGTATAGTTTAATGCACGAAATCGTTATAGACGCACGCGTGCAACATTATTGGACACATATTATAGACGCGCGCGCGCGCGTGTGTGTGTGTGTGTGTGTGAGAGAGAGAGAGAGAGAGAGAGAGAGAGAGGGGGGGGGGGGGGGGGGGGACGCGTGCACGGATATATTCCCTCAAAATGCTGTCTAATTAGGCAGTTTGCTGTGTTTTGAGACAGCGCCATTAGGTCTATCTTTGCGGCTTTATTGTCTCCACAAACACACACTGACTGAGTGTCTGAGTCTGTAACACACCGACCCGAACCCGGACAGCAGGGAAACTCCTGCGACTCTCTCTCTCTCTCTCTCACACACACACACACACTCGACAGACAGCAGGAGGGGAGTCAGTGAACACCTACAGGTTAGTGCACTTCAGCCCAGCTCTGGTGAGCAGCAGGTGAATATACTGAATATACTGAAGATCTTTACCTTTACTCGTCAACTCACTACATATTAATGCTGCATAGACGCTTCAATATCAAAAAAACATCATTCACTTCGGGTAAGTGTCAACTGGGACATTATAATATCACTTTAATACGAATACATGGGATTTGAGATGAATTCTGAGGATCTGGGAATGAACTGAAAAGCGTGTGTGTTTAATAGAGGTTCGGTTTATAGGTTTTATTTAGTAACTTTAGGGTAAATGTGCTGTTCTGTTTATGAGTGAGTTTAAACACTTATATTTGCTGCGAATTCATCAGCATTTCCAGGTTTGATGTGTCTGGTAATAGTCAGATTATTTTAGTGGAAACCATTTGACTTTCATAGTGAATAATTTACAGTAAATATTGATTATCATAGAGGCCTCAAAACAGTGATGTCGTTGTGTGTTAGATTTATTTTTTTAAATAATAGTAGTAAAATCGGTTGATTGGTTAAAAATGATAAAACAATAGTGTTAATATTTTGTTTATGGTTTACTGTGCTGGTGTAACATGTTGTGAACTTGAGAACTGCCTTCATACATCCACTAAAAATCACAGAAACAACAACTGATTCAAATTTCATGTTAGTTCTGACAAAAACTATTATTAATATTGATGGGGGTTTTTTTTATTTATTTTTTAATCTTTCTCATGAATGTCCAAATACATGCTGGGGTCACTATATGCAATATATTCTTTATTTAAAACTTTATTATAATCAGACTTCTGCAGAGTTTGGATTTTAAACAATAAGCTGAGGTTTAGTGTTTTCTCTAAAGTGAGCCTTTACTGTACAAACTAAGATTAGTTTTGAGTGAGTAAAACTACTGTCATGTTTACAAAAGAAAAAATGTTTTCAGTGTATTTATTTGATTGGTTGAGATTGCACAATATGAATTTGATCTTGTTTGTTATCTGCCAAGATGAACACGTGTTATCGTTCCTCAACATACAGTAAATGAGTTTCTACATGTTGGACTACACAAACATTTCCATAAAAAAACCAGAAAATCAAATGTTTGCTTGTGTAAGCAGTGTTTAATTCAAGAACTAAAGTCAGATTCTTGTGACACACAATGTCTGGCCTGCAGTTATTTTAGGAAATCAAAGAACCGTATGACATTTATGATGCAAACACAAATTGCGAAATGAAGATGAAAGAGGGGTCAGTAAATGTCTAATTCTGCTTTAGTAGTGAATCTGAGGTCCGTTTGGTCATTCACATCCTCTGTGTGTTTAAATAGTGAGTAAAGTAACCGTAAGTGGGATGAGGACAGAAAAGAAAAAAGAAAAACAGAAACTGAAAATGGAAATTAATTGTGTGTCATTGTGATATGTGTGTGTTCATGTTTGTCTCATGTATGTTGATAGTGTCGTCATTACGTGTGTGTGTGTGTGTGTGTGTGTGTGTGTGTGTGTGTGTGTGTGTGTGTGTGTGTGTGTGTGTGTGTGTGTGCGCGTGCATATACAGTCCAAAAGTCTGAGACTACCAAAAATGCTTCTGTTTTATATTTTAATATAAATTTTTCATTACAAACTGTAATAGTATAAGAATTTTAATGAACAGTTGGACTGAAAAATGAATACGAATTTAAAATAGTAATTGGCGTAAATCTCTTTGATGATCATGTTCTTAAAAAAGCATCTTGTAATTCAGCGGAAGCAAAAAGTACTGTAACCGTCTGTTACATTTGATCTCCTATATAAAAGATGACTTCATTTAGCATTTGTTTGTTTGTTTGTTTTACACGTTTACATCCTAAAACATCCTTTGTTTAAATGAGGTTTCGAGTCCTATTTCCCTTGTGGTTTGAGACGTTATGGTGTTTAAAGCTCGTACAGTAGTGAGACACAGATGAGACTGTTATATAACACAATGTTGGACTTTACTCTGTTGTCATACATGTAAAGTGTGGAAATGGCAGCAGAAACACTGTTTACACTGATTTAATGCTAAAACTGCTCCTCACTTTGTGCTGCACTTTGCTCATTTAGTTTGGGTGCACTGAAAACTACTGCAGCACTAGTGTGTGTGTGTGTGTGTGTGTGTGTGTGTGTGTGTGTTTGACTCTGTGTGTGTGTGTGTGTGTGTGTGTGTGTGTGTGTGTGTGTGTGTGTGTGTGTGTGTGTGTGTGTGTGTGTGTGTGTGTGTGTGTGTGTGTGTGTGCATTGACAGGAGTGGCTGTTAGGTTTCAGCGTAAAGATGATGGATTGTGTCTCTTTTGAAACGGCTCAGATATGCTTTAGTGTGTTATCTTACACGTGTTCCTACACAGATTGCAGGATTATACAGAAGCATTTACTTCATTAGTGGCCATAAGCCGCACCTTTACAAACACACACACACACACACACACACACACACACACACACACGCCTCCTTCACTTTACAGTTCAATGGGCTGGAACTGTCGCTCCAAGAACCAGTTATGGCACCATTGCATACGTGAAGGCAGATGCTTCTGTGGGTTGCATGTATATATACACACGGGTGTGTGTGTGTGTGTGTGTGTGTGTGTGTGTGCATGTGTGTGTGTGTGTGTGTGTGTGTGTATGTGTGTGCTTTACCTTCAGTGTTGATTTGCATTGAGAAGTGTTGTTGTACTCCTGTTTACGTTGAAATTTAAATCTGGGGATTTTTTAAGTAAAAATTAGGCTTATATTTCTATATAATGCATATATAAAATTATGAATTGCTGGATGCCTTATAATGACTTGAATGGTCTTGTATGAACAATTGTAACCACAGTAAAAATACATTATTTAGTATCTATTAATTGAATACACCTTAATGCATTAAACACAAGCCATTCCAGATGTAATCTGCAAATATAATGCATTTGAACTTTAGTTACAATTATTTATGAAACAATATATTGCATTGAAACATGCATTAAATATACCTTTATAATGCATTATACATAATTGATAATTGAAGTTGAGGGTAATAGTGGTTAACCTAGGAATTTATTTATTTATTTATTTGTTTGTTTGTTTGTTTTCAATTTCTCATTTATGGTCATGAACATGCATGTTCTGACACTTTGGTGTGTTGTGGATTGTGTACAAAATCTCTGACGATTTGCCGCTGCACAGACCCAAAATAGTATTTTTTTATTTCAATTTCTCATCGACACTCTGAGGGATTAAAATGTACATTTCATGCATGTGGCAGACAGGCAAACACACAAAAATAAAAACATTTAAAATAAAATAAAAATCTAAATTTTAATAGGACTTTTTTGCAATACTGATTATAATTTTCATATTTTTAAAAAACAAATGGTTAAAAATAATTGTTAAATATAGTTTTAAAAATAATTTGGTCTCATGTTTATTTTTGTTGTAATGCGTAAGAAGTATTAATATTAAAATATTTGCAGTTTTTACCTGATTTTTTTATGATTTTATGATGTGATTTTTCGTGAATTGTATTAAATCCAATTAGGAAAATCATAAAAATCATAGCCAGATTTTGAGCATAACACAAGGTAAAGTGTTACCTGCTTTGTTTATCATGTAAGCCTCATTTGTTTAATCACAACTTTCAAATAAGCATATGGTTTGCCATCTAGTTTTGCAAATAATATTTGAATACTGATATTCACATGTATGGAAAATTACATTAGAATTCAGAACTTTGTCTTTGTCAGTAAAAGTTTTAATGGTTTTCCCACTGTGAAAAATCCAAACGTTGGATTAAAAATGCAATTTAAAAATGTAACCCAACGGCTGGGTTTGTCCACATTCGACCCAAAATTCAGCATTTTTTAGAGTGTTATCTTAAAGCAAATTAGATATTTCTCATCATAGATGGCGAGCAAAAACAACAGTCCTGTTTCAAACGCATCGATCAAATGAAATTGTAATGATTTGAAATGAATGCTTGCACCTTCGGACTGCAGTGGATTTTGGTTTTGTGGCTTTGTGAGCTCTTTACACTGAGATCCGCTCTGCTCATGTGTCATGAATGTGAGTACACAGTCTTATCTTCGGCTCGTTTACACGTGTATTAAATAATTTAAATGATTACAACTGTGATGCAATGTGACAATGTCCATAAACGAGTGTGCGATATGAAACGCAGAGCTCAGGGTGAAGTCCAGAAGATTTTCTAAGATGCGTTGCTATCAGGGACTATAATTCACTCTGTCAGGAAGACACTAAACATTGAGCTCTGAAGGCATTTGGAAACCAGCTTCCCAGTAGATGATGTGACCCAAACTGAACCTCTCCCCCCTCCGGTCCACCTCGAGGAACAGGGAAGACCCTTCCCTTCGTTTCACGGGATTCGCAGTCGTAGCGAACAAGAAGGCCTTGACATAGAACATGTTCCTTCCTGATCCGGTTAGGAAGCTCCGCAAAACCCTCAGGAGAGCCATCCAACATTAACTCATTCCTATTAAAAGTAATTGGGAGAAAGTTCGTGTCCTTAGATGTTGTGCAAGTCGAAATCCTCCAGAAGCTTCACAACCCAGCTCGGGTTTTGCTCAAGTCCCCTGTGAATGTTCGGCTTTGACATCAGAACGGATTGTTTGTCCTTTACTCTGATGGTTTTTAGGGGGTTTAGAAACCGTTTTGAGATGAATCTCCAGATGAATCATAGTTTCATAGTTCATGTTACACAATTAATGATGCTCTTCCTCAGTGTTTCTGTCTTATTTTCCAGCACAAATATCTAAATCATTGAATATATTAAGTCTTGTTTATGGAAAAACAAAATTATGAAAATGAAGCGAGTTTGTGCTTAAAACGAGAACAAATATCTTCCAATTGAGTCAGAAAAATCAACTTAATTCAAAGAGAAAAGATGATTTTTCTGACTCCACTGACAGATTGTAACCATAAACTTCATTTTGATACATTTTTCAGACTTAATGTCTTCAGTGATTTTGCTTCTTCTCCAGTAAATGTATCTTGATTTGAGAATGCTTAGATATTTGTGCTGGAAAACCAGCAAAAATACTACAGAAGAAAATGTTTGTTTTTTGTGCACATTTATGATCATAAAGGACTGTAAAACTCAATGCATTGCTGTAATCAGCACAAAACCGTATCCGTTATCTCGACACGTGTTCATGAAGACGCCGAGGACACGTGAACAGCCTGCCTTGAGTCTACTCAAGAACGAAGGCCTTCTGTCGGTGTCGCCGCTGTTCTGCGAACAGAAGAGGAACCAGAAGAGTTTTGAGTGAGAATGAAGCAACAGGAAATCATCAGGCTAGCCTTACAGCTCATAGCAGGACCACATGATGCTGCGCGTCTGCACTTCTGCTGAGCCTGGAAAGTGGCAAAACCGGACTACACTATCTTTACTTCCTCTGCAGTGTGATAGAACCACAGAAGTAGCCACTCTTGCCCATTGGCTCGAGTCAAAAGTTCAGCAAGCCGCCTTCGAGCATCTGTCGAGGGTGAGCCGTGGGTTTACTCGGGTCTGTGGATGTGCTATTTTTAACATGTCTTGGTTTATGTGCGGAGTTTGTGTTCCTTTTTAAAACTGTGAATTGAAACTTAGTCATATAGTGTGGACAGCTATCAATCAAAGTGTTGAGACTGACGAGATTTGGTGATTGAGTGATACTTCGAGGATCAGCATTTCTTTAAGCCGTCGTTCTGGAAAAATGCTGATTTATCGCTTTAAAGAGATTGTTTATGCAAAAATGAAATCATTTCTAAACTCTAAGAACATTCCTATTAGGTTTTGAAAGCATTATTTCTTTTTATTATTTCATCATTTTATTTTTTTAAATGTATTTTTTCTTGGGAACATTCCATTGTATCATTATTCAAACATTATGGCAATGTTACTTTTGAATGTTCTCTGAAAATTCTAAAACAAGATACTTTAAAAAAAAAGTTGCATTCCAAATAACTTTGAATGAACATTCTATTAACGTTACTGGAAGAACCAACGTTTGATCAGAAAACCTTGCCGGAACGTTCCCATGTTTCTCCAAACCTGTACAACTTACTTCTCCAAAATACAATAAAAAGATACTTTGAAGAATGTAATCAAACCATTTTGGTTACTATTGACTTCCATTATATGAACAAAACAAAAACAATCAAAAATCTTTATGTTCGTAATGTCAAGTAAATGATTACAAAACTTTCAGTTTTGGTGCTTTCAGGAATATTTCAGTTAAAGGTTTATCGGTCACCATTCCTCATAGTCAACGTTTAGAGATTGTATGATCACATGCATTATAGGTAACACTTTACAATAAGGTTTATTAGTTAACATTAGTTATTGTATTAACTAACATGAACTAACCATGAGCAATACATTTGTTTCTGTTTTTGTTAATAGTTAATAAGCTGTTCATTGTTGCATCATGTTAGTTTACAGTGCATTACATAATATTTAAAAGATTTTAATAAAGTATTAGTAAATGTTCAAATGAACATTAACAAAGATTAAGGAATGCTGTATAATTGCAGTTCATTATTAGTTCATGCTAACTATAATGTTAACTAATGAGCCTTATTGTAAAGTGTGACCGCATTATAAATACTGATGACTTGTAGTTACTGCTGTGGTTTCTTGCATTCACTGAGCAGAATTCCCCCGGTGAGCTCATTTTTGAACACGTCTGAAAAATAAATCAGGGTTCACTCGTGCCATGCTTGAGGGATTTATGCCAGCCTACCTAAAATGTGGTCAGAAATGTGTGTAACGCATCACGGTGGCACATGTGTGCCTTGCAAAAACAGTAGTAGTCGAGTGGGCGTCCAGACTGTCTGAGACTCATAGTGAGAGGTCAGAGGTCATGGTGTGTTTCTGGATCTTCTGAGCTTTGAGGTCGAGCTGGTTCTCTGCCCACCACACACTCCCACACACTCCTACACACTCCTTCTGAGGAAAGTTTTGAGCAGATTCACTCTAGAGCACCTATATATATATATGTACAGTCAAACCAAAAATCATTCAGACACCAGATATCATTTTTGATGTTTTTTTACTAGTGTGTGCAGGACACTATAGTTAATTTATGGAAGTAAACTGTGACATATTATACCCAAATATTCTTCATACAGTGACTACCGGTAAAACTTTGGGAGCAAACTTTATTCCGACACTTTGACCTGATCATGTTTTGCTGAAGTGTTTTTTCTTTAACTGCTAATGCTCTTTTTACACCACAGACTGAACTAAATGAAGCATTGCTTGGTAATTGGTTGAGCTAAACTGGTATTATCTAATTGTGTAGTCAAATTTTAACAGCTGACAGATATTCAACATAATTCATGTGTGAGACAGTCTAACAGAAGGATGGACAAAACCAGTGAAATATCAACTGATTTCTTCTCATATTTATTACCATTCTCTAAACTATAGTGAATAAACTGTGATAATGAGAGAAATGTTGAAGGTGTCTGAATACATTTTGGGTTGACTGTATAAATTAACTAAATTAAAAACTTTTTTTTACAACAAAAATTAACTATCACTGAACTCAGCTGGACTTTTCAGGAAACAAACTTTGTTGCATTATTTGGTCCCACTTTAAATTAAGTGGCTTTAAGTACTATGTACTTACATTGAAGTTACTACTTTGATACAGTGGACTTATTATGTACATACATGTTTTTACATTGTACTTATATTTTGAAAATACCTGCATGTAATTACAACTGTATTTAATTGATGTAATTACATTTGTAATTACACAGTTGACCCTTCCCTTACACCTTAACCCACCCTTATACCCGTACCACCACACCTGTCCCTAACCTCACCCGTATCACATCTCAATAGCAGCAAAAGTGTTTTACAATACAACCTGAACACAATAAGTACATTGTACTTATTTTTCTATGTAAGTACATAGTACTTAAAGCCACTTAATATGGGACCCATTATTTTCCTGTTATCTCTGTAAAGCTGCTTTAAAGGAGAACTCCGGTCAATTTTAACATTGAGCTAATTTTTTGGTAAATTTGGAGTGCTGTCAGTACAGAGAACAACGACAAAAATCGGTGTTGCCTACACCGTGTTATTTTCTTTTTAAAATTTGCACCCTGTTGACTTCAATGGGGCAAGTTTTAAACCTGCTTTTAGCCTCTTAACATCCTTGATTTGTCATTACAAGTGCACAGCCATGTGAGTGGTGTTATTAAGAGTGAACACGGTCAATCTGACTGCAGTAGATGTGAAAGATATTAATATATCTATATAGCAATATTGATTATTAAGATGTCTTTGAGAGCTGGTGGCCGATATAAAGAAGATATATATGATATTACACTATTCAATTGAAAGATAGTAACAACTCATGCATAACAGTTGCTGAAATAAAATTTATATTGGTAACACTTAATTTGTGTACTATGTACTTTTTATGTACTTATTGTAGTAATGACAATAAATTGTGCATAAGTACAATTAACCCTAAATCAAACCCTAATGTTGTTATTTAATATTAGTAAGTACTTAAATGTATAGTTATAATGTAACAAGGACACATTAAAATAAAGTGTAACATTTATAATTATTTTACATAATATTTACTAAATTAGAAAAAAATATTTGAACTTGATAAACAGATTTATAACTTAGATGGAACTTCTTGATTTTGTATTTTTGAGTTTTTCACAAATCATTTTGGTATTTGTTCTGTAAAAAATGGAAAGTCATGGTTTCATTCACACTCAAAACTGGCATGTTTTCACATTATTCCATGCATTTTGAAAATGCAGAATGACAATGAAAGCCATTGAAAATGAACACATAAAGAATAATTTGATTATAACTTGATAAATAAAATGATAAATAAAATAAAACTTCGGTTTCACTTTATTTTGATGGTCCCTTTAACACATTCAGCTGTCTATAAGTATTGCACCTACACGTTTACTAACGTGTTACTGTTAGAGTTTTAGTAGAGTATTAGTAGACCGGTTGGGTTAGGGTTAGAATAAGTTGACATGTAGTTGAAAAGTTGTTTATAGTCAGTAAAGTGTCTGTTGAGGAGCATCACAATAAAGAGTTAGCAGATATTAAGCAGACAGTCTACTAATTCTTTACTGATACTCTACTGATACTCTAATGAGAGTTAATTGACAAATAGTTGCAAAGTTACTTATAGTCAACAGAATGTTCAAAACAGACCAAGTGTTACCAAAACTTAATGATTCTAGCATTTTTCACAAATAAAGAAATGAGAAATATGGATAAAAACGGAAGTAAACAGTAACACTATATGGCATGGGCGTATAAAATATTTTTTTTAATTCATCGGACAACTTTTTCTTCTGGATGGTGTGATTCAGAGTTTTTAATGGGCCGATGTGAATAAATCTGGATCTCTAAATCTAAATGCATGCGGTCTACAAAAGCACACTTCACAAGTTTGTTTATTAGATATTCAAAGGCTTGTTTAAGTGATATAATTGTGTGTTTGCTGAATGTTGACGGTAGACGATCATTAAAAATGCCAAATATTGACCTATATATATATCGGTTCCATATTTATATATATGATGCCCTCTAAAATAAATCTGTAAAATCAGGGCCCATGTTGCGAGGACATGAAGTGTTTTACCTTAACTGTGTTTTAGGGTGAAAGGAAATGTCTGTGAATTTAACAGACAATATCTTGCAAGAAAATTACTGGCACTGTTTTTTTTTTTTTTTAACAGTGTGTTAAAAAATGGAAAGTTTTGAACAATCTTTATGCAGCTCATTTCATACAGTCATGGTTTCATTCACGCTCAACACTGGCGTGTTTTCACATCGCAGATGTATATGCAGAATGACAGCGACTGCGGAGGAATATTAGGGCTCTTCTATGGCGTTTTTGACAGAAACTGTAAAAAAACAACATTTCCTTTTGTGTTTAACAGAAATAAACAAGA
The DNA here is from genome assembly GCA_031834385.1 of Semotilus atromaculatus. Lineage (NCBI taxonomy): Eukaryota > Metazoa > Chordata > Actinopteri > Cypriniformes > Leuciscidae > Semotilus > Semotilus atromaculatus. Next base: position 26,040,304 of record JAULUF010000020.1, on the reverse strand, counting down.
GAGCAAGTCATGAAAGGAGTTTCATTTTTGCTCACACAAGACTGAAACACGTTTGTACCAAAAGGCATTTGGTTCCATATAAACACGTTGATCATAGAGAAATACTGTACACATCACAAGAAGCTGTGAAAATAAGAGTTACACCCTTCTATCAGATGTTGAGAAGTCTTATCGTTGGTTGAATCTCCATTGGGAAAGGTTGGAGGAAACAGAAGTCAGTCTGCGATCAGAAGCCTGGAGGATGAATGCGGTCGAGCAGGTTCTTCTTGTAATCTCTCCGTTTTTAACGCTGATTGCCTTTCTTCGGTGTAATGTCAAGCACTTCAAAAAGTGCACACCAGTCTGAAGATTTGAGAAAACGTGTAAGTGCGCTTTCATAATTTCCTGCCCTCATAGAAGAAAGGGTTGTACGGTATATTAAACCTTACAGGCTTCCTTCAGGCGCTTTAAACTCTTCACATCATTATGGATTTTAATTCATTTTGGTTTTGAGTTTTAGTTCAATTTGATGAATTGAGCAGTTTGTTTATCACTAAAAAAAACTAAAAAAGAATGCATTTTCTTAAAAAACCCTAGAGCTTTACATTGAACCTTTGATTGGTTTAAGTAACTATTTTTGGGGATTTTTAGTCACTCATTCTTGCTCGAGGCGTTCTGTTAGAGTAACATGTGAAAATGTTGTGGCCTCATTCTTTCCTGGCTTGGCGTTTATTTGATGTTCTTAGGAAATATCAGTGAAAAACATTACAGTCCTGTTGCAATAGTGTCCCTGCGGAAAGATTTCACATAACAGAAGGCTTTGCTTGACTTTCTAACATCTGAATATAACACTAACTTGGCTACACTTTATTTTACAGTGTAATTATGCATTTAAGAACTGAGTAATATTAATTAACTACATGCGCATAATATAGGATTAGGGTTTGGTTTAGTGTTTGTTGCATGTAATTATGCATAATTTACTGTTATTACTGTAGTGGACATGTAACAGGTAACAAGGACACTGTAAAATAAAGTAAAATAAACAGTTTAGTTACCAAAACACAATGTCGGTATAATGCACAGTAAAAAACGTTGGGTTATTTTTTTAACCCAGCCATTGTGTTACACATATTGGGTCTCTATGTTAGGTCATTTTTAAAATTGTTGGGTAATTTATAGTAATAACCCGGCTGTTTGTTTAAATACGTATGTTTTGTGTACACTTGTGTATTTTGAATTTATGTAAACAATTATGTAGGCTATATTTACATTAAATTATATTCTCTTTGAAAACAAAGTGTATTTCATTTAAAATAATGTCATCAATAAAAATAAATAGTTAACTTCACTGTTGTTTTACTTTTAACCCAATGCATTGGGTTAAAAGCCAGTTGAGTTAACCAGTTAAGTTAAAAAATATTTTTATTTTTTTTATTCTTTTTTTACAGTTGTGAAGGTGCTATACCACCCCATAGTTGGGTTATTTTTAACCCAACATTATTAAGTGCGTGTTAATAAAGTGTGTTCTCTAGACAGAGAAAAAAATGGTAAAGTCTAAATGACCTGGCTGAAATATTATTCAACATCACTGAATCAACCAAAATACATACATTTAAACCAACAAAAAATAGAGTACAGATTTGTCTGCCATTTTTAAACTCAACGTTTTGTCTGACATTCACTGCAAGATCAGACTTGGCTGAAGGACACAGTGCTGAAAATATTGGTTCACGTGGTGTGTGTTGTCTTTTGTTAAGATACAAGGCATTAACTTGACAATTTGTCATGTATTGTTATGTTCAACTCGCACGTCATATCGGTGCAAACATTTCGGGCCAATGAAACGCAAAAGTGTTTCTCAGAGTCACGTAATGAAGATCTGCAAGTGCTGGCTGGTGATAAAATGCACATATATTCACAATCGTAGATAGAAAAACACTGTGGTGGAAAAAAAAACAATACAGGTTTGACCTTATATTTCGATGGGCTTGTGGTTTCAACCAAAATATCCCTAGGTTTTCAACCACTTGAGTCAGAGGAGAAGTGTAGGACAGTTTGTCTCACTAAACTCAATTTCTGACAATTGCCAACTAGAGCAAATGATGTTTACCACATTTCAAAATGGGCATGTTATGAACGGAAACTTTACTAAGAATAGACAGTTCTTCAGCTCACTATATGAAGAAAAGCTGCTCTCCCTCCTGACAAAAGACAATTGGTCGTGGGGTGATCGTCGGGTCGATCGCATTCCGATCGGAAAGTGTTGGTATTTTTGGGAAGCCATTGGGAATCTTTCCAAGAGTTGAACTGACGCTGGAGTCTGTCTCTTCGCTGTCATGTTTAGCATGAACCAAAAGCTGCTGTTCCAGTCCGGTGATGAAAGATTTCTGGGTGTGAAAACTTTACATTTAAACCCCTTTGTGTCATCCGGACAAGACCAGAACTGCTTAATCTGTCTAAATTGTAGGTTTTATCCATGAAAAGCCATTTTTTGTGTTACAGATACTGATGCTTTTGTGGAGAATTTCAGACGTGTTGTTTTACACAACCATCGACCTTGATTATATAAAAAAACGCCACTGGGTCGATAGAGGAATGAACTGGTGGGTTAATCGTGTTAGACTTCGGTTTATTATCAACTTCAATCTTTTCTCTGTGGCAGCCTATCTCTGAATTTATATTGAGGTCTATATTCAGCACATCTGAAACCTGAAGAGCCTGTGTCTTAAAAATGAACAGGTAAAAACCATTCTGACATTTCAAAGGGTTTCATAACGCATACGTGTTTTAAAACGTACACTAAACCATCCATTTTACTAGCAGATGACTCTACAAACATTGTAATACAACGCCTACAAGGGATTGGCCGGCTATTGAGAACAGTTTTACAGCTAAACCTGTGCTTGAATTATATACAGAAAGCCTGTCATGCATGAACGTCATTTTCTGTTACATATATTACAAAGGAAGATATTTTTAAGAAAGTTTTTTTTTTTTTGGGGGGGGGGGGGGGATACTATGAAAGTCAATGGTGCCCAAGAACTGTTCAGTTTCCCACATTCTTCAAAATATCTTCTTTTGTGTTCAGCAGAAAAGAGAAATGTATACAGGTTCGAAAAAACTCGAGGGTTTGTAAATAATAACAGAATTTACATTTTTTCTGTGAAATATCCCTTTAAGTTTCCGTAAAAAGGCTATTTTACAGTCTGAGGTTGTTTCAGGATCTACTACAGGTTTTCCTGTTTGAATGTTGATTATTTCCTCATATTCTCCATTGTTGCAGCTCCTCTCTTCCCAGTCTGCCAGTAACGCTCTGTTTACTTCCTGTCTTTATGAAGCCCCTCCTTCTGAAAAGCACACTGTGCTCTGATTGGTCGGCTGGAGCAGTGTGTTGTGATTGGTCGAGCGCTTCGAGTGTGTTTGGAAAATGTCCCGTCCCTTACCATAACCGTCAGTTTAACACACTACTAAGTAACTCAACCAGGCCCGCCCCTTTATTCTGCGTATGAATTATTATAATGAGGAATATTGTGGAGTACAATGGAGGCGTTTCAGGGAGTTCAGAAACACTGACACTGATATAGAGAAGAATGTCTGCACTATTAGCAGAAGAGAAAATAATGAAAACAATAAACGGGTTTCCAGACAACTCGAACTGTGACGTTCCGCTCATGATGCTCAAACAAACACACAAGTGTTTTGAAAGCATATACACTTTTCTGAGAAATACTGTAGTTATATCAGCATTTTTTTAAGATTGAATAACTGACACACTTCACCTTTAACTATGACTGCTGAACACAGTCAAATAAAGTGTAAAGCTAATTAAGACAAGTCGCATTTATTTATATAGCGCTTTTTACAATATAGATTGCATCAAAGCAGCTTCACTGAGATAACAGGACAATAATGCAATAGAGTTTGTTTACAGAAGAAAATAGCGTCACAGTCCAGCTTAAGGAAGGTCAGTGCTAATAACCCTATTGATGATATCAATTGCATGTTTTATACTGTAGCTTCATTTACACACACATTTACACTGGCTGGTTCCCTTTTTCAGTCTAATCTGGTGGCTTGTTCACACTTTGAGTGTGGCTGGAGCACGTCTTCTGTTGGCTTGATATCTTCATATCTAAAGTGTTGATTCTTCAGAAACGTTTCAGCGTTTCATGCACTCGCAGCCCTTTGGCCTGAATTGATGTCTTGATCTCTTTGAATGAATGTTTCCTCTGAAGACACTCGAGGGTTTCGCATGCGCTGATATCCTGTACAAAACTGTGCATTTGTGTTTATAACGGACTATACACAATAATTAACCATTTAATCTATGATATAAATGTGGAGATTTTATTCATTTTGATCTGCCGTCCATGGCCGTTCTGTTCAACATAAACATATAATCATGGAAATCTAAATCAAATCACACAGCATCAATTCCAAAACATATTTAATCAAGCAGAAGTAGCATAGCTAATGAAATAAATGTTTACATTTAAATTTGACAGTATCAAGATTTAAAAATGTTCATCTTTTAAAACAGCAGTAAGTATATTCCAGTTATTTATTGCTCTGTAAAAAGATTACTATGATGACTTTACCATGGTAAATGATCATAATTAATACAGTTAGGGTTAGTATAATGTAACATAAATTAATAACATTTAACTAATAAAATACTGGTGATACTCAATGTGTCCTTGTTGCATATCTCACATGTATTTATTACTGTAGTAATAGTAAATTATCCATAATTACAAGCAACCAACACTAAACCAAAACCCATAGTAAGTGCATTAGTTAATTAATATTATGCCGCTCTTATATGTGTAATTAAATTGTAAAGAGGGCATATTAAAAGGTTACACTTTATTTTAGTGTCTTTGTTACACGTTACGTGTAGTTACTGTAGAAATAACTATAAATGTATGCATAATTATATGCAAGTAACCATAACCCAACCTTTAACCCTACATGTAGTTCATTTTTATTATTCAGTACTTAAAATGAAGAATTATCTTAAAAAAGGGTTACACTTTATTTGAATGTGTCATTGTTACAGTGTAATTACATATTTAAGTACTGAGTAATATTAAGCAACTACAAGTACTTACCTAAGGTTAGGGTGCGATTAGGATTTGGTTGAGGTTTAGTTGCATGTAATTATGCATAATTTACTGATATGCATACTGTACTGTTACTATGGTAATTACATGTAACATAAGTAACTATTTTAAGGTGTCCTTGTTACAGTGTAATTAGATATTTAGATAAACCTCTTAGATATTTTTACCAAAACCGAAGAGCACCAGAGGAACATTACACAGTCATTTTCAGTGTCGTATCTATTGTGTTTTGGCCAAAATCAAAAAAAGCAGTGACGCACGTTCATGATGTAGCTTGGGAAAACACAGCAGGCTGAGAAGGATTGTGTGTTGATGTTGTGGATGTTCTTTGCCTTTGGCCTCATTCTGCAGTGGCTCTTTGTTTGTCAGATATGGTGGACACGCAGACGTTCGCCTGGCCCGTGGGATTCGGCCTGAGCGCTCTGGAACTGGAGGAACTCGACGACAGCTCGCACTCGCTGGACATGAAGCCTTTCTCCACGCTGGACTACACCAGCATCTCCGGCATCGAGTACGAGCCGAGTCCGCAGAACGAGGCGCCACACATGATGGATCTGACACACATGTACAGTTACAGGACTCAGGAGAACTTCAGGACACAGGAGAGCATCTACAGATCTCACGAGAGCAGCTTCATCGCGGAGGAGAGCGGATACAGAGCGCACCAGTCTCAGAGTACTGCACTCTCACTCATTACTCACTCACCTGAAAATGTTGGGTTAAAAATAACACAACGAGTAACCCAACTATGGGCTGCTAAAGAGTACAGAGTACTTCACTCTCACTCATTACTCACTCACCTAATAATGTTGGGTTAAAAATAACACAACGAGTAACCCAACTATGGGCTGCTAAAGAGTACAGAGTACTGCACTCTCACTCATTACTCACTCACCTGAAAATGTTGGGTTAAAAATAACACAACGAGTAACCCAACTATGGGCTGCTAAAGAGTACAGAGTACTTCACTCTCACTCATTACTCACTCACCTAATAATGTTGGGTTAAAAATAACACAACGAGTAACCCAACTATGGGCTGCTAAAGAGTACAGAGTACTGCACTCTCACTCATTACTCACTCACCTGATAATGTTGGGTTAAAAATAACACAACGAGTAACCCAACTATGGGCTGCTAAAGAGTACAGAGTACTGCACTCTCACTCATTACTCATTCACCTAATAATGTTGGGTTAAAAATAACACAACGAGTAACCCAACTATGGGCTGCTAAAGAGTACAGAGTACTGCACTCTCACTCATTACTCACTCACCTAATAATGTTGGGTTAAAAATAACACAACGAGTAACCCAACTATGGGCTGCTAAAGAGTACAGAGTACTGCACTCTCACTCATTACTCACTCACCTAATAATGTTGGGTTAAAAATAACACAACGAGTAACCCAACTATGGGCTGCTATAAAGAGTACAGAGTACTTCACTCTCACTCTCACTCATTACTCACTCACCTGATAATGGTGGGTTAAAAATAACACAACGAGTAAGTCAAGTCAAGTCACCTTTATTTATATAGCGCTTTTTACAATACAAATTGTTTCAAAGCAGCTTTACAGAGATAACAGGAAAACAATGTTGTAATAGTATTTTAAAATTCAAAATTAAATGTTAAATGTCCCCAACTAAGCAAGCCAAAAGCCAATGGCGACAAAGGCGAAGAGAGGCGAAAAAGGCAACAGTGGCAAGGTGACAGAATGGAGAAAAAAACCTTGGGAGTAACCCAACTATGGGCTGCTAAAGAGTACAGAGTACTGCACTCTCACTCATTACTCACTCACCTGATAATGTTGGGTTAAAAATAACACAACGAGTAACCCAACTATGGGCTGCTAAAGAGTACAGAGTACTGCACTCTCACTCATTACTCACTCACCTGATAATGTTGGGTTAAAAATAAAAATAACGAGTAACCCAACTATTGGTATTTACAACTATTACGGTTGGTATAGCAGCACCTTTCCAACTGTTGGGTTCTTTTAATAGTTTTAACACCCAACAGTTACTGTAAGTGAACTATTTATTTTTATTTATGACATTATTTTAATAAATAAAATACACTTTGTTTTCAAATACAGATTTTAAGTTTATATGTATAAAACAATAAATATATCTCAACAAATATATATTTAAATTACAAACTAAATATTGGGGAGTCTAGAATTTAATGTAAATATACAAAATCGTGTTAAATTAAAAATACACAAGTGTACATACAACATATGTATTTAACAGCCGGGTTATTACTTGAAATTACCCAACGATTTAACAAATAACCCAACATAGTGACCCAATATGTGTAACCCAATGATTTTTTTTCCTGTGTAAGAAACTCTTGTGTGATACTTGGAGAAGTTAAAGGGACAGTTCACTCAAAAACATCAACTCTCTCATCATTTACACTAACAGTCTGTTCTTTTATGAAGTCTGGGATCATTAAGATACATTTTTTTGAAAGAGTCTTTTCTGCTCACCAAGGCTGCATTTATTTGATTTAAAACTTCAGTAAAAAAAAAAAAAAGTAAAATATTATTCCAATGTAAAACAGCTGTTTTCTATGTGAATATTGTAATAAATCAATCAATAAATCATTCTAATTTGATGATTTTATGCTCAAGAAACATACAGGAATAAATTACACTTTACTATATATTCACATACTGTAGAAAACAGCTGATTTACATTCTAATGATATATATATATTAAAAAAATTACTGTATTTTGGATGAAATAATACAGCCTTGGTGAGCTTTCAGAAACATTAAGAAATCTTAACTGTATTTTTAATTATTGAGTGAACTATTCATTCAACACTTTTAGTTTTGCCGTAATATGACTGTACAAATAAGTATCTGTTTAATAAATGTGTTTAATATTCTAAACCTGCTCTCTTTGATGCGTTTCAGACTCGATCAAACTTGAACCCGAGTCTCCTCCTCAGTTTGCAGAAAACAGCCTGTCGTTCTCCAAAGCTCACGAAGACCCGTCGGCCTCGGTGTTAAACATCGAGTGTCGTGTGTGTGGAGACAAGGCCTCGGGCTTCCACTACGGGGTTCACGCCTGCGAGGGATGCAAGGTACCGTAAAGCCACAGTTCACACACAAATAACGCTCATGAGTCACTGAGTCACCTGGATATATGCCATCAAACACACTACCAGTCTCAGATTTTTAATGGTTTTAAAAGAAGTCTCTTCTGCTCATCAAGGCTGCATTTATTTGATTAAAAATAAAAACAATACAATAAAAACAGTGAAATATTATTCCAATGTAAATCAGCTGTTTCCTATGTGAATATATAGTCAAGTTTAATTTATTCCTGTGATCAAAGCTGAATTTTCAGCATCACTACTCCAGTCTTCAGTGTCACATGATCCTTCAGAAATCATTCTAATATGATGATTTGATGCTCAAGAAACATTTACAATTATTATCAATGTTGAAAACAGTTATTTACATTTTTATTTGATGAATAGAAAGTTGAAAAGAACAGAATTTATCTGAAATAGAATCTTTTGTAACATTAAACACTACAGATCAAAAGTTTGGGGTCAGTAAGACATTTTATTTAATTTTTTGGAGGAAAGAAATAAAATAAATCAATACTTTCATCAAGGATTAATTAAATTATTAATTAATTATTAAGTTACAGTAAAGACATTTATAATGTTACAAAAGATTCTATTTCAAATAAATGCTGTTTTCAACATTGATAATAACAATGAATGTTTTTTGAGCATCAAATCATCATATACTGATTTCTGAAGGATCATGTGACACTAAAGACTGTAATAATAATAATGCTGAAAATTCAGCTTTGATCACAGGAATAAATGACACTTTACTATATATTCACATAGAAAACAGCTGAGTACACTGGAATAATATTTCACTGTTTTTACTGTATTTTTGTATTTGTAATCAAATAAATGCAGCCTTGGTGAGCAGAAGAGACTTCTTTTAAAAACATAAAAAATCTTACCAATCCCAAACCTTTGACTGTAAGTGTGTGTTGTCAGGCATTGCTTGTTTAGTGTTTAGAGTCGGGATGATCGCACACAATCCCACGGGATCAGCCGGAGTTCAAGGGATCCTAAGGGTCAAACTCACCACTGTACACTTTCCAGCTCAGATCTTTAACCATCACACCACAGCACCCACCCACCCACCCACACACACACGTTTGATAGAGACGATGCATTAATACCCCGAAGACATGACACTCTTCCCATCATTCTGACAAATTTAGAACATCGAACATCAAATTCATTCTCAGACATGCAGATAAGGTCTGAAAATGCCTCTGAACTGTCTGACACTTCAAACCCGCAAACCCTCGGCAAGTTTCCACTGTGGCAGAAATATGTATGGGCAGAAACATATGTCTCAATAAGAATAATCATTTGAGTGGGTGACCTAGACATCTCAGGTGCTCACATTTCCCACACACTCGACATCTGTGGTTTAGATGAGACATCGCACACACACTCACAGAGAGCACCTCATGCACTCTACGCTTTCTTGCTTTTTTAAGAAATTAATACTTTTATTAATCAATGATGCATTAGATTGATCATTTATAATGTCACAAAAGATTCTATTTCAAATAAATGCTGTTCTTTAAAACTTTCTATTCATCAAAGAATCCTGAAAAATAAAAATGCATCAGTTTCCACAAAGAAAATGACTGTTTTCAGCATTGATAATAATCATAAATGTTTCTTGATCATCAAATCATCATATTAGACTGATTTCTGTAGGATCGTGTGACACTGAAGACAAAAACATTGTGGAATCTCTTCTGAACGCTAGTGTAAATATCATCACGCAAAACGTTTATGAAAAGTGTTGATATGAAGACTTTGCAACAGGATGATCCTTTAAAACAATGCAAATCTGGTGGCTAACCACATCCACGCTCGATCTGCTGCTTTCTCTGAAGAATCTGAGGACTTCGCCAGAACTGTGTGTTTAATGTGTGTTTGTCAGAAAAACACATTTCAGAACCAACTCAAATTGGGAAGGTCCTACTGTGGCTTTACTAAAAATGGTCCGACCACAAGAGAAACTGGTATTGTTCCCCGGCCCGTCACTTAACAATGCTTAAAGATGAGTTCAGCCAACCAGGTTAACTCATTTATTGTTTAACAATACAAAGCCATTCTGTGACACCTTACTATATATATTTTTGGCCTACGATGTTTCTAAATTTAAAAGTGGAGGTATCGAGAGGCAGAGTAAATGCATGAAAAACATCCTCTTTTAAAAGGCTCTTTCCTGTGTGCATAGTTCTCACATCACTATGTATTTTTTACAAACTAAAAATACTGCATGGAGCGGCTCTGTGACAACACATGTATATGAAAATGTCTACCAAAAATAGATAGTCAATGTCTTTTTGCCCTTTATTGTTTCCACTGGAAATCTGCATTTCTGCTCTCCTTTAAACGCAGGTTTAAAAGCGTATTCGTTTCTGCACGTGGGTTTTCATAATATTTGCACATGCATTCTCCACTTATTAATGATAAGTGTCAAGAATAAGGCTAACAAGAATTGTTTTCTAGCCAAAGTCCAAAGCCGGTCGCTCTCGTCAGTCCTAATGCTGTATTATTTAGATAATGCCTGTTATCGTGAGGGCACAGGTTATCTTCGGGTGCGTAATGACTCCAGTGACATGTTTCAACCCAAACCTCTTAAAGAGTCTCGAGATTAGAGCAAGATTTAAAGTACTGAGAGCAACACTGTGTGTTTTTGACTTGATGTACATAAAGTTAGCAGATCACTTCACGGTTACACTTTATTTTAAGGTGTCATTGTTACAGTGTAATGATATATTTAAGTACAGGGTAATATTAAGCAACTATGAACTTAGGATTTGGTTTATGGTCAATTGCATGTAATTATGAATAATTAATAGTTATTACTATGGTAAGTACATGTAACATATGTAACAAGGACACTGTAAAATAAAGTGTTACCAAATTCACCTAAAAATCTTTTATTATGAACCCATGTTAGTTTCTTTTTCGATCACTACAGGACAATGTGATTGTCGCTCTTTGACTTGTGACGAATGGGATTTGAAGCTTTTCAAGCTTCATAATGAATCACCATGAAAGTTCCCTCTTAAAATAAAAGGTTTTTTTTGCAGTGATGCCATCGAAGAATAATTTATGGTTCCTCAAAGAAGCTTTCAGTGAACAGCTTTTAAAAAAACCACGAAGCATCATTTGAATAATCTGAACAACCTTTTCCACTGTAAAGAGTCATTTAAGGTTCTATGGATGTTGAAGGTTCTTGACGGAACCATCGATGCCAATAGAGAAGAAGAGTCATACTGGAATTTTATCATCATGGAACTCCAGAACTGGATAAGTCTGATTTCTGAACAAATCATTTGTCATGTTCTGTGAACTGAATCAACTGACTCATTCAAAGATCTCACTCACAAGCGGTCTGTTCTCAGATCACACAAATACTAGAAAATAGGGGTGTAACAGTTCACAAAATTCACGGTTCGGTTCGATACGATACACTTGTGCCACGGTTCGGTTCGGTACGGTTCGGTACGTTTTCAATGCAGCAAAAAGAAAGAAATGCCAGAGAAATTTCCTTTATTTTTTTATTAATTTTTTTTTTTATTAAAACTAACATCATAAAGTATGATTTTTTTTTTTTTTACTTTGAGCAATGATGGAGCTATACTTGACTTTTCTTAGGAGCATATAAAACAAAACAGTTCCTTGGACAAAATGAAATGTTATATTGTAGTAGTTATAAACAAAGGTTTATTTTAGTTCAGATGAACATTTGAGGGCAGCAATTGTATTCATAATGTCAAAATAAAACCGACGTAATGTTACTTGAAAGCATTAGAGCCTACTATTCCTGCCAAACCTCCATGGTTACAGTTAGTGTTACTACAGTAAATCCATGGTGATGTTGCTGATCTGTGGACACTGGATAGTTCATTCATGGCACAATGTTTATTCCTGGTTTCCACGTCAGCGCGGTTTGATCAGTTAATAACGGAGAAATGTTTCTCACTAGATCTCGCAGAGATGATGTTATTACTTCAAGTTCAATAGCGAATTCAAATGCTTTCTTTACTGGATGTCTCAGCGCTGTGTAACAGAGATCGGCTCGCGCTGCATTGGTCCAAACTGATAAACAGTCCGTCAACCACATAATAACGAGTAGCTCAGTTTCGTTCCGCTTACATTACATTTGCCATTTGATGTTGGGCAATGTTGTGGTCGCGTCAGCATCTCGAGTGCGCTTGCCGCGCGCGCCTACATTTAAAATAACGAAATTTTGGTCGGCAGGAAAAATGGTCCAACGAACCGTTCGGTTTGAAAATGCGTACCGAAAACCGAACCGAAAGCCTCGTACCGAACGGTTCGATACGAATACGCGTATCGTTACACCCCTACTAGAAAACTATAGTAATATATAGGTCATGTACTATTAAAGCTTTATGGTACAAGTGTTATTTTAGTATCATTCAGATTTTTATTAATATTTTTAATTATTTTCTCAAGTTATACTTTTGAAGTTTGAAAGCTTCAGTCCTGATTCATTGTAATAGAATGGAAAAAAACTTTTAAATTCCATGGGAGTATGCAGTGATTTGGATTTGTTTCACTTTTAGGTGAACTTTTCCTTTAAATATACATGATGT